>OW203724.1:16640269-17240269 GCA_934045075.1 Yponomeuta sedellus
GGCTGTCTCCCACTCAATAGAATCCTTGGGTTTGCGGAGGATTACAAAAAAATTATAATAAATTGCAAGCACGAACTTATACTTTTGCGAAGCAATACCAACATGAATGCAATTAAATTAAATAATAATGAGGTTGTAGAAGATATCGTAATCGATAAAATTATGTGGCGGGTGCCCCACGTTAAGGTGTCTGACCGAGAGAGAATCAACTTGCTTAGGTATTTAGAAAGAGACAGAGCTATTAACGTAGCGTTTAGAAACTGGGATCTTTATGAATATCCACTTTTACCTCAAACAACGAAGCATACATGGGCAATCAAAACTTCATCACAGATAGAAAAGCCAAGGTACGTTATCATTGGATTACAGAAAGACCGCAAAAATAATGGATTTCAGGATATGTCCCGATTCGATCATTGTAACTTGCGTGACATAAAAGTGTTTTTAAACTCAACCTACTTCCCGTATGAAAACCTAAACGTTAAATTTAGCAATGACAATTATGCTTTATTATACGAGTTGTATGCTAAATTTCAACAGTCTTACTACAGCCGTCTTCCGGAACCCCTGTTAAATTACATCGACTTCAAAGAAAAAACTCCATTATTTGTAATTGATTGCTGTCGTCAGAACGATACGCTGAAGACTGGACCTGTCGACGTTCGTGTTGAAATTGAGAGCGAGATAGCAATACCAGACAAAACAACTGCGTACTGTTTAATATTGAACGATTGTGTTATAGAATATAAACCTCTTACCAGTGTAGTGAAGAAAATATCATGAATCCGGAATACATTTTTGTAGATTTACAAGGCTTTAAAGACTACAAAAATAATTTTATTGTCAAAGAATTTGCTACGGCAGCAAGTGAAAGTACAGAAGTTTTTTTAATAAAACCTCCATTTCCTTTCAAACATTTGACTGACGAAGAAAAGAAACAAGTTGTTTGGCTCGGGAAAAATCGAGGAATCTACTGGAGTGAAGGATTAATAAGCTATAAAGAATTTAAGAGTATGATTAAGTCATCCCTATCTGGTAAAACTTTAGTTGCAAAGGGGGTTGAAAAATGTAAATGGGTTCAGGATCTATGTCCGAATAGCATTGTAAAGGATGTTGGCGAAATGGATATACCTAATCTTAAGACCTTAATTTCTTATTATTGTACGAATAAATGTAGTAAATATAACTGTCTGATTCATAACGATTACTGTGCATTAAAAAATGTTATATGTATAAGAAGATGGTGTGTTGACAATACAGTGTCAATATAATTTTTAATTAACTTCTTACCATTGAATTTGTATTTAATTATTATTTTATGAAAAATAAATGTGTTACTACGTAATTTTATATTTTCTTGTTTTATTGACTGAGAAAAAGAAAACAAAAGTCAGTTTAGTTTAAGATATTATATTTAAATGATTCGCATTTTAACATCGGTAACACTTATTCTACTTATAACTAAGATTAATAATATTTGACACAGTTAAATTTATTTATAGTATTACATAATTATTGCATAATGCTAGTTACCTAGCGAAATACAAAGAAAAAATAATTCTTCACATTTTTAGTAATCATTACTATTATTAGTTAACTTCCTACTCATTCTGTCAAGTAAATTTTCGGTCATGTCCATTATCTCGTCGGTATGTTCCATCACCATATACTGCGCATTCGACGTTTCCACTTCACTGTCACTGGATAAGTCAATCACTTTGATTTTTATCATTCGCAAACCTTTACGCCGCGATTTCTTCACAATGTAGGAAGTTGTATTTTGCGTCTTTTTCTTGGAAGGCCGCACTCGCTTGTTCGGATTTCGCGGGGGAGGTTCTGGAGCCCCAACTTCTTCCACATCCTCGCTCTCGAATCCGGTCAGTAAATGCTGGCCGTAGAAGAAAGGGTCCGTTATCGTCGGGCTGTAGGTCATCTTGGTGATCTGAAAATAAATAATAGATTTTAGTATCGACAAAATTAAAAAGAAGTTAGATATTTATTCAAAGAAGACAGGTTTCAACTTACCAAAATAAAAATATTTTATCAGCACAGTAACTCGTCTCGATGCTATCGATGTTAACTTGCGAATGAATTACGGACTCAGTCAAGCTGCGTCATCAATAGTCATCATTATTCGAAAGAGTTGTCCGACCAATATAACCAGAGCTACCTCTCCCCGCTGTATGCAATGTTATACGACGATGCATAACATCGTCGCGGGTGGTCCCCCTCCCCGCGCGCTTCATGCGCGCGAGCTCGCAAAGTTAGTTTAAACAAAGGACGTCTTGATGACACAATTGCGACAGGTTCGGTCTTGCTTGAGGTGGAAGTGAAATGAAGAATTTGATGACACAGCCAGAGCAGGTCAGGTCTTGATCAAACCTATCAAGGATATGGAATAAGTATGAACACAGGTATTTGTTTCAGATAAAAACGTTTATTTTAGTGTAGGTATGTATTTAAATGTCTATCTACAATATTATCTTAAAATGTACACAAATTCAAAATTCAGAAAAACTAGATTTAATGTTTTTTTTCTTAATGTGCTTATACTAAAATTACTTACATAGGTATAACTTAATACAAGAGTCATCTTTAAACCATTTCAATAAGTGTTATATTTAAAATAATGAGTTATGCCCCCAGGCTACAGTGGACACTTTGTCCGGCATTATACATCTTTTATCGTCTGTATTAGACAAAGCAATTTTATTTACAGACTGGGTAAATATTTCGTGTTTTATAGACTTGAAAAGATTTTGCTTTCGTCTGACTAGTTTATTGTTCAGCAACACTTCACGATAATCGCTTGCAGCTAAATCTCGGACTACGCACTTTTTCACCCCTTTGGCTTTCTTTATTACCAGCTCAGTGGTTTTTATGCAATATAATTTTGAGCGCAAACCAATGAATTCGGTCAAAATTTTCCCCCCCAATTCATCTTTAAATAAACCAGGCACTTTTTTGTTTACCAATGGTAGGCCGAACTGGTTTCGAGGTTTGTAATTGCTTGTATCAAAAAAATCCATCAAGGATTCTTTCATATCTCTATAAAAATCTTCGGTTTGAATTTCATAAACAAAGCTGTCAGTGTCGGTGTAACAAAGCTGTACTTGATTTCCATACTTAGGCTTAATTACCGAATAGTGAAAGTCATACATGTGACACAGCTCCAGCACTGCAAAACCCACATAAATTGGTTTGTTCAAAATTACTCTTTCCGGTTTCATTTGAATAGCGACTAAGTTTTCGGAAAATACGCTTGCGCTATGGAAGTTTAACCGAGCAATCAATTTGTCAGCGGTATCATGTTTTTTTGTTTTGTTTATTTTATCATGCCATTGTGTAACAAGTTTAACATTAACGCGTTTTTCACTATCCTCTAGCGTTTTTCCGAAAATAGAGTTATTATTTAACTTGAACAGGTCTTGCTGGAACTGAGTGACCGCTTTTTTTCTTAGTTCCGTGTTTAAATCGATGTATTCTTTCAAAAAAGCTCTCTGGCGAAATGTTATAACTCTATGAACTTTAGCGAGGATCAATCCGTTTGCCAGACATGTTTTGAGGTGAACGTAATGTATCACGTAGTAAAATTTATCGTACAAGTTCGGAGTCAATTTAGGTGTCTTACCTCCAGGAGGAATGAATTTCTCAGCACAAAATGGGTAATCGCTATGCGCATCGTGTAACTCATCAGGGTACAATAAGTCTACTTCTAATATGTAACCTTGTGGAGCATCATTGGGAATGTCTTCAACATTCAAGTTTTCGATTTCAGATTCACTTAAAAATCTAAAATCCGAAATTGGCAAGGACTGGCACATGCTGTATCCGTATAAATTGTTACAGTCAATGTATACCAAAAATGAGTCTCGTTTAGTTGGATCGTACGTCTCCATATATGAATTGTTTGCTTGCGAGTGTCTTTTGGAACACATGCAAATGCCACCTCTGATACCCTTTTGAATCATGCGAATAATTTCCAAGTTATCTATAAGTTCTAATTGGATCCCCGTTTTTAGAAGCATTGCATCAAATGACAAACTTGGAGAAGTTAGGTAGAAGGCTGGATCTAAGTTGTAATGCGTCTTACATGTCTTCCTGAAGTTTTCGAAGACGTCTGTTAATAACAGCACATCAGTCTTCACATAAAGGTCTGTATATTTGCCCATGTTTTCAATTTCGAAAGTTTGCCACACATTTTGAGCGTGCGCATACTCTTCGTCCGATATGTGTTCGTCAGCCATAGAATTGTAGAACAACGACTTATCAGGTAGTTGTTTATCTGTAAACATTTTCCAACAAGTCATATAATCGTAGGGGTACACCCCTTTGCGTGTAAGTAACTCAAACTGATTTTCATCTGGGAAATAACGCGAAAGATAAGTAAAGTCATTTTTGTGCAAGCCTTTTGCCAACTTTTGTAAACTCGTGCCCAAAAATTTATACGAGTCAACGAATCGTATTTGAGCAAATTCGTCTTCAGAAATTTGAAAAAACTTCGTGAACGAAATGTAGTTCTGTTTGTTTTTTGGAATAATTTTTATCGGTCCGCAAATGTCACTCAGTTCTTTAATGAACAAATGACAGTCATATCCTGCGAGGTTATGAAAAAATATCGGAACTAGTTTGGGAACTCGAAATTTCAAGTTACAATATGCATGTGCCGCACCGCGATAACGACCTGTCAGATGACAGTGATCTCTAACTTTGTCTGTAAATATTAGACGATCACAGATGTGACAACAATCTGCTTCCGCATAATCTTTTACATTTTCGCTTGTAAATGTCATAGGGATGTTTTTATTAACAATACTGTATATTCTTTTCACTTCTCGAACGAGTAGTTTAACAAATTTTTGAGCACAGTCAGAGCCACGGTACTGAACAAATCGATTTAAATTAGTATCAAATGAGCAAACAACATGGTATGCGAATGCAATTGGTACGTGTTTCTTTGCGTTATATGTGTAACTCAAATCAGGATTTTGCTGACATCCTTGATAAGGAACGAGAAGCGTTTCAAAGTCTGCATAAATAGCAAAAGGCATATCTTGCTTATGAGCAAAGTGTTTGAATTCAAGAAAAGTTCCTTTCCCAGGAAGCACTGTAGCAACACCACTACATAAATGGTTTTGTAGGGTTTGCTCGGATGATAGAAATTGGAGACAGTCTTCACAGAAATACAATTTACCATGATGTTTAGTCATCTGACTGCGAACAAGCCGAGGTAGATTTTTAATTAAAACGTAATGAGTGCGGTTTCCTTTCTCTAATAACAGCAAATTAACGCGTGTCGTCCTATACTTGTGTTCCGATCTGTAAATGGGTCCAACAATACCCTTGGTATTTTTCAACGCATATATGTTAACGCTTATGTTTGGATTGTTGGTCTCGAACGATTTAACGTCCGCTAGAGTAACTGGAAGGCTCAAATCAGCAGTATTCAGCACTTTGGTAAAATGGGGGTACGAAGACGTACGATCGGCCCTACCTTTAGGAGTATGAAGTGCAGCGACAATACTCCACAAGAAACAAGCGTCATCTTTATTTTGCATGTTGAGACACGCTTTCTTGTTTTTAATAACCGGTGGCAAGTCGATACGAGCAGCTCCATAAATAGGTTCGTACTTGTTGATGTTTATTTCCAAGAAAAGATTATTGAGAAATGTCCACCCACTGTCACGCTCTTCAAACTCTTCTATTTTCTTTTTTAAACAGGCTACCGTTTTACCTATTAGCTTTGCAAAGTCAAAGTTACGATGCAATGCAACATTCTTTGTCGAGAAGGATTTTACCTCTTGACCTTCGTTTTTAAAGAGAACGAAGTTACTGAAAAACTCGAAGTTTACCTTTACGTTTACATGTTTTGCAAGCGAATCCCGTAAAAGTTTCTCAATTTTGGGGGAGATTTCCGTGATAAACGTCTCTGGCAAACAGTTCTCTAAATCAGTCGCAAGAATCTTATAAGTAGCTATACGACCTCGAAAAGCAGACGCAATCAGAACTACACCATCGCTTAGAGGTACGCTGCTTTTCTCTTTGTGAGCAGTACTGCGTACATGACCCACCCAGTTTTTTTTCTCTACTTGGACTACACATGCAGTACAGTACGGCATTATCACGCAAATTTGAAACGTACACTCAAACGCAGCACTCAAACGTAAAACACCTAACAGGCGTTTTACAGCGACGATTTACTTATATTTAACTACGTCACCGTAAAGTGTGGGTTCGGAGTCTTTAAACAGCGGTTTCACGCGTCCGATGAAGCCCTAGAGCTGGTCCCACGCAGGTGTCCCACTGTCGAGCTGCGCTTTCAGCAGGAACTGCGCCTTCTTCCAGTGGTCCTGCTGCTTGGCGTCCCGCGTGAGATACACCTTTACTTCCACAAAGTACTCCCCCTCCAGAGGTGCAGTCCGTCGCAGAGAGCCGTCAGCGATCTTTGTGGTGAGCGAGGATGTGACGGAGTGATGAGATGCAGTTGCCAACACGTCGTCGTCGTCGTCCGAGAGCACCCCGAATAGGTCGAACTCGCTGGTCTTACGCTCCTTCACAAGACGGACACCACCCGCCTTTAATTAAAACCTAATCTAACCTATGACCCATAATAATACAATAGTAAAACACCTAACAGGCATTTTACAGCGACGATTTACTTATATTTAACTGCGTCACCATAAAATGTGGGTTCGGAGTCTTTAAACAGCGGTTTCACGCGTCGGATGAAGCCCTGGAGCTGGTCCCACGCAGGTGTCCCACGGTCGAGCTGCGCTTTCAGCAGGAACTGGGCCTTCTTCCAGTGGTCCTGCTGCTTAGCGTCCCGCGTGAGATACACCTTTACTTCCACAAAGTACTCCCCCTCTAGAGGTGCAGTCCGTCGCAGAGAGCCGTCAGCGACCTTTGTGGTGAGCGAGGATGTGACGGAGTGATGAGATGCAGTTGCCAACACGTCATCGTCGTCATCCGAGAGCACCCCGAATAGGTCGAACTCGCTGGTCTTACGCCCCTTCACCACCTTCTTTTTAGACCTGCATGCAAGAAAAAAACAAAAAATGACTTCAATGCTACATGAACTGTAGTTAGATGTAACATATTATAGCCCTTAGTTTTAATGTCAACATTAAATAAGACAGTGTGTTGGTTATCGTGTCACGCTCTCGCTGAATAATATACCACTACTTACAATACTAAATACCATACCTTAAACCATACCTTTATAATTGGTACAATTGGAGAAAATATGAACTCATTCAATTGTAACGCAATTATTCAATATTGACAATGAAAGTAGGGCTAGAAGAAGCAGTCTGACTAATAGGTCGACTGGATGAATAATTGAATCATTATTCAGTTGCTGCCATGTCTACCTTGATCCCGATTCACACTTAAATAAGTACAGTAGTGAGTTAACTTGCATCGTCGGCGAGTTAAGTCGCGTTTGCAGTTTGAACGGCGTTTGAACGACAAAAGCAACTTAACTCGACGACGATGCAAGTTAACTCACCACTGTACTTATTGAAGTGTAAATCGGGTTTTAGATTGGTAGGAAAACACGTTGAAAAAATAAACTACCATAAAAACAACACGGAAGTGAGCACGCTTGCCAAGAAAGCCACGCAGTCTCTCTCAGAGAGAAGGCTTTTGCCCTGCAGTGAGACCTATATAAAAATGACCCATAAAAAAAAACGACTCACGTACTTTGAATTTTCCGCTGCAGTGGTTGTTCGGCGCTTAGGCACAGGTGCAGGTGCAGTACGTTGCTTCTTTTCACGCGGCTGCTCAGTGTATATCGATTCAACCTCCGAGTCCGACCTGAGGAAAAACCGCAATAAGAAAACAAAGCTTGAATACGCATAGTCGGTGAAGTGTAATGAAATGGGAGAGGAAACTTTAATTACTGGATTAACTCTGAGAAATGACAAGTACATAATTAACAGTGTATAATAGCTACAATACAAGGGGCAAAATTGTAAGATTGACACGAGATACACCAAGTCACCACCGGACCACCCCACAGTGGAACATCACGTCGGACGAGGACTTGGTGTTCCAAGTCATTAGAAGCCAAGATAATGAAGTCCTCATTGTCACCAGCCGGCGGGCCAAAGGCCAGGTCCGTAGCGAGGTCCCAATTTGGAAACAAAATATAAAAAAAAGAAGGTTACTTACTCACATTTTTGTATGTAGATCTGGATTACTTCTGGAGTGTTGATCTCTTGATGTTACTGAAGCTGAATATAATTGATCAAACAAATGCACCACGTTTTATAGGCGAGAAAATGCTTTCGTTTCAATATTTTACCTACACATATTCAACTTTACACATGGAAACAAGTCGGAACATGATATCAGTCAGGGCTGTCAAACTCACATGGTAAAAAATATTTTTTAATAAAACCAAGCGCACAAATGTGTTCAATAGACTTTTACTGTTGCCTTAAAAAATACAATGCTTACTCAAGCATCATAAATATTTGTAGGTGATAGTTACAATTTTAAATATTATCCTTACGTTGCTGTTCTTTAAATTGGGAAATCGGAACAAAGTATGAATCGTAATCTATACTTAACATAAAGCAATCTCAGTACTAAGTTGCTGTTAAGCTAAGTTTTAGAAAAAACAACGTTTCACTAAATCATGTCTAACCCTGTTTAAAAGAAGAAGCATTTGAAGCATTGATATGACTGAGTGAAAAGAGACTTTGTACACAACGGGAATTGGAAAATAAATATGTACACAAATGTGACAGCCCTAGACAACTGTCACAGATTCTACCCACACACAAGAACTCCGCAAAAATTCTGATTCAGCAGGCCCTTATCAGAATCTGAAGACCACCAGAGAACACTTATAAACAGACCGGTGGACATCTGCCTAACATATATGTGGAAGTTAAGCACACTTATTAGTCTTTTAGTAGTATGACTATAGTATTTTAGTAGTATAACTAAACGACTAACGCCTGTTTTATAGAACTATAATAATCATGGTTTACTATGAAAATTCGATTCGAAAATACATTGCATAGCGATTATCTCACAGATTAACCAGTATGAAGATTCGACTACGCAATGTACCTACATCGAATTGTAGGTACATAAACTATAAATTCTAGTATTATGTATGAAACGCGGCCCTGTAAGATAGCCATGAAGTACTAAAAACATGAAATCGGAATCAGGTTATGACAAGTTCGTTCTTGACCCTTTGTCACGTCTGGTTGTGGAAATCGATTTTAATATTTTCATTCCAACCCATTTCTATCCTATAATTACATATTTGAGTAAACGTATAATATTAGCCTGTAGTAGAATAGATAGACAATATACGTAGTCATACTAATAAATAGCTTATTAAAACTGGTAGGTATCTTTAATAATAAATAACGTGATGATAGAAAATAAACTTTGCTTATACTGAAAGTTATTATGTAACTGTGACAGCCCTAGGTATACTTTAATTCTGGACCACCTGGCCCTCCGGACTAGACATTTTCATCAGCAATTAATCAGCGCTTCGCACATCTACAGGTCCTAACATGATATACGAGACGATTTATACCGTATTTATCGAGAACTGCCCATATGTGCGAGTCAGCGAAAAGTCACATCACCACACCACAGTACCATAGAGCACTACAATCACTAACAAGTAATAATGAACTATTGCGTCATAAACCCTAATGCTTCAAATGTTAAGGAATAATAATAATAACTTTCACACATCACAATCACTTGATCTGGTCCCAAACTAGGATACCCTGTGCTATGGTAACCAGACAAGGATAAACATGGAAAAACACCCAGACTGAGATCATTTGTACAAATGAAAGTATGACGGCCTCCGATAGGAATCTAACCTACGACCTCTGGTTTGGTAGTCTAACTTGATACCGCTAGACCATCCAGGCAGTCAACGGTATTTGTGTTGTTCTCAGTCGCACAAGAAGATTAATGTGTTTTGATTAGTTTGCATTTTATCGCGAAACCGTGCAATGCGATAGCCGGCTAACAAACAATCCTCACCTGTGCTCGTGCTGCGCTTGCAAATTCTCATCACTACTACACATTACCAATGTTTGAATGTTGACGTATGTAAGGTCTGTGTGGTGAGTGACGTTTGCTTTGGTAGTTGTCGTAATCGTTGTATGAACTCTCTTTGTGCGGAAATGCAGACTTTCAACTTAGATTCACTCTTCATTTGAGCCCAGTATAAGCGGTCGATTCTGTGAGGAGCTCGGATTAATTTTGGTGGAAACCTTAGCGGTGATAACTAAATCAAAATTACTCCAGATATTATGTCTTAAACTAAGTTTTTGAGGAAATTTTAGTGGATACCTACGGTGACAACGAAACTATAAATTTCCATTCGTAAATTAAGTACCTTCTAAACACAATATATTGAACGCTTATAATGTATACTCGAGAGTTAATAATTTACCATAATGCTTTGTGTAAAGTGCCAACCGAGTATGTTATTAGTGTTGCGAGAAAACCCAGTATCCAGTTTCAGTAAGTTGTTTTTTAGTCTAAAATTCCTTAAAGTTTAATCAGGTCTTAGATAAAAAGTAATGAAATGGTTAGATTGCATATTTCCCACAATAGTATTGGGAACTCTAGGACACTTTGAAGGAGTGACGGCGAACGCAGTGAGCCCCTCACGACGGAAAAGTGTCCTAGAGTTCCCAATACTATACTACTCACGTATAATCGTGGTAATCGTACTCGTATTTGCCTTCGCACTCGCAGCGTAGTCGCGGTGGGTAGGCTTTGTCGTCTCGGCGTATCAAGCCGTGGGGTGACGTTGGGTTTCGTTATTATCGTTGGGCGCCAGTGGAACGTTTTATAACTTTTATAATTAATAAATAAACTCTGGAACGACTTCAGGTGTGGTTTTATTTGCAGATTTAGTATAATATTTTAAAAAGTCCTGGGTAGTAGTCCTGAAAATGAGGGAAATCGAAGAATGAGTGACAAAATTTAAATATTTGAAAATGATAGATAGAAAAAGAAATAAAAATGGTGTAAAGAGGTTTGCACCGTTACAGGGTTCCTTTGAATGATAGGATACGCAATAGTCTGATTAGAGAATGTTGTGGACTGAAAGAGGATGTAGGGACTAGAATTGAGAAAGGAATGTTGCGTTGGTTTGGACATGTGGAGAGGATGAAGGAAGAAAGATTGACGAAACAAATATATATTGCGAATGTGAGTGGAAGGGCTGGTTAGGGACGTCCCAGACGGACTTACATCGATCAAATAGGGGATGTATTAGCAAAGGGAAAGATAAAAAGTACCCGGACCCGGCGTGCGTGCATGCAACGACTTATGAACGTTGATGAAGCGAAGGTGATCTGTCAGGATCGTGGCAAGTGGCAGTCCCTGGTCTCTGCCTACCCCTCTGGGATACAGGCGTGAGGTTATGTATGTATGTATGTAAAAAAAAAACGGTCCCAACTGAAAATCTGTTTTGCTGGTGATGTGTTGTTCACAGCACACACCAGCAATGCATGCTGAGTTGGTGACCTTTTTTTCTTGCCACGGAGGCACAATAATTTGTAGGAAGATGTTACTGTTTTTTTTTACTTTCTATTATTGATGTTCATCTTTCCTATTACTGTGTTTTTTTAAGTGTGTGCATTTGGGCCAATTTAAATAAATGTTTTCTTTCTTTCTTCTTCTTCGTCGTATCCTCATGGCTGATGGATGTGACTATAGGGCAGCTGCCGCCACCAGCTCTTTCCATTCGTTCCATTCGTTATACGCCGGATGTATGGCTGCTTGTATGGTCCCTCCCGAAGCTTTTGTTATGACGTCTGTCCAACGCGTTGGTGCTCGTCCTCTGTTTCGTTTCCCGTTCACACGACCGGTGATAATAACATGTACAAATGTAGCAGTCGCAAATCGCGAATGAAGATTAAAGCGTTCGTGGCCTAGGCGAACCGAGTGATTGGAATCAATCACTTGAGTTAAGCAACAACAGGCACGGTCAGGTGCAGAATGAGTGACCGTCCCGTGACTACCGCTAGTGGCATTTTTCCGAGCGCTTCCGTGCTTCACAAGGTACGTTAAGCCGTTGGTGCCGTCTGTCATATAATGACAGTCATTAAGCCATGTCAGAGGCCTTATAGGCGGCTTGATAACTTCTGACAGTAAGGCCCGCCACTGTCTTACAATCCTCCACGAACCCGGACTCGCCCCCCATGGTGGAGTATGGCCTAACTTTCCTGCGATGCAGCAAGAAACCCGTGGCCCAGCAGTGGGGACATACAAGGGTTGTAAACGAGGCCTGCGACCAATAGCAATTTTGATGGAGTTCAAGTTGGCTTCTGTTCCGATGTCGTCCGTCAAACTGTCAATTAAGATTTTTAGTAAAAATTGAAGCATTGAAAACATCAAATTAAAGTGTCAAGTTGATTATTTTATTATTAATCAAGAAAGAGTGAACCCTGTTTTGTTACTGCTGGTACCTCGACCGTGCTTTGGTAATACTTAATTTAAAAGCTTTTCACTCTGAGTCGGCTTTCAGATTCATATCTCTTTTGCGTTTGCTTAGCAAAAATGTTTCATCCACAAATAGAGGGCTCGGATATGTTTTAATGTAATTTGTGTGGGCTTTTACCTTGATAAGACAACATAATTTTCTTCTTTACTTATTTTGTTTCAATATTGAGACAGTATTTAATGAAATATATTGCGAAGGTAAACATAACATTACCTCACGCCTGTATCCCAGAGGGGTGCGAATGTTGGTGGAAGGGCTGGTAAGGGATGTCCCAGGCGGACATACTTCGACCAAATAGGGGATGTATTAGCAAAGGGAAAGATATAAAGAACCGGCGAACGTGCATGCAACGACTAATGAACGTTGACGAACCGAACTTGTTCTGTCAAGATCGTGGCAAGTGGCAGTCCCTGGTCTCTGTCTACCCCCCGAAAGTAATACAAATATTTTTAGCCTCTAAATAGGTTTTTAAATCAATGCAGACATAAAGACTGGAAACTTTTATAAATTCAATATTATGTGGATCTTACGATGCGCGTCCTGTTTTTACACGAAATACAAAAACACGCGAAAAACATTTTCCGTCCTACTACAAAAAAATTAGACAGGTGTTGAGCAAGTCTTTCAAAATATGTGTACCTTAATACTGGTACAAGCACATTTAAGCTATATTTGCTCAACAAAAGTTTTCGGGTGTCTAAATATAGACCATGTCTAAGACGTGTCTTACCCTTCGTAAAACACAATATTGTAGTAAACATATTTTGAAACACTTGCTCAACACCTATGTTTTTGGTAGTAAGACGCTATATTATATTCTTTTTAATGCACTAACCCCTGCTAAGGACAATTTTAAAAACCTATTTAGAGGCTAAAAACGGATAGCCAGAGGTCGCGGATTTGAATCCCGGCATGGGTGGATTTTTTAGCCTCTAAAAAGGTTTTTAAGACGGTAAATTTTTTCGCTTTCTTTAGGGAAGAAAATATCTTATACAATGAAAACGTATTGTTTTGTGTATTATTTAGCAATAGCCTTGCCAATCAATGGGAAACTTGCCTCAAGCTTAGGTTCCAACCATAATAAATAAATTACAAAAACTCTCTTAAAAATAAAACAGTAAAATATTTTTTGAGGTCTCACAACATTTTACATAACTCTACATGATCTCTTTGAAGGTTGTAGACTCATAAAAGCAAAAGCAAAAAGGGACAAACATGCGATGCCGGAGGCCGAGATCCGCGGAGCGGGCACGAGGGTCCCCGCCGCGGCGAGGCCGAAGGCCGAGCTCCGTCCAGGCCGAGGCCGAAGGCCGAGACCGTTCAGGTTACGACGCACAAGTACCAGCGCAAGAGCAAAAAGAGACAAACGCGAGGCCGGAGGCCGAGCTCCGCGGAGCGGGCACGAGGAACCCCATCGTGGCGAGGCCGAAGGCCGAGCTCCGTCCAGGCCGAGGCCGAAGGCCGAGACCATACATGTTCCCATGCAATAATTCACTACAATAAGTGTCTAACGAGACCCTAGGCCGAGCGCCGCGAAGAGCGCAGCTCGGAGCGGCTGGGGTTTGGCGCGCGTAAGCGCGCAGGGGGCTCGCCCCCTAGTTTATTTTATGTAGCCTATAAACTGCAGGGCTCAGACCTTCTCTCAGAGAGAGAGAGTTTGGATTGGCAATTTCAAGCGCTGAGATATTTAAATATCTCTGACACTCAGGTTTCCTCACGATGTTTTCCTTCGCAGTTAGCTTGTGGTATTGCTACTATAACTTCACAAATGTACGAAACTTAGAAAACAAAATCATTAGTGCATGCTCGCAATCGGAATCTCCACTAGGCTGCCGACGCTCTTTTTAATAGATTAATAAATTTTAAATGGTCCATTGGAAATCAGCAGACTTTTGTTTTTAGTGCTTTGTGCCAGCCTTTGGGTCGTATAGTAAATTACTTGATTGACGCTCACTTAACTACAAACTTTTTTAACTTAGAAATAAAAGTGCTTTTGTCAGAAAAAACGTACCCTTATTTCCATACTCGTATATCAGAGCAAAAGTTACAGCGAAATGACAAAAACATTACGATAAGCGACGCAAAAAAGTGGCGCGCTATTTTTATTTGCAAAACACCGTGAGCGCGATTGTACCAGACGGTACAGTCAACAACTGTGTACACTGTAAAGGTCTAAAGATGCAGTACCTACTTTAGGTCTATTTACATCTGTTGGTTTCGAAATTTTATCTGCACTTGTATCTGTTTCTTCACCTTGCATTAAATAAATAAACAACTAATGGGAAGCTCTGGGTTGGATATGTCTCTTTTATTTAATAATACTATTGTATTTACCTAGTTATGACGATATTATTCTGTTTTTTTGCTTTTCGTGATGTGTCAGTATCAAATGCAGTCGTTTTACAACTAATGAACCCTCACAATTTCGTTGCAAAACTTTATACATTTGCCGACTGCTCTTATATTGCATTTATATTGCCTTATATTTTTTGCCACATACCTTGTAGCTGATTTACCTTCCTCATTGAAAAGGCTACACAACAGCCTTTGTGGCCTTTGACATGTATATCAATATTATATGATTATGAGCCATTTGACGCCCACTGCAGGAGTGTTATAATTTATTTATTTATTTGGGCTTTACCCCCCAATGATGGCACAACCTTGTGCTATGGCGCTCATTAGGGGAGGGCTATGTCCAGCAGTGGACTAATATAGACTGAAGAAGAAGAAGATATTTAATTAGAGGCGGGACTTCTCTTTGAGGAGATCTCGTCGCGCCTCGTCGACGCTTCAGGAGTTCCGTGGGCTGGTGCCTGCTTTGGCTAAGGTAAATCCTCGCCATACAGCGAGGCAATGCCGCTAGCCTTCTCGGTACTCTACCGACCGACAGCGACTGGATCAAATATTTTATTTAAATTGGTTTCAGGTTACTTTCATTGTTACATTTTCATAATAATAATGACAATATTAATTTAATTTATTTAGCTTTTAACTAAAAAAAAAAATGTTGTATAGAATCAGGCGTTACTTTGCGGAAATCCATAACAGCATTAAAAAGTTAAAATTACTTTGCTAAATTCCGCCAAAAATCCCACAAGCACCATGCAGTTAGTTAATGCACCGTCCTCTCTCCCACTTTTTCAAGCAGAAGCAAGACACGAACACACCACCACCGACACCAATACTCGTATGAGAAAACACGCGACGCGTTTCGCCTCTAACACGAGGCATCCTCAGGCTCCCAAATGCAACTTAAGTGAAAAAAATATCGTAAGTATCAATAACCATTATAGAACACATTTTTAATAATATTGAGTTTATGAAGGAAGGATGAAGGAAGAAATTAAACCCACGACCCCCGTCTTGATAGCTAAGCGCCTTAACGACTAAACCAATGAGCCAGACAATTATTGTTAATATTATTGTTGAACAAAAAGCTGTAAAATTTGTGTGCTTATGCCGTAGCAGTCTGTACTTTAGTAGGTAAATAAATAATTCATACATCAGTCAGACGTCGCCCGTGTCGTCATCTTGCAAGATAATCTGCTATGATTTATACAGGGAAGGAGTAGCAAGCTCGCTACGGGTGTAACCTTTTGTACAATCGGTGACAGAAGTGATTTTGAGTCTAGCGGCCTTATTTGTAAAATCACAATTTGTTTAATTTAATATTTTCTAAGGTTAACACGAGTACTAGACATAATTAAAACTGTTTTAATAAGAATTTCACTCGTTTATTATATTTTTTTTTACAATTTTCCGACGTTTCGGTACTTTTTACAGGTGCCGTGATCTCACAAAATAACAGTTAATGTTTTCAAAAAGACGCCTATCACCTCAGTCATCTGAGACCACCGCACCTGTAAAAGTGCCGAAACGTCGGAAAATTGTAAAAAAAAAATATAATAAACGAGTGAAATCCGTATTAAAACAGTTTTAATTTAAGTTTATTTAATTTATAGTTACGTTTTCGCCTTTAGCACAGACTATTTCAGCTGCTTATGAGGAGTGTTTTAAGAAATCGTTTTTTTTAATAAGACCGTTAGTATTGCACTGTTGGCAGCCAACTGAATATTAACTTGAACAGTTGTTTGATAAGTAATCGCAACAGACAAAATGTTGTTATCGGACTATTTTTTCTGTGTTACAACCAGATTCCCTACATTTTACAATCGATTCTATCGATAGAGACTAACTAAGTAAAATGTCATCTTTAGCAACTTTCCTGTCCCTACACAACGTATTTTAAGTACCTACGTAACTCCGTTACCTGAGAAAAAAAACCTTAAAATCCACGATTTTGGATGTTATCAATCCACAACTTCTGCTCTAGAGATCATTCTTTCGTTTGTTATTGGAAAGAGTATCTGGAAACATGGTCACAACTTTTGCGTGTCTTTTTATTGTATAAGTGATTGTACTAAGCCCAACCTGCCTTTGCATTGTGATATTGAAATATGGCAATATCTTGATTTAGTAGTTTGCTGAAAAGATTTTCAAGTTGTTGGTATAACGTCTGATTATACTACATATCGATTCCCAGTAGCGGCCACCGTACAAATGGGCATTCCATTTTTGTGGTATCCTTGCTTGGTTTGCACAGGGTAGCCTTTGGGACCAGGACACATTGCGTTGTGTGGAAGTTATTTGTTCAATTCATGTTTGCGAATGCCCATGTTTTATACACTATTAGATGCGTATCATTAGACCTGTTTGCGAATGCCCATGTCTTATACAATATTAGATGCGTGTCAATAGACCGCTAATACGCTTTAAAGACTGTGTCAAGCGTGACATGCTGGCTTTTGGAAGTATTGTGCTTGACACTGGAGGACAATTGAGCCAGGAGGCACTATATCCTTACCGACTAATCTCCGGACTCTTCTTTTATAAGCTCTGCAAGCAGCACGACCACCCTCGTACCGGACTTTTTAGTTATTCGGGAAAGTGTCAAACTCTTAGACACTTCATAAATCGTCTGTAACGTCCGTTAATGTCTGGTAGACGTCCATTAACATCCGCAAATGCATTTGAGACTGAAGATGATCCTATCAAATCAACTCAGTTTCTGTATCATGATCATCATCAGCCATTTGACGCCACTGCAGGACATAGGCCTCCCTGAGGGTTTTCCAAGCTTCACGGTCTTGTGCCGCCCGCATCCTGCGACCCCACGTCACCGTCTGATATTAATCCATGTACGGATCAGTTCGGACTTAGAGCATAGCTCCACCTGTTGAGGTTCACCTGAATGGGTTGCCTACTTATACCTCGAGGCAACCGACCCCTCCCCGTCACCGTCATCTGGTCGTCAGACCATCTGGTGGAGGGCCTGCGTCTGAGATCTGGCCCACACTGCGTCGTCTGGTCCGCGGTCGCCAGGTCAGAATTTTTTCGCCCCAACAGCCATCAGTTCTTCGAGCTATGCGCTCCGCCCACTGCCACTTCAACCAGTTTCTGCACATTAAAGAGTTGCTAAATTTTTGCACCACAGTATCAACAGAAATATACCCTAAAAATTATTTAGAAAGTAAAATTACACCACAGAATATCGACCTCCAATATTATAATTGAGAAGCACACAAAGAAGTATTGATATGTTATCGTACTCAGTCACAAAACATTCACTGATTAAACAGACCAAATTGAAGTTGCATAAATAAATATTAGTTACATAGTTAATTCAATATTGCCATAAATTGCCTATTCAATGAATTCGTTTACATCAAGAGCAAATGGATTGGAAACAAATTGAAAGTTGAATCCCTAGAAATTAATATAGAAGCATTGAAATGGAAAACAAATTAGGAATATTCAATTCAATAGCGACTAATAGTGTTAAGTAAGAGATATGGCACATTGGAGATACTTTTTTAATGTTCCTTTCAGAGCTTAGAGACATGAACGTGCAACCTTGTGCACGTGCGAGTAAAATTAATAAAAAAATCGTGCGTGTGTTTTAGTACATTTCCAAATAGATACACAGAGAACTCTGTATTGTACAGCCAGAGATATATAATATATATATATATATATATATATATATATATATATATATATATATATATATATATATATATATATATATATATATATATATATATATATATATATATATATATATATATATGTATATATATATATTTCTTATATTTAATGGAGTTTGACGAACAAAAGAAGACAGTGGGACTCACACTTGCTGCAAGTGTAGAGAAAGCCAGTTTGAACTAACTTTGCTCGTCCACTTTATGCAGTTTAAACAACATGTTTTGGTTTTATAAACAAACAACTTCACATTAAAAAAAATAATATCCTCGGGAGCATTGGATTAGATCACTGGGAAAATCGTTCATTTTCAGCCGTCAGTCCTTCCTTCCCCGCTAGCTTAATAAAATAAAATTTCTTCGTCTTCTTCTTCAGGCTATATTATGTAGTCCACTGCTGGACATAGCCCTCCCCTAATGAGCGCCATAGCGCCCTGTCTTCAGCTTGCCGCATCCAAAATAAAATTTGGATTTAACTATTTGCTATTACAAATTTCTTACAATAATCGGAGGTAACATTATGAAAAAGTTATATTGGTGAATGTTAATGAAACTAATTATCAAATTCAATTCAATTCATTTATTGATTTGTGAGACACAAGTACATCAGGTGTAATGGTTGAAAAAATATAGCTTCTTTTGTGCTCTACCTAAATAGGCATACAAATCTTATGTCACAAGTAAAACTTTTTAAATAATTTTGTAAAAATACAGTTAAATACAGAATGTCAAAAATTAAAAGATTAAGTTAATATTAAAAAAAAAACTATTTATATAAATACAAAATTAATGTCAATGATAAAAATAAACATGTCAGCGTGTCAATAATTACAAACTAAATTAATAAATATCTGATCTAAATTACAATTTATCTTCAAAGAACTCTTTCATGTCATAATAGCATTTATTAGTCAGCATGTCATATAATTTTCTTTTAAATTGAATAGTATTTAGCGATTTTAGATAATCTAATTATCTTAAATATAGATTATCTTAAATAGGTTACATATTATTGCTGAATTCTATCAGGGCGAAACCTCTGGCACTTCGGGTGTAACAATAATTGGTATTTATTTTAATTTAACATTCTTGATTTCTCAGTTTTTAAGTATTTTCTCAGAAGCCTTTTTTATAGCTGCCCGGTGTCGGGCCAATAATAGAAGCGTAAAGGCGTGGTTACAACCATTGGCATAAAAATATCCGTTTATCAAACACGCAACGCTTTTACAGGCGGAATATGGGCAAAATCGGATGAATTTCCATATATAAATCTCTATCACGTGGTCTATTAACGGTGCATTGTGCGCGTGATGTATGTTTTCCTTACATTTTCGAGGGATTTCGGGAGGAAATTTGACGCGCGAGTGACGATGGCAGCTCTGAGGGTGTAAAACTACTTGCGTCGGAGTATTCAGCTAGGTGATTGATGTTTTCGCCTGTTTCCGTGACTGTAATGGTAAAGGGTGAGGAAAAAAGGACGTGATAAGCTACGTGACGTTTTCACGTACAGTCAACGGCCGACCGAAACGTTGCAAATTCGCAATGTTTAAGGACCCACGACGACCGGCTACAAGTGATATTTAGGACCCACGACCGAGAAACTAGGACTATAATTTTTATCAGATCCATGATCCTAATTTCTCGGCTATTTTTGGAGTTAATGCTATTTAATCCCAGGTTTTTTGCCTTAGGTTCACAGCCATGGGTCCAAAAAATCACTATTGACATGATTGAGATATCGTACTTAACCTTCAAAAACCATCTGTAAAAAATATGGTATATTTTTGTTGGTGGCGCCAGTACTGCATGGAGCCCCGTAATGTTTCAAGGTTAAACCTGCTGGCATTTGCATTGCAAATTTGTTGGCAGAAGGCTAACCAAGCCTATTCGGCACAATCTACGGTGTGATATCTGGTGCAGCCATAAAGCTTTAAAGCCCATCACATCGTGTGCCATCTTTTTTTCATGTAGAAAACCCTGTTCTCTGCCTATACCTCCAGGATACAGGCGTGAGTTTATGAAAGGTAATGTTTATATAACATCTTATGCCCCAATTCTACATGAAACTAGCAAAGTTCGAAGTCCATTTTACTTACCATCGAGGAGTGGCCTCATTAGGAGATATTTAATTCTAACCGCAGCATTCATGGTGCGGATCATGTTTGCTATGAAATTAAACGTAAGCGCAAATTTTCGTGTAGTTAAAATATGGTATGCAAAATTAAACACCTAACTAAACATACAAATAACGTTAACAAAAGCTTGCAAATCAAACCGGCCGTTAACTTCCGCGGTCGGGTAAAAACAACCGTTTATTTATTTTTCTTACCAAAGACAGGGTAAAGTTACCATCGCGTTCTATTCAGCTGTGTTATGTCTTCTTATAGAACAAGCTAATAGTACCTATTTGAATAGCTTAGAAGGTTGGAAGCGACAATCTCACCGGAAAAATAAGAACATTAACATCCATCACGCTATTATAATGACTAACAGTTATTTTATGAGCATCTAATGGCTCGATAAGGGTATTTTATTATTCCCTAATGGCTTATACCTGTCTTACAACGTTGCGCCAACGATGCGTTATGGCCACACATTTCGGCGTCGATTTCGCATAATGTTATCTACCTACTTTAGTGTTTTTATTGCCGACCAAATCGCGATATATTTTCCTGGAAAATATTAAAATTATCGTCAGTCAATCAAATGCTCAAGTCTATGGTATCACTAGTTTTATGGTGTGACAACCTGACCAAATATTTATCTGGATGAAAAGAGTTGGCCAAAGACAAGAAGTGGAAAATCTCAGCTTAGCAGTGTTATGTATGTGTGATCTAAAGCCAAATATTTATCTGGGTGAGAAGAGTTGGCCAAAGACAAGAAGTGGAAAATCTCAGCTCAGCAGTGTTATGTGTGATCTAAAGCCAAATATTTATCTGGGTGAGAAGAGTTGGCCAAAGACAAGAAGTGGAAAATCTCAGCTCAGCAGTGTTATGTGTGATCTAAAGCCAAATATTTATCTGGGTGAGAAGAGTTGGCCAAAGACAAGAAGTGGAAAATCTCAGCTCAGCAGTGTTATGTGTGATCTAAAGCCAAATATTTATCCGGTGAGAAGAGTTGGCCAAAGACAAGAAGTGGAAAATCTCAGCTCAGCAGTGTTATGTGATTATGTGTGATCTAAGGCCAATTATTTATCTGGGTGAGAAGTGTTGGCCAAAGACAAGAAGTGGAAAATCTCAGCTCAGCAGTGTTATGTGTTATCTAAAGCCAAATATTTATTTGGGTGGGAAGAGTTGGTCAAAGACAAGAAGTGTAAATCTAAAGCCTTAGCTCAGCAGTGTTATGTGTGATCTAAGGCCAAATATTTTCTGGATGAAAAGAGTTGGCCAAAGACAAGAAGTGGAAATCGAAACCTCAGCAGTAGGACACAGTCGCTACTTAATAAAATAATATAACAACCTCTTAAGATTCACCGGACTGTTCTCAACACGTAGTATGAAACATTTTCCTCTTTTAATTATTTCGAAACAATGCAGTCTTGAACTGCAGATAGAAGCACTCGGTCGATTTAAAAGTGAACACAAAAAAATCAGATTAAACGACTCTAAAACCCTCGACAGAGCTGTGTTAAACAAGCCTTAGCGGCCCTGTCGTATCGTAAAACTTTGCATATTCCGGTCCGCAGACGATATTGATTTTGTCTGTGTTAGGGGAACAGAAGTCCGGTAATCATTTTATGCCGCATTAAAATATAGGCACTGCGCTCCGAGCTAGGGTTAAAGCCCCCGGGTAGCTAATTTAAAAGCCTTTGCCTATAGGCATTATGCAGTGGCACACCCAGCTACAGTCTCCTCTGCACGGGTAGCGGTAGCTCTTACAGGGGAAAGCATAAGTACCAAATTCGAAGGAAATTATATCTCAGAGTGTATGTACTTTTATTTGAAACTCACTCTTGTATCACGCGGGATAAAACCTAACAGGCTGAACTTTACGACGAATCTTAAGGTACGTCGACTTGCCGCGTCGTAAATTATGTGTACGCGTAAGTGTAGGCTTCTATTGGTCACAAAATAAAGGCGAGTTTAAAACGTGTCACAACGTGGTGGACTGTAATTTTGGGATTTAACCTTGAATTCCCCTCCGTCCAACCCTTAGGGTCGGCTATACAATATTGCATTTTATTAGATAAAAAAATAATACGCCTTGTTGTACCTGATAGGTACACGCATTTGGATATAACCATCTAAGTTAGTCGTGATTCTTAAAAGGCAATAAGAAACCAGACGCTTTGAAAGTTGTTCGATGCAATTTTATTCAGGAAATGAATTCTAATGACGTTGTTAAAGTCCCACCAAAAGAAATCTCGATTTTGCTCGGAAAATTTGAGTGGCAGGAAAAGCTCTTGGGCTTTTTGAATAGTCAAGTTAGAGTTGGTGCGCTGTATCTACCATTTAGGGCTGTATTTACAGTTTTTACCTCTGAGATTGCTATGGAGTGCACAATTAATAATAATAATAAAAGAATAGCACGCAAGTTTATAGGACGCCGATTAAAATAAATGCACGTGGCTTCGGCCCGTGCCCAAATAATACACCTCATTTATATAAGAGAAAAAACAAGAAAACTCACAATAGTAATAATAATAATAATGGTGAGATACCCTGTGTCGTGGGAACCAGAAACAGCGATATCACTAACATGTAAACCGCCAAGCCAAGCCATGGGGTTTTTTTTGTACCCTGCCGGGGTTTGAACCCGGGACCTCTCGCATCGGCCTTCGTTTCAAATACACACGCATTTGCACCACGAGCGCCTCAGTAACTTTAATCCGGATTCACTTACTTGGTGTTTTGTCGCTACAGTCCGATCAGATCAAATAAATAAGTTAAGAAGCGTTAAATTAATAATGTGTGCTAATGAAAGTTTTAGTTCACTAGTGCATCGCCAATTTCCACCAAACCCGTCAGATTATTTTTAAATATTCAGCTAAGCCAAAGCCGATATGTCACGTCACGTCAGTAGAATTAATTAACTTGCGTCAAAGCCTTAGCAGTGAAAATAAAGCGGCTACAGAGGCTACAAATCAACACCGTGCACCCTATGCTCATTACGTATTAACAAACTTTCTTAACACATGTTTCTGACTCCGAATAAGGCAATGATTTTCAAACATTATGCCTGCCTTGTTTGCCTGGTAACGAAGCACCCTCGCCAACTGTCAGATGCTAGAGAACGAGTGGTGTAGAGGCTAGAGGTGAACAGCTCTAGTGCGGGAAGAAATCCATCCACCCGTCCTGTTCTGCACGGTGCAACTAAATCTCCGGAAGAATACGAAAATAGGGTTCTTACCAACCATTGCTTCTACGTCAAAACTAGCTGTTTCAGAAAAATACCAAAAGAAAATTTCAAACTTTCTCAGAAAGTTTTCCACATTGACGAGTACAACTCTATTTATCGAATGTATGATGACTTCAAATCTATATAAATCCAGTCGTTGGGCCGAATGAAAAGTCATTAAGCTTTAAGTCTTATCATAAATTTTAACCTTTTATAAATAAAAACGTTCATGATATTTGATCAGGGCGCTTTTTTCTGTGACAAAGAATTAAGTATTTTAAAAAAATCGATGTGGGATTTTGGTCCTTTTATGTAGATTACGTGTTTTTTTTTAATATCTTTAGTAATATGCTTATGTTACAGTTTTATTGCTTGCCTTTCACATAGTGTACACACACATTACGCTTAGGTCCAACATTTACTAGTACAACAGCTGTTAAGCCCTGATCTATGACGGTAGCTAATTACCAAACGTGATTACACACACGGCAGTCCCGCCGTGTTTGTTCAGACTATAATTAAAGCGACTTAATCTAAAATGTTTCCGCGCCTCATACAAAATGCATCCGGATAAAGGATGCTTAAATACGAACGTCCTTAAGAAGGAGGTAAGTACGTGTTTTCTTATGGAGTTTTCGATTTGATTATGTCGTGAATAGGCCAACAGTTGTTGTTAATTGAGAAATTCGCAAAGTAAGTTAGTGCATAATTATTGTCTCTGTCGTTCTTTTTTGAGTAATGTGTCTTCTTCTTCTTCGTCGTTTTCTCATGGCTGAGGGTCGTGACTAAGGGCAGATTCCGCCACCAGCTCTCTCCGTTGGATTCTATTACGCGCCAGATGTATGGCTGCTTGTAGGGTCCTTCCCGAAGTTTTAGTTATTATATCTGACCAACGCGTTGGTGGTTGTCCTCTGCTTCGTTTCCCGTTCGCTCGACCGGTGATGATAACATACTCCAGGTTATCTGGCCCGCGTCGGACGGTATGTCCGAAGAATAAAGAAGATTAATGTGTAGAGATAGAAAAATGCTTAATATTTAATTTCCATAGTGAAAATCTCGATTCAGAAATCGGCTCGGCTTTCTTCTCTGATGGTAGTCTGGCATCTAAGACGGGAATTATTTAAGAAACTATGTTTTATTTTATTTATTTTCACGATCGTCACACTTTGTGCTACAAGGCATATAGTTAGGTACTGCTTCAGAATTTAACTACTATCAATAATTAGCAAAAGTTCAAAATTATTTGTGCTTTGGGTGAGTGATTTTTTATATATTTTTAATATGTACATTTATAAAGCGACTTTCATGTTATTCAATTACACTTTGCATACAAAAAATTAAAACTAATTGCATAATATTGCTAAAGACTTTTGACATCCTAAGCAGTTCCAAAGTAATTTGTGATCTACTCAGATCACAGCCCAAAATGTAATTAAGTTTTCTCTACCGAGTAATATAATCTGTATCTCGACTATAAATAATTGCGAGACGCGAGGTGTGTTTAGTTGTAATTAAGGTGCGTGCTGTCTCGCGCGCCACGCGAAAACGCTCCGCCGAAATGAAATTAGCGTAAATCACATCAAAGTGGAGGATTAACGGCGTAAGTGAGCGCGGCCCTTAGGATCGAATCAAATCAGGCGTAAGTCTCGCGTTAGTGGTTTTGCATGGTTTCAGGAAGGGATTAGTCCTGCCTTCCTCAAGATTGATGTTGGCACCAGAAACTATATGAATAGTTATAAGGTACGCTATATTTCCGAATATGTAAGCAGAGGTACAAATAAATCTTATTTAATATTACAAAATAATAATATTCCGTGCTTTGCAAGGCACGTTAAGCCGTTGGCGCCGGCTGTCATATAATGGCAGTCGTTAAGCCATGCCAGAGGCCTTATGGGCGGCTTGATAACTTCTGACAGTAAGGCCCGCCACTGTCTTACAATCCTCCACCAACCCGGACTTGGCCCCCATGGTGGAGTATGGTCTAAACTTCCTGCGATACAGGAAGAGACCCGTGCCCCAGCAGTGGGGACATACAAGGGTTGATAACGATAACGATACGATAACGAATATTATAAATGTGAAAACTGTATATATGTAGGGATGTTTGCTATACAACGGCGCCAGGACGTATTGGGATGGAATTCGGCACAGAGATACATTCTAGTCTGGAATAGAACAAAAACTACACTCGTCCTGGAAATATACATATCCAATTTTTATCGCGAACGAAGTCGCGGGTAGCCTGTCGTATAGAATAAAATTACACCAAGTGAAAGAACTTCTAATTTTTTAGGTTATTCTTAACTCGATAAGTGTATTAGTACTGAAGATATTAAATTATTTAGAACAGTTTGTAAATAAGGGCTTGAAACAAGCTCGGGTCAATTTCGAGATTTCATCTTACTGAATTTATTAATTTATTTATTTTAATTCTTTATTACTCTAATTACATGAGTATATGTACAAGGGCGTGCTTAATGCAAGAAGCATTCCCTTAATTGCTATTGTACTGTTTTAACTAGAACGAAAGATCTTCTTATATTGCACAAAACTGTTACTGTGAGAAAAAGCAAATTACAAATCATCAAAAAAGTTGCACGATGCGGCATCAGAGAGGAATACGAAATAAGTCAGACGAATCGAAGTTCTAATGGAAAAGTTTTGTATACAATACAATACAATGCAAAAATTCACGACAAGGGCTCTGGAATACAATCTCGAGCAATAATATCGTCTACCGAGGGATTTAATAAGCGTAATCTCTCCCCGGAGAGCGGTCGCAAACCTCGTATCTGCAATTTGATATCGAAAACTGACAGGCTACTCCTATGTAGTCTTTATGTAGATAGATAGAATATTCATTATTATACACAGAAATCACACTAACAGAAATTATGCAAAAATATAGTACAAATGGCGGCCTTATTAGTAAAAGCAAATTCTTCCAGACAACCATAGACGGAGACAAGAAAGAAATTAGAGACGGGTAATCGGCGCTATGGCGCTCATTAGGGGAGGGCTATGTCCAGCAGTGGACTACATAATATAGCCTGAAAAAGAAGAAGCAGAAGAAGAAGTCGGTGAAATATAGAAATATTGAAATTAGGAATTCAACGAAATTTATATAAACTTACTTAAACTAAACATAAATAATTAAATGAATAAATAATTAAGATGTACATACTCGTACATACTAATAATTAAATTATACATGGGAAGAGGAAATAATATAATATACCTAATTCATATTTAAGTGCATTGAATTTATTGAAAGGTAGTATTCCTTCACTCTACACTTAAATATCGCAGATGAAGGAGACTGTCTTATTAGTATTGGCAGTGCATTCCACTGTCGGACGGCTGTGGCTGAGAAGGAGTTACTGAAGAACTTCGTCGAGTGACTGTGTCTTCAGCAATAGATTTTGAGCTGAACGCAACGTGCGACTGTGAGAATCATGCAGAAACAGAAAGCGATGTTTAGCTAGACAGGAGTGGTAGGATTGAATAGCACAGAGTAGAGAAGTGAAACAATGTGTTTGCGTTCCTGCGGTGGCGGATAGGGAGCCACTTGATCTTAGTCCGATATTCGGATATGTGGTCATATTTTCACAAACCGAATATAAACCGCGTGGCGAAGTTCTGGAGGCGCTCAAGCTTATCTAATTGCTCTTGTGTAAGGTCAATATAGCTAGCATCAGCATAATCGAGGATAGGAAGTAGTAGAAATTGTGCGAGCGCAATTAGATTGTAGATAATGCAATTTTTTTTAAAATATAACTTAGACAAGTTGATGATAAAATGATCTCCTTAAATTATTTTTGTAGCGCTTTAGCGAAAAAATAAACAACTGACTGCTGTATACAGTTGAGTAACAGATTGTTGGTGGACGAAATTGTCTTCTTAATATACCTAATTGTCTTCTTAGTGGACTAAATTGTCTTCTTAATATTCTTGTAATCTTCAAATTGTCATTAATGCCTCTAGTATAAGTGATTGTTGTGCCTCATTTCGCTTAAAGTTCGCTTAAAATTTTCTATTCTATTCTATTCTAAATACTGAGGGTAAGGTCACAGCGTGAAGTTAAGTTTATTATCATTTATAATCACGTTAAAAAAATGTCTTACAAAATTTTACCCCTAAAGAAAACATATTAAGCCATCGATTTAACCAAAAAATATTTAAATATTTTAATTGATAAATAACTTGCTTTCTACGTTAAGATTAATAAAGAATGTAAGGGAGTAAAAACAAATCAAATTTTAAACTCCAATTTCAGAAAATACATTTCAATAGTTTCTTAAGAACAACCCTTGTGTACGTCAGATAGATACCTATATTAGCTACCTCTATTACTTATTCGAAATTTCTCTATTCTTCATAGCCGATAATAAAGTTTGATACAATTACTATCATTCCGAGACTCAGACGTATTTGTTCTTGTCTGTTCAAATACGTTTATGAGGACAGAACTGAAATAAAATCCCTTATAAGTATATATTATGTACTCTTTCTTGAACTCAATAAATCAGTGAAAAATTAAACAACAACACAAATGGGGCACAGAAATTACAGTAACATAAACATAGATATTTCACTATTTAGACTATTAATATAAAAACGAAACTAAACCTAAAACCTTTTTTCTAATTTAAATAAATTGATTATGTAATTTTTATAGTGCATTAAAAATAATATAATCAATTTGTTTAAATTAGAAAAAAGGTAACTAACCCGTGCTAAGGACAATTTTAAAAACCTCAGCCAGATGTCGCTGCCTGTACGTAATACAGAGAATACTGTAAAGAGGTTCGAAATTTCACTGATGCCGGTGAGTCGCCCATTAGCTCAGATGGAAAGAGCGCTGGCACGGATAGCCAGAGGTCATGGGTTCGAATCCCGGCATGGGTGGAATTTTTAGCCTCTAAATAGGTTTTTAAATAAATTGAGCCAGATCGCTGTCGGGTGGCAGAGTACCAAAACGGCTGGCGGCATTGCCTCGCTGTATGGCGAGACTTTTTAACCTTTGGCCAAAGTAAGCACCAGCCCTCGGGTCTCCTGAAGCGTCGACCAGGCGCGACGAGATCTCCATACAGTCGCGCCTCCGGACCCCATGCCCCCAGAGTCTCGACTCCGAAAGGTACAAATATATAGCCCTGTCCTATAGCTGCATACTTGTGCCTTTTATTGGACTCTGCGATTATTAACAAAAAGTGATGAATATAGTTTGCCAAATTAAAAAAATATTAGATGTTTGAAACATACAAAATTACGAGAAGAATTCGTTAGTAAATTGTTCGTTTATAAATTTCCGTAGACTCTATTTGTAAACATGGCAGTAATAGAAATTTTGTACAAATATTTATCTTTGACAGGTTATATATAATATACCTATCAAAGTTAAATATTTGTATAAAATTCACTTGAATTGATAAAAGAGAAATACAAGTACCTCGGTAAATACATTTGACATCACGTAGTTCAGCGCAATAAGAGTATTTTCAGTTTGCGAACAAGAAATGGCTTTAGTTAAATCGCGGAAAGTCGTTCTTAAACGCCTTAATTTCCTGGACTGAGGCGCAAGCGAGTCCGAGCAGCTTACTCGATGACGTCCCAACTGGGAAATGCATAAAACTGAAATGAAAAGTATTTCTTAATGATTCGCGATTAGACCCGTTTGATATACAACTATGAAATGAAAAGGTTTTTCGAACTAAAACTTTCGTACGCACAACACATTGTTGACTTTTAGTCCGGATCTACTTTTTTTTTATTAGTATTTATTCAAGACATTTACAGAATACTATTTAAATACAAAAAAAACCTTCACTGAAACCTGTACAGGTTTATCTGTGAGGTGAGTTACTCGTTTTTTAACTTAAGAAGTGTTGTTTTAGGGCATGACGGCACTTATTTGGTTCACACTGGATTTTTTCAACAAGTTCGGTGGGTAGTTCGTTTAGAATCATTGGAAGAATTTACTCTGCTCTACGAGTCCCATAACTTACGGGTGTTGTTATAGAAAAGGTTTTATTCAAAGTAGCGAGCAAACTAGGTGTTCATTTCACAATCTAGATCATTTTGGAGAAAAATTGGACAAAAAACTCCGAACTTAGGTTTTGTTTTAAAAACCTATTTAGAGGCTAAAAATTCCACTCATGCCGGGGACTCGAACCCGTGGCCTCTGGCTAACCGGGCCAGATTTTGTTGACTGTTTAGTCTTTGCTGACTGTTTAAATCAACTAGTTTAATTATCCGGTTCACTAGATCTAGATGGCTAGGAATTACATAAAATTGCGTAATCTAATTTAATGAGTAGCCTTTCGATTTTTTTTTCTTTATTTTTCTTCAGGCTATATTAGTCCACTGCTGGACATAGCCCTCCCCTAATGAGCGCAAGGTTGTGTCATCATTAGGGGGTAATGCCCATAATGCCCACGCTGGGCATGCGGGTTGGGGATCGCAGTTCGGTGGAATTGTACTGCAGGGGGCGCTGCTGCCCACCCCCCGGTTTGTGTCCCTTAGTCACCTTTTACGACACCCGCGGGAAGAATTGGGTAGGTGCTATTCTCTAGGCCAACACCACACAGCCTTTCGATTACAACAAAATAACGTTAACAGTTTAATTTTACTGTGTGTCTGATCGGATGCCAGCTGTTTTCTAAACGAGCTGCCATCTAGTTTTGCGATGTATTGTGATGAGACAAATAGTATAAGATTTTGTTTCTGATAGTGAGTAAGTATCGATATTTTCCGGCATAACTGATACTAAATATCACCACGAGTAATTTTTTTTTAAAACATATTTAAGCATGTATAAATGAATTTGTAAATATTATTTTATATATTTATAATATCTACTTCATTTTCCAGTGACTTAGTCTAGTTCGTCGAAAGATTGTCTGGAAGAGACCACATTCAAAGACAATATCTGATTAATTTCTTTTTATATGTACATAGTAATATGTTCTATATAGGATGCTAATTAGAATCTCATAACTGATACTGAATATCGGTTATGACCTATATGTCAACCCAGATCAAACGATATGTACGTAGAATGTCCAGACTAATATGATATAATAATGACAAGTTAAGCTAAATCCAAGCCGTGGAAACTAATATCTTGAACCTATAATATGTACTTTATATGTGCATATTCGAGTTCTTTGTATTACTAATACATATTTCCTAATAACTCGCGATGTTTATACATAGTTATATATTAAACGCGTCTAATCGCGATTATTCATTAGGTAAAATGATTAATCGCGATTGAAGCGCTTGTAGCCTAGTTGAACCGAGTGATTGGAATCAATCACTTGAGTTAAGCAACAAAAGGTGCGGTGGTGGTGGTGAGCGCGGTAGGATGGGTGACCGTCCCGTGACTACCGCTAGTGGCATTTTTACGAGCATTCCGCGCTTCGCAAGGCACGTTAAGCCATTGGTACCGGCTGTCATGTAATGACAGTCGTTATGCCATGTCAGAGGCTTTATGGGCGGCTTGTTAACTTCGGACAGTAAGGCTCGTCACTGTCTTACAACTCTCCACCAACCCGGACTTGGCCCCCGTGGTGGAGTATGGCCTAACCTTCCTGAGCTGCAGGAAGTACGTGCCCCAGCAGTGGAAATATACAAGGGTTGTTATCGGTAAAATGATTACACCAATTTAGTATAAATAACTAAAACACACATACAATCACAGAACATAAAAAGACTTCTGTGCATACAATGAACATTAACGATACCAGTATTCTAACAACTTAAATATAAGAGATCTACCGAGAGTGTATTCTTTTTAATACACTAACCCGTGCTAAGGACAATTTTAAAAACCTATTTAGAGGCCAAAAATTCCACCCATGTCGGGGCTCGAACCCGCGACCTGCTGCCTGTACGTAATACAGAGAGTATTGTAAAGAGGTTTGAAATTTCACTGATGCCGGTGAGTCACCCATTAGCGCAGTTGGGAGAGCGCTGGCACGGTTAGCCAGAGGTCGCGGGTTCGAGTGGGTGGAATTTTTAGCCTGTAAAAAGTTTTGTATAACAGATCTAACTTAAATTGTTTGCCTGCCCATTGCATGCCCATTTGGGACCTACGGGGGGCTTGCTCCGATAGACGTCTCAACTATGCTGATATAAATCTTTTAACACTCATTCCGGGCTTTAGGCAGATAAACTCGAATCCTCTTTAAGTCCACATCTGCAATTAGCTGAAGGTTCGTAGGAGTTGGTAATCTTTAGTAAGGCGATGAACGGACTGACTTACATTTGAATAAGCTTGGGTAGGTACTTACCGTCTTGGGAATTGGGTAAGCCGTTTTTCTATCCCGCGAGGTGTTCTCAGAGATTTCTTGAGATTTTACCGAATTGTCGGTGTTTTCTTAGAATGGTTTTCTAATGATATATGAAGTTAGATTTCTAAGAACTCAGTAAACCTGACACAAAGCTGAATGTACAATGGGGAACTTGCGTCAAACTGAGTTTGAAGTAGCATTGATTTTATACCACAGAAGATATAGAAAATTATATTTTTTAAAACAATAAAGAAAAAAATATCTTATATGTATTTTACTCAGGCTTTTCGGGGTCCTAAAATGCGATAAATCACATTACTCTGGTAACAATAAAATATATTTGATTTGTTTTTTTTATTGAACGTTTTCTAAAAATATAGTAAAAAAATGCATAAAAACATTATTTTACATGATAACTCCAATATTGCCAATGCGTTACAGGCGTATTTGTGACGACATAGTTGGAGTACGAATTGTATGGCGCGTTTTTGTACAACGTGACTGGAATAACTTTTCGACAGGTCATATAACGAAAAGTGTTAGTCGTAAAAATATCACGTTTATTAAATTTATCTTGTAAATTGGCCTCCTTATATGTGTATTAAAACATTTTTTGTGCATTCTCCATTCGCCAGAATTGCTTGAGATTCTCGCTTAAATTCTCATTTACTTTATATTTTTTGTTTTAGACGTTATCATTTGTTTCTCTGGCCAAATCTGTGTAGGCCTTATTCCAGCCAGCACGGTTAACACTACATCAACCTTTAAATTTTAGATGAAAAGCCGCCCGTAACGTATCTAAGTAGAATGCAATGTAAAGTTTGACGTATTGTGAGCTCTAAGTACGGAAATACTTTCAATCATATTAACTACGTATTATATTATTTAGTAATATATTGAACGCGATTATTTATTAAGATAATATATAATTTAATATGTATGAAAATCGCGAAACATTGAGAAATACCGACAAATATAAACATATAAAACATGCATACCAATAAAAAATACTTATGAGAGACATGCATTTTAATATAAACCTAAGTCGAATCTAATCAGCTCAGTAGAATCTAAAAACCAAAAGAACACCACGAACTGAATATGGTAAAAGAAATCTGAGGTATGAAGGAGACCAACTTTACAGTAACTTACCGACTGACGTAAAGGACGTTGAAAATGTAAATGCTTTTAAAAGGAAATTTAAACTCCTTGTCTTAAATAATATCGAAGTTTAATATTACTGTAATGCATGCTATATAATTTTACTCTAATTGTAAGTTTATTTTAGTGAACTGTTTTTTATGAGAAATAAGTAGCGCTCGTGGCCTACCCGAACCAAGTGATTGGAATCAATCACCTGAGTTAACCAACAACAGGCGCGGTCAGGTGCAGGATGGGTGACCGTCCCGTGACTGCCGCTAGTGGTATTTTTTCCGCGCGCTTCCGTGCTTCGCAAGGCACGTTAAGTCGTTGGTGCCGGCTGTCATGTAAGGCAGTCGTTAAGCCAAGTCAGAGGCATTCTGGGCGATTTGATAACTTCTGACGGTAGGCCCGCCACTGTCTTACCATCCTCTACCAACCCGGACTCGGTCCCCGTGGTAGAGCCTAACCTTCCTGCGATTTAGGAAAAGAACCGTGCCCCAGCAGTGGGGACATACAAGCGTTGATATAGAAATATTTTTGAACCCAATACTTTTATTTATAATTTTATTTATTTAAATACACTTGTGACATTATCAATAAAATTGTGTGGGCTCCAGAGCTCCCTGGAGAACTTTTCAATTAACGCCCCGCTGCAAATTACATTTTACCAGCGGATTGAAGATTCCAAACTAAGCAGTTTCAGCGCAAGGTGAAAACCAAGTTCATAATTCAAAATTAATAATCCCTTAAATTAATTTAAATTCAAACTTTATCCGATCTGCGAGACAAAGTGTTGTACTACAGGGTGTCTGGATAACTACTCTAGATTTGCGGTCGAACAATTCTGCATTCGCTTTGTTACGATTATATTCTAGCAATTCCAAGACTAAATTGGATTTGAGATTTAATTATTCAAAGATTCGTTTGTGATATCCACGTGTCTACAATAAATATATACGATTAGCAATCCTTTCAATGCAATGAATGAATAATTTGAAAGGGCTTTAGGTCACTTTCATATTACGGTTTAATAAACAGTTTTTACAGCCCACATAATTTCGAAGGCAGATAAAAAGAAAATCGCAGACCGCGCTACAATGTCACTATAAAGAGAAAAAAACCGGCCAAGCGCTAGTCAGAGTCGCGCACCGGGAGTTCCGTACAAATTTGTAGGTACTTACATGTCATAATAGGTGTGAAATCTGTAAGTTGAGGGTGTTTATCTCCTTTTGTTATGTTGTTATTGACCGCATATGTGCATATATACATATGAAGTATAATTATATCTATGTTTTCTTTTTATTTATTTATTAAATGTAATATATCCCTCAGATTTTTTTTTTGCTTTAATGCATTTTTTTTATTTCTGGCTTTTTTACTTGGTATGTCCTTCTACGCTTCTCGCGCAGTTAATTTTTGCGGTTGTATCGGCCAAACGACTGTTCTTATGATTCAAGTTTTTGAGTTGTTTTCACAACCTATAATTAATTATTTATGAGTTTTGTTTAGTTACTAATGTGAATTTGTTCTACTGGTTGGTTTTACTAATGAAGCAAATAAAATAAACGGTTTATGAATCGAGTTTCGAAGCTTTTCCCGAACTTCAAACATTTTTTTTATGATTTAATTGCAAATTAATTTCAGATTTTTTCCTGCATTAAAATATTTAGTTTAACACGATATTATTTGCCAATTTCATAATTATAGTTTACCCCATGAATTTTGATTGTCTTTAGTGTCGATATACGTTTTTTGCGGCATAAACGGCGGTATCTTTTTTTTGCTAACTAGTAAGTTTATTTTTGTCAAAACATCAAGGGACTCTTTTAATTACACGGGTATATCTTAATACCTTCACGTATTTCCGACATAAATCTTCATGACAGACAGATGGACGGGTAGCAAAGTCAGACTATAAGCGTTTCGGTTTTCTTTTTGAGGTACTGAACCCTAAAAAACGAATATTGATGAATAAAAATAGAGAGAGAGAGAAAAAGGAGTAACATTTTCGACACTAAACATTTTTGATAACCGGATGCCGATCCGGCATTGTTAAAAATCAATCTTTTTTCCTACTATTTTTTCCCTGCGCCGCCGACCGCCTGAATATATACATCCCGTCACCCTACATCACCCTGTAGAAACAAAGATGAAGGGTTAAGACCAATCGCAACAAAATTGCCGAGTCATCGCGATGCTTACTCCCTGCTAATGAAATACACCAGTATTTCAACTAGCTATTAGTGCAACGTACAAATCGTTTTGACTATACGGGTCAATTGTGGTCACATACTATGAAAAGCTTCCACCTTCTATGTCTACATGATAACCATTAATATATGTGTCATCCTATACACTGTAGGGTACAGACCTTCTTGTAGATACAGAATATGGGCTTAATAACCACGCGTGCCACCGCTGATTGGCAATTTAAAGCGCTAAGGTATGTAAACTTCTCAAAAATTCAGATTTCCTCACGATGTTTTCCTTCGCCAATAGTGAAGCTATTGCTACTATAACTTCACAAATGTACATAATTAAGAAACAAAGTCTTTTTTTTTGTACATGCCAAGATTCGAATCCACGACCTCCCGAATAAGAATCGGGCATTGATGCTATGATAGATAACTATAACTAGACGATTTATAAATATATATTGTATACTAACTCAGTTAGCTAAGTACAAAATGACAAGAACTTTTCACTTTAAAAAAAATCGTTTCTACAGAGACCACGGAGAGTCAGATAGACTTGGACTGGTTGGTTTAGTAAGCAACGCAATGATGTATAATATCACTTCATATTGACATTAATCGCGTCAAAAATTTCAAAACAATACAGCCGCTGTTAGGCCTCTAATAGTCCGCTTAATTCAGTATTTAAAGGCGTATTAGCATAAATAGACCACTTACTAGTTTCCTTTTACCGTGCTATAACAGACTAACGTATATAAATCAACCGGCTAACCCGCTGAATGTCATAAATTACACTTTAGACGCCACATTTTAAACTACAAGACACGAATTTAATAATAAAGCCACGCATCGATTGCTTAACGACTTGCTTTAAATGAATTAAGTTCGCCATAAAGAGTTGATATGATTTAGAGTCGTAGCGGGTTGTTGGATGTCTTATATACTGAATATATGAGTTGACTGGTCGACAATGATCATGGCATTAAGTCTGCCACATTGAACAATATTATTTTTAAAATTTAGTTTTTATACAATAATCAATAAATTTATAAATAAACATCGAACATAGTGCTGTGGTTGACTCAGTTAAATAAGGGTATTGTAATTCTAAAAGGTATTGTACCTACTTTAGGAGAAGAAGAAGAATATTCTTTGTTGTACACCAGGAAAACACAAACAAAATGCAAAGATACAGTACAATTGGCGGCCTTATTGCTTAGAGCAATTTATTCCAGACAACCTACGATGGAGAGTTGCTGAAGGAAAAGTGAGACGGGTAGTTGGTGCAAATATGAATATTGATATACGTACTTATACTACTACGATGTACGTGATCTTTATTTATTAATCTAATCATTAATATTTGTCCTGCTATGTTTAGGTGTTATTACTTTCATTGTCTTGTGTAGATTGTTTTTAGCAATAAGGCCGCCAATTGTACTATGTAAATTTGTAAGTATTTTTTGTTTGTTGTTTTTCCAGTGTACAATAAAGAATATTCTTATCTTACTTTAAAAGTACCCGGAACCGGCGTGCGTGCATGCAACGGCTTATGAACGTTGATAAAGCGAATGTGATCTGTCGGGATCGTGGCAAGTGGTAGTCTAGTCCCTGGTCTCTGCCTATCCCTCTGGGATACAGGCGTGAGGTTATGCATGTATGTATGTATGTATGTATGTATGTATGTATGTATGTATGTATGTATGTATGTATGTATGTATGTATGTATGTATGTATGTATGTATGTATGTATGTATGTATGTATGTATGTATGTTCGTATGTATGTATGTATGTATGTATGTATGTATGTATGTATGTATGTATGTATGTATGTATGTATGTATGTATGTATGTATGTATGTATGTATGCATGTATGTATCTTACTTTAAAGATGGGGGTTGCTTGAACCAACATTTTTAAGGTTGCTTTTGCTTTGTTAACGTATAGACAGTGAGTGTCGTGTGTTTGTCCGCCGCGAAAATCTAAATGTGGCCGGAGAATAGACCACCTACCCACCCTCACTACAATAATTGACTACTCGCCACTTCAGACAAACCATCATCAGGGAACTGCCATGTTGCGGAAACGTCCGGAATTACCTAGTAAAAATTGCTATTAGACCTGTTTAATATAACTTAAGTAACTAACTAAATAAAACAATACATTTTCATAGCGCGAAACGGAAATGTTTTGCGCATGCCAACCGGATTTTTTCGTATACTTTTTTTACCTGGAGGCTTAATAAATATTGTAATACAACTAGCAACTCCATCCCAGATAACCGATACGAATCAACAGTAGTGTCAATAAATCGTAGCAAGAATATATGGTTTCAAAGCTATTTAACGTTGAAAACGTTACGTTTCCTTCATCGATTCAGACTTAGAATAAATTTAAAACAGAATAAATAAATTGTAATGTTATAACCAGGGTTCTGACCGGAATTGTATAATAAAATCAATTTTAGTTTCGACGCGATCGACCTGGATCGACCCAGTAACTTTCTTAATTACCTTACTCTCCACAAATACAGTCCGTACTTGTAGATAGATAAATATAAACAGTCGGAGCTAAGTAATTCATTAATTATCAATGATTTCGAAGCTGAAGCAGAACTGAACATCCAAGAAATTATCCAAATTGAAGTTTGCCCAAAAATCACGCCACGCTCTAATTGTCCCGCAACCAGAGTTTTGTGTCCCTTAAGATAATATTGACTTGGGAGTCCCTTTACATCTTCCCCGTACAGTCGTACAAAGCAGATTAATGTTTGTGCTAGCGTTATTTGCACTGTTCTTCATAAAAATCGTTGAGACAGAAGCTGGATCAACATTAAGCGGGGGGCCCAGCTGAGAAGGGAACTTACTCTGAGATTTAAATAAAAGAATGGATAACATTAAACACGAGAAAATTGTAATTTGACCTAGGACCATTGTCAAGCTCGATTTTAAAACAGTGTTATCCTTAGTAAAAATATAATTTTTAATTTCATTCTAAATCCGGAATTCAGTTAATAATATGTGGTAGGTACTAATAATATGTGGTAGGTACAGCTAAATATTCACAATTTAAAAAAAACTCAGCTAAATGCGTTTACGAAACAAATCAAAATTTGCACCAAATTGCGTTTTAGTAGTACCTATTTTGGTCAGGACTTATTCGCTTTGGAAAATATTTATCAAAGACAAAGACAAAGATTTTTATTTGTGAAGCATGAGTTCATTTATAGGATGTATATAAAAAATAATTAGTTCTATACATGCTCTGCCTATCCATTTTAGTGATCATATATTTATTTTGAGGAAGTATTTGTTGTATATTGGGAGATGTGAACTTATCTTATTTAAAATTATCTTGTTTTATTTCGCTCTTTCGTAGGGTCAAAAGTATATTTTAAATTATGGGTCTCATCAACCCATTATGTATTATAAACTAAACTAAGTATGTATCCACCTAGGGACACGGGTCTCTTACATAAGGAAGGTATAGGCCATACTCCACCACGGGGGCCAAGTCCGGATTGGTCGAGGCTTGCAAGACTATTGGCTGGTCTTACTCTCAGAAGTTTTCAAGCCGCCCTAAGGACTTAAGGGACACTTAAATTATAAGTCGTTGTCGTCTGGCTATACTAGTCCACTGCTAGACATAGCCCTCCCCTAAAAACGCCACGTTGTGCTAAATTAAAATTACTTTATTTACCTCTAGGTGGTGGAAAGGATGAGGTTGGTTTTATTCCTGTAGCAGTCTTCTAATGTATTCTAATATCAACTCCTTCAGAGTGAGACTTCGAATAAAAGCTGTTTTTACATTTCGTATGCTACGTGACCGCTATCATTTGTAAGCCTTTCTGTTGTTGTTTAAAATCCCTACCGGTAATGAAAATTTATTGCTTTGGTCGAGTTCCCTCTTTTCCTTTTGCTGCACCAAATAAATACTTAAAAGAGACTTCAGTGAACAGAAAAGTTCTAATGGCAAAAAACAGTACCCATGCAAAAAAAATCCATAACCTTAAGGATTTAATAGTACTTTGAATACAAACAGATTTTTCACTATTCCCGTAACCACTATTAACGTTAGGTGGAAGAAAATACTCCTTAGTATTAAGGTCGCCTTTGTACCAATATGCTTATTGTGCAATAAAGGATTTTATTATCAAATTTTTCATTAATTTATAGGTGATAGTATAACAGCCGAACGCTCGAAAATGGAAAAGACAGAGAAATTCTGTAAGCATTGCTCTGTCTTTTCCATTTTCGAGCGTTCGGCTGTTATACTATCACCTATCGTCACCTTTACCAGAAATATACTCTTAGTCTAGTCTCGTAATTTCATCCGGAACTTTGCACATTTACTGCCTCATCTGCGAACTTTTTTTTCGAGCACTAAAATCTTATTTTTGCAGCAACTAATTACCTTTGTAAACAAGTCAACATTCTTAATGTACATTCCTGTACAATGTACATGTGCGTAGAAGTGGTTTTTTCTTGACCAGAGCTGTGGAGCTCTTTGAGTGCATTAAAATTCGTTGCGGGTATTTGATTTTCGGCTTATTAATCTATATTTTAAAGATTATATTATTATTAACTAAACACATGTGATACAATTCAACATACTCGTTTAAACTTTGTGTTCACACTTTTAACACGTGTCAGTACAAATGTCCTTACACCAAAGGTCGTAAATTTACTAGGAAACCAGCGAGCTAGAGGAGTTCCGAGGCGCTCTGAGCAAATACCATCTCCTTTTGTGATCGGAGAATGTAATCCCGTCGTCTCAGGATTTTAATTACTTATTGGAAACTTGTGGCCGCAGGCGGGGGACGTCTACAGCTGTATATTGAGAAATTTCGTAACTTTCGGATGGGTTACTATGGTTTTTCGTCAACGACTCGTCTTTTGTAGTAAGTGCCACAATAAGTGTTTATAGACAAAAATATTTAAACAAAACCTTACACACAATATCCCGCCATTGAAAATAGTGCTCTTTTGGCCTAATATATGAAAATTTTACTATTTTAACTTTGACAAAGGCACTGAAGTGCATGTCAGAGTCGAAACTCTTAAACGGTCAAAACTAGTTACGACTGCTAAAATCAGTCAAAAGTACTTTTCTCCAAAGCTTACATTTGAAATACCAAATGGTAAAACACCTAAAATGATGCATCACTCAATCTGCGACAACAGAAATTAATATAAGTGCGACAAAGCGCGTAGCGTAGCAGAGCGCGAAGGAGCGTGTTATTTTGAACATGACAGACCAAAAACAACTCGACATTGTTGAACACATACTCGTATTAGCATTTTACTTAATTTTTCTGCAGTCTAGTTTTGACCGTTTAGGAGTTTTGACTGTAACACATACATGTTAGTGCTCGCGAATGTACAGTAGTTTATATCGACACAGTATCGCATACCCGATAAATTAATAAACTTTTAGTTTTAAATTTTGTATTTCTTTTTTAAAATTCGGTTTAAAATTATTTTGTGTGTTTTGTGTGTAACAAACAAAAGGTTTCTATTCTATTCTAAAATAATTATGAGAATAATAATGAGAAGAATAGACAGAGTAAGATCAAGGATTAAAATCAGTCACCGCCTGAAATGTGTTTGTTGCTTAGATCTCGTCTCTATTGCCGCGGGATTTATTTGAATAAATTTGTTTCAAAATGAATCTTAGGCACGTACCAACCCTTGCCTCTGGAGGTGGACACTTGTGATATATAGAGATATTCTTTGAAGTATATTTAGGTCTAGATGCTTGCGAATGCTCTGATAAAGAGATAAAGTATTCTGCTGCGTATTTTTTCTGTTATTTTTTCAGAGCAATCTCAGATAGGATAACAAAAATAATTTTCTAACCATAGGCTTACTAGTCAACAATATTTTATGTAAATACATAAAATATTTAGGAGTATATAGTGTACATATAGACATTAAATTGTCGTAACAAAAGTCGAGATATACCACTTTTAATTCTTTTCAAAAAACTGAGGGATGCGGTTTTTTTAAATTTTCAATTATTTAAAAATCTAAGATGGGAATTTAGGGGACGTGTCTATATCTATCTATAAATAGTAACTTTTAAGTTGAAAACTCGTAAAACAGAGTTTCTTTGTTTGTTGTTTTTCCAATAATCTAGTAATTCCGGAACTAATAAATTTTAAGTTCATTAATAACCATTTTATTTTTATTCTAAAATATAGACGACCTCTGTGGCGCAGCGGTAGCGTATCTGTCTACCATGCGAGAGGTCCCGGGTTCGATCTCCGGCTGGGGTCAGAAACATACCTCAAATCTTGGATGTTTACATGTTTGTGATGTAGCTGTTTCTGGTACCCACGACACAGGGTATCTTATTGTGGGGCCAGAAGCAATGTATGTGCCAGTATGTAAAGGTTATGCTATGTTATATAAAAATCTCCTCCCGATTTTTATGTTTTTTTAATCAGTTTATTTTTTTATTTTTTAGAACAAGTTTTCAAAAGCGGCGGACTTACAGTATTTGCCCCGCGAAGTATTAATTGCACTCGCCCTTGAACTAAAACATTTCATGAATTTTCTGTACAATATCCGGATTGTCCTCTTGTTCCTCATCAATGTTATAGAATTTGAATCATCCGAGGTAGTATATTTTCTGCATTATTGGCGTAATAAATGCCCAGTTGGCCTTAAGAGGCTAAGTTTGGCTGCAAAAGTGAAAGAGGTGTCCCCGTACATAAAGCTGGGTACTGACCAACGTTACGAGGTGTAATGTAACATGTTACACAGCGAGCATTCAGGTTGACAGTACATAGTGTTACGGGGAAACCGGCGAGTGTGCAGCAGTATGTCGGCGAATGTTACATTGCACCTCGTAACGTTAGTCAGTTCCTAGCTTAAGAGTAGAGACAGTGGAAAGTCGCATGGAATGCTCCTTCAGCGTAAATTGATGGTTACAACCTAAACCAAAATCAATAAACTTGTAAGGTTCTTTAACTGAAAATTGTTTATTCGGGGAAAAATATTAAAGAAAAAAGAAGTACTAAGTTAATAATGAGAAATAATTTACCATATTGCGTTTTCGTTTTTGTTTAGTCTGATCTTTGTAATTTCATTATCTTTGTAAATATATGTTTTTTTTTCCTGTTTTACAATAAAGATTTCATTTAATCAATATTGTCATACATTTGTAAATATCTTCCTTCACCCTGGTACCCACTTCTTAAAGAAAGGTTGCCTTTGTTCAAGATAGCCTCAGTCAAATTTGGTTGTGGAGTCCAAACCTTACTCAAATTATTTTTCTACATCTTCTTCATTGTGGGTCACTGAACGATTGAGAAAAGTTAATAAATTCTCGATGCTCGAATTTCTTTAAGGATTGTGTCCCGAAATTCGAGACACACCAGTACCCCACTTGTATTGTCAACACGACCTATACACAGGATGTGCCGCCGCGCTCGCGGTAATATGCTGGCTTCTATGTACCTTCTGCGATACTCCGGGATATGACGCAGGGAATCTTAACGTCTGCAACATAAGGGTCTTTATCGAATGACAGATATACTTACTTTCAACTACCTTATGTGAGCCGCCGCTGGTGGTTCTTGGGAATTGATTGCGGTTCACCGGTTTTGATGAAAGCGTCTGCCTACAACCTCTATATTATAAACTTTGATAAAAACATGTCAAATACTGTCATAGTTGTCACTATTAGGTGGATGATTGGTGAGCAGACCAATGACCCAATGGATGCCTATGATTGCTAAAGCCACTGGACGGTAGTGGACGAGATTGGCAGGTGACTTCACATCGATCAGTTTTAGAATCTAGGTCCCTCATGACCGATTTCGCTAACTTTTAAATCCGTTTCTTCTTCTTTTTCAGGCTATATTAGTCCACTGCTGGACATAGCCCTCCCCTAATGAGCGGCATAGCGCAAGGTTGTGCCATCATTGGGGGGTAATGCACATAATCCCCACGCTGGGCATGCGGGTTAGGGATCGCAGTTTGGTGGAATTGTACTGCAGGGGGCGCTGCTGCCCACCCCCGGTTTGTGTCCCGTAGTCGCCTTTTACGACATCCACGGGAAGAATTTGGGTTGGTGCTATTCTCCGTTAAATAAATCCGTTTGTCAAACGTTTATTTTGAATGTTGTACTAATACAAGCCATTTTTGTGTTTTTATCTTGCCTCCAAAACTTAAGATTTCTAGGCTTTAAATTCTATCGCACCAAAACATAAATAAAAAAAATAGCCAACTACTTCTATGAAAAAAATCATATTATGTGGGAATTCGCCAAGTTAAGTCGACATTTCCTTTGGCCCCACATTAGGATACCCTGTGTCGTGGGAACCAGAAACAACGACATCACAATGTAAACATCGAAGACCTGAGGTTTTCTTTTTATCCCCAGCCGGGGTTTGAACCCGGGACCTCTTGCGAGGCATCTGCCTTCACCGCACCTGCCGTGGTATAACGGTAGCGCATCTGCGTTAATGGTCATCTGGGTCTGTTAAAGGCCCAGATGACCATTAACGATTTTGAGGAAAGTCGCCCGCTTCCCAGTTTTACCCAGACACTAACCCGTTTGTTCTCATCACAAAATTAGCAGTATTTTGAATAAAAAAACGACCAAATCAACAGTAAGCCAGCCTTTGTTCCGAAACAAACACCCCGTATAAACCTCTCCCTTAGGAACGAGTTCTTTCAATGTTCGTCCGCGTCAAATATTATTACTTCTTTGATCTCGGGTTGGTGACGTTCATTTGACGACGTGTGTTCTTAATTAAGTTCAAACAAGACGTGCGAACGAGCGATGTCTGGCGTCACAGTTATCAACTCAAGGAGCTATCGATCGTTGTTCGACTATAGCACTTGTTACCGTGCATTAAGAAGTAGAAGTTGGTCTTCATTGATTTTGTCTAGAGATTTAGCGTAGGTGCAAATGGCCACTTGACGCTGCCAACATTTTAAGCATAGATATAAATGCCGAGGTTTACATAGACGTACCCGTAGAAATCCAAACAGAAGTGAATTTTAGAAGGTCCAGCTTACATTTTTTCCACATATTTTTATTATATTTATACTTTTTAGTGCACTAACCCGTGCTAAGGACAATTTAAAAAAAAACCTATTTAGAGGCTAAAAATTCCACCCATGCCGGGACTCGAACCCGCGATCTCTGGCTAACCGTGCCAGCGCTCTCCCAATTGAGCTAATGGGCGACTAACCGGCATCAGTGAAATTTCGAACCTCTTTACAATACTCTCTGTATTACGTACAGGCAGCAACATCTGGCTGAAGTAATTTGCGTACGTTTACAAAGTTTACTCATAGAACTCTTGTATTATTTTCGCAGCTCTACGAGATTACCTAAAAGCATTGTCTCTAATTTGTTACTGTATCCAAGTTGGAAAAAATAAACAAAAAAGTCAATGTTTCAGTTTTCTTTTCTGTGTTCTCTCGTAAAGAAAATTACTAGTTCAGCTGGCTATTGCATTTCGTGTTGAAACAAGTAATAACTATAGTAAATTATTAGTGTAGCCGTATTTTCGGTACAAAGTCGCAACTTACGAACGATAAACTTGAGGCAAGTATGTTTCAGCCAGGGCATTCTTGACTTGAGGAAAATAATGAAACATAACAACTTAAATTAATAAAAACATATGTCTATATTAATTAGTTTTAAATTTTTTTATAAATTTATTATTGAATTGAGTATTTCAGGATATATTTAATTAGTTAATATATTTCAGTTTATGTTTTTATTATATACTATAATAGTAATGTTTAAAAAGAACTCATTGCTGCCAGTAATGTTCGCTTACGTTCTTAGTTTAAGCCGTATCTATTTATTTCAAGATATATGGTAAACCAACAGCTATTACAACTACATAGAATTCTATATTGGGAAACATAAAGCTAATTACAGGTCCACTCTTATAGCACACAATTCAGAAACAGGATTCTTATGAGTTTGTACCACTTTTTTAAAGTGCAATATAAGTGTCCATAAATAAATCAATACACTTATCAATTGGCCAAAGATGTTGACACTCAGAGTAAACTATTTTTAATATTCTAAAACTTTGCAATAGTACAAACTAACTGTAAGACGCAAACCTCTATCTCAACGGTGTTTTCATTATCGGTAAGTTAGCACTCTCGAATCAGCCGTCAAAGGAAGAAAAATATCTTCTCTTATTATTTCAATACATATCCATATTAAAAAACCTATTTAGAGGCTAAAAATTCCACGCTTGCCAGGTCTCGAACCCGCGACCTCTGGCTAACCGTGCCAAAGCACGGTTACATACATACATAGTTATATGTTAAACGGATCTAATCGCGATTATTTATTAGGTAAACGTATTCACCTTATACCTGACATTTCGTCAGCATTACAGTTGCCATGGTCTCGGGTAGACTGAAATGGCGAGTAGTATTTTAGTTTTTCGCAGCTGTCCGTTGTTGGGAAATAAGGTAATTACGTTTTAGAATAGAATAGAATAGAATGGAATGGAACGGAACGGAACGGAACGGAACGGAACGGAACGGAACGGAACGGAACGGAACGGAACGGAACGGAACGGAACGGAACGGAACGGAACGGAACGGAACGGAACGGAACGGAACGGAACGGAACGGAACGGAACGGAACGGAACGGAACGGAACGGAACGGAACGGAACGGAACGGAACGGAACGGAACGGAACATCTAAACTACGTTTTGTGAGTTAAAATTAAACATGCACATAAAACATTGTTGCAAAATTACATATAACTAGAAAAGTAGATTAATGAAACGAAGTTTAGTTTAAAGTGGGTATGACGATGTGTGTCATAGCTTTAAAAAAGGAGTCTGGACTCAGCATGTGTTACGGCTAAGACCCGTAACGCTGGTCTACCGCCAGACCCTACCTAATAAATAATCGCGATTAGACCCGTTTAACATATAACTATGTATGAGTATCGCGAATCATTAAGAAATACTAAGTGATTATAGGTTCCCAGCCTATTGCGTATGTATACCTATATGGAAGCCTCTTAACCCGCAATGTTGAAGCACATTTTCGGCAATTACGCGCCCAAATCGGATTATCGTCTTTCGCTCCGCTCACGACATGACGTCACTCGGCAACGAAACCGCTGAATTAGTTTTCCCGGGATTTGATTGGCCTTAATTCACCTACGCGTAAACTGCTCCGACAAATTTATTATTACCTGCCTATACAGGGTGCCTGTTAGTTGGAGGAAAAGATTATCTGATGGGGTGGTCGCGCATGACAATGCCTGGTACGATCTGCTCTCCCAAAAGCGCGATCTACGTCACCAACGAATGGCACAACCTCTAACGTCACTGGGAACACAATTTGTTTGCGGACTTTGCGACCGGCGTTGTCGCTCTCGTATGCTTGTTAGCCATCAGCGCAAGTGCCAAAACCAAATAACTTGACACGGCTGCTGTTTAAATCATCTTTCGTAGATGTTAGGCCACTGATGATGATGACAGGGTGCCTGAGATGTTCACATAACTCAGCTCATGAAATTGCCAATCCGCGGTGGGCACGCGTGGTAATTATGTTAAATAAATAAATAAAAAATTAAACTCATACTGAGAGAATTTCTGTGCCGTGCCAATGGGACGTATACATGCTACTAAAAAATGTATAGGGTGTAACTATCAAACCGCAGCGCCCCCTACAGTACACTTCCACCAAACTGCGATCCCCAACCCGCATGCCCAGCGTGGGGATTTTATTTTTATTTTATGTATAGCATTACACAACAGATAAGTAACATAACATGTAAAAATATCATAACGAAAGCTTATAATCTACATAGGCTGCTACTTATGTATGCGGAATCTGGGATTCCAATAATTTTAAACGCAATGTCTGACCTCCATGGTCAAATTCGTTCTTTTTTTAAATACTGGCCGCTAATATTTTTCTCTTAAATACGTTAGTGTTTTGTTTTTGTTGGGTTTAAAATGTCATATCGCTGAAAAAATTGAACTCCCTCGTGAAAATATTCGTGCTATGATTTATTACGATTTTCGACGTGGTTTAACGCAACAACAGTGCGTAGATCAATTGACTTCGACTTTTGGTGGTGAAGCTCCATCAAAAACCACTGTGTATCACTGGTTTAGTGAGTTTAATCGCGGGCGCAGTAAGCTCACGGACGAAGTTAAAGAAGGTTGCCCGAAATCGGTGGTTGTGCCACAAAATATTGAAGCTGTGCGAAAACTAATAATGCAAGACCGCCATGTTACGTATCGCGAGATAGAGGCTATTCTGGGCATATGTATGACAAACATTATAGGATATTACACGAACATTTGTCTGTAAAAAAAATTGTTCGCGTTGGATCCCGCACAACTTAACTCAGGATCAAAAAGATGCTCGCGTCGAATGGTGCAAGAAAACCTTAAAAAAATTCAACGGAGGCGACTCAAAATCTGTTTATAATATCTACACAGGTGACGAATCCTGGATCAACGCGTACAATCCCGAAACTAAACAACAATCAACAGTTTGGGTGTTTCAAAATGAGCCAAACCCTACGAAAGTGGCTCGTGCAAAAAGCACTGTAAAGCAAATGGTGGCCTGTTTTTTTGGTAATAATGGCCATGTGGCTACAATACCACTGGAGAATCGCAGGACGGTTAAGTCGGAGTGGTACACGACCATTTGTTTGCCGGAAGTATTTGAAGAAATACGCCAAAACAACCAGCGACGCAGAATCATACTTCACCATGACAATACCAGCTGTCATACATCTCAGGAAACAACTACATTTTTGGATGGTCAAAAAATTAAATTAATGGATCATCCACCGTACAGCCCTGATTTGGCTCCCAATGATTTCTATTTATTCCCAAATGTAAAGAATAAATTACGTGGTTAACGATTTTCGACCCGTGAAGATGCCGTAGATGCGTTCAAACAGGACGCTTTGGAGATACCTCAATCAGAGTGGAAAAAGTGTTTTACAAATTGGTTTCATCGAATGCAAAAGTGCATCGATCATAGTGGAGAATACTTTGAAAAACAATAAAAGCATATTTAGCCATATACATTTGTTTATTTTTTCTATTCCGCTTACATAAGTAGCAGCCCTCGTAGTTACATATCCTTTAACGTGTGATGACAGCATGTAAGAATATGGACGAGCGCCAAAACACATCAAGCCACATACAACCAAATGCGACCACTCAGCGCAAAGTATCGCAGACACCTTACTCCGAACGGTCGCAGTCGAAGATAATTATGGCTCGATCTGCTTCTACAGATGGATCCATAAAAGCTCTCCTTACTTAAATAAGTAGGTATTTAATTAAATAAAATAAAATAAAATTGTGGAAAGAATTATGGGCATTACCCCCCAATGATGGCACAACCTTGCGCTATGGTGCTTATTAGGGGAAGGCTATGTCCAGCAGTGGACTAATATAGCCTGAAGAAGAAGAAGAACTATCAAAGCCTTCTCGTCTCCAACAAGAGGCCTGTGCTCCTACATCCGACCGACTCTTACGATGGAGTTGTCTCCATCAGACAATTTTTTTTTCAATTGGTTTCGGGGTTGTCCCCGAAACCAACTGAAAAAAAAATTTCAGCTGATCCATTTTGGTCTCGTAGCGTTCAACATTGTCCTATTTTAAAAATAGATCTTGCTGTATAACTTCGAAAAGATAAGGCAATTCTACTATAGTTTGTTTAAAATAGAGGGAAATATTATATTTCTTATTTTTTATGTTTGCCTTTCAGTTTTAATTCATACATAAAACACGCTTGTTTCTAAGAGTATTAGACAGATACAAGGTACCAATTTCTACAATCGTCAACATTCATTAGTTGTTCCATACCGCACGCCTGTTTTGGGTACTTTTTATCTTGTCCTTAATTAATGATTATGACATAATGAAAATATTTTTAATTATTGTAACAGTTATTTATTACCGCTTAAATAATAACAATTTAACTCCTGTTCGGATTGATCACTTAAAATATTGCTAACGATTTTAAATTCACCTTGCGCCCAAACTGTAAACTCATTCGCGGGTCTTACCTTAAAAATTAAAGGGTACTGAGTCGAGCCACTATGACTATTGGACTAGTACAGCCAGACGACGATGACGACGAGTCGAGTCACTATCACGGGTTCTAATTACATTGACGGCTCAAAGACTTTGTTGTTGTTTGTGTACGAACTTGAAAAGGGAATGGAATGAAACAACACACAAGATTTTTTCCTGAAATCTTCATACGAATGAATAAAGGTGATCTTACTGTACATAAGTACACGAATAAAAAACGGATGAAAAGTTCCTGATAGTGACTGGAAGAGAACTATCTCTATTATTTCTATAAAATTTGTCGCAAGTGGTGACTCCGTCAACTGATAATAAATTAGTTAATGAAAAATGCAATAGTGCTTAACTTTTTTTTTTATAGTTTTACTCTATAATTAAAACTGTTTTTATACGGATTTCACTCGTTTATTATATTTTTACAATTTTCCAACGTTTCGGCATTTTTATAGGTGCCTGGTCACGGATGACTGCGAGGTGATCCGAGATCGCGGCACCTGTAAAAGTGCCGAAACGTCGGAAAATTGTAAAAATATAATAAACAAGTGAAATCCGTATTAAAACAGTTTTAATTATGTCTAGTACTCGTGTTAACCTTAGAAAATACTATTTCACTCTATGACAAACGGTATCCTTATTAACATCGTGAAAAGAACCGATGTCAGTTATACAACTAGTTGATTTGCAATACGCCTAGGGAGTTCTATCGCAAATCGGCGAAAATAGAGAAAAAGAGAGGTGTCTCAACTTAAAATCACTGAGGTACGAATAAAACTAAATTATATCTTTTATTTCGCAGTGTAATTGATTAAAGATTAATAGGCAATTTCACTGATCGCTAAGCATGAAAGAAATTCAATTATTGCCTTTATTTGCTCCCATAGTACACCTACAATAGTAACGGACTTTCTTTGAATTCACTCAATATTCTAAGCATTGAATGTTAATATTAAGTGCTAATTAAAGGCTAATATGTTTTTAGAGTGATGGCAGAGGATTGGTAAAAGACTAGCCTCACATTCATGATATCTTGGGTTTGAAAAGAAAGAATATCAAATTATTCATTTCCAGAACAATTCCAATACAACTTAAAACTAACATTTTTTTTTAATTTAAGTAAATTCCATTCAATTATATGTTTAAAGGTTTACTTCGTAAGGCAAGACCGAAATAAAAGAATATATGTCGTATGTCAAAAAATAAATGTCAAGAATAAGAAGAAACATAAACAAATCACATCCGATGTAGGATGTGATATTAGCACCGCAAATCAATAAATAATAAACCTAACGTGTCTTTTTCATAGAATAATACTTTAACGAGAAAATTACATAGGACATAAGTGATTTCGTCCGTAGACCCTAGTTATAGATTGTTTTAGTTTGTTATAGATTGTTAGATTTATCGTATATTCAAGAAATCCCACGACCAGAAGCAGAAGTGACTTGTTACAGAAATGTTACAAAATACACATTGTTATCTTCATATAAAAAATCGTTACTTACTTAAAAATTAAATAAATAAATAACACAGATAAGCTATTTATTTCACTTTATCAACGTAGCGAAAATATAAATTAAGAGAATTGAAAATATAAACAAAAAAAACCAACTTAGCTAAACGCACTGGATGAGAAATAAAACACTTAAAGGCCATCCACATACCCATATACAAAGTTCTTATCTCATTTAAGCTGCCCACTTAATTGCAAACCGATTTATTCCAAAGTATGCATCGTTTATATCAAGGCATCTTTCATTTAATACAGAATACCTATCAGTATTCCACAACCACTTTCATCAATAGTCCACAGATAGTGATCCACATCGAAAATACCCTCGAGATAGTCAACAAAAGCTTGCTTTTAACTGGAATTTCTGTCAAACGCAACAGTTGGACGTTTCGAGAGCTATAGGGAATCCCTACAATAAAACCCAAAACTTTTGTATGTTTGTTGTACAATCGATATACCTATTTGATTTTTTTTTCTTTATAATAGCTGGCCGGCGCAGACGTCTAGTCAACTTTGAAATATCTTAAAGGAAATCGTTATGTTTTGTTTAGGTGTCAGTCGTGCCAAGCTGGGCTAGGCGATGCACAAAAAAATAATGTTATATTTTATGTAATTGCTAAATAAGCGTTTTTAATATTAAATCGCAGTACTAAGAGAAAAAAATATATACTGGGAAGAATAAAAAAACAAACGAACTATGTACATTAACATCTTAAATAATATTAAATAAACTTCTGTAATATATTTAAATATAAAAAAAGTAATATACGCGTCGACGTGATAACCTCCTTTTTTAAAGTCGGTTAAATACTGCACCGAGATCATGGCTGCCTCTGGGAAGGGTCCCTAGTATGCTGGCTACGTTGCCTCGCTGTATGGCGAGACTTATCCTCTAACCGAGGTAATTTTTAATTAAGTATAAGCAAATTTTCTGCGACAAAGAGCCCAGAGTGCAACATCCCTAATTTGGATAGCACAGCACATAAAATTGTCACAATAAACTATGAATTGCAATTTTATAAAATATTTCCTTGGTATGTGAGCTTTTTTGACTAAATACTCTTAGGTAATTTTTATACGCTGAAACAAAGAAATGGCCATGCAAATCGATATTCGTTATCAACCTTTGTATGTCCCTACTGCTGGGGCACGAGTCTCTTCCTGCATCGGAGGAAGGTTAGGCCATACTTCACCACGGGGGCCAAGTCTGGGTTGGTGGAGGATTGTGATACAGTGACGGGCCTTACTGTCAGAAGTTATCAAGCCGCCCATGAGGCTTCTGACATGGCTTAACGACTGCCATTACAGGGCAGCCGTCACCAACGGGTTAACGTGCCTTGCAAAGCACGGAAGGGCAGGCAAAGTCACGGTCTAAACTTAGTGCGGGGTAGAGAATCGACAAAACCAACGGAGCAGAGACTTAACCCTCGCCGAGTGCGGCATTAGACGCGCTTCATTGGCCTCACAAGTGGTGATGGAACTGATTGGCCGGTTTTACTTTAACAATACCTAATGCGCTCACGCCAGAGGGTCAGAAAACCCCGCGGAAGTTTCAGGAAATAAAACTCTCTTCGGTTTCTCGGAGAGATGTTTTTACTTTGAAGCAATTCCGGTATTTACGGCACTGTGCGGAAGAGCGAATGCATCTGTTTAGCAGGATTTCATGTTTCATTGATTGGCATTGTCAAGAATCGGGGGTAATCGCAGTGGGTTCTCACAAGGGTTTTTCAATGCCCCAAGTTTGTTGAAAAATAGAAACAATTATTTGATAAGGGACCGCTTGTTTGAACTGGGGTCGGCTAAGTGGGGTCGTTATCTTTAAGCAAATACGCTTTTTGTGTATTTTCTTTCTTGTCTTTCCTTGTTATTTATGTGTACACTTTTTTCTAGGTAAATACAGTGGGAAAGCCTCACGAAATCAAGGTAAGTGATTCCAAAGCAACATTTATAGAGTAAAAATCGTTCTTAAACACACAAACATTTTTATTTTTATACGTAACTATTCTGTTTAATTTGCAGTGATCATAATATATTTATGTCTTTCATATAACACGATCGAGGAATTGTAACGAATGCATCCGACAGAAAACCATAGTTATCGACATAGCTCAGAGAATCAGCAAGCTGAAATGGCAGTGGGTTGGCCATATCTCGCGAAGAACCGACAACCGTTGGAGTAAACGTATTCTTGAGTGGAGACCGCGACATGGCAAACGTAGTGTAGGACGCCCTCCGACCAGGTGGGATGACGATCTGCCAAATACTGCCGGCAGATGCTGGATGCGGCAAGCTGAAGACAGGGCGCTATGGCGCTCATTAGGGGAGGGATAGCCCTCCCCTAATGGACATAGGTCCAGCAGTGGACTACATAATATAGCCTGAAGAAGATATAACACGATCATATGTCCTAGTCTCAAGCCTGGATACCCCGTGCTAAGGTAACCAGGCAAGTATCAAAGATGGAAATACACCCAGACAGGCGATTTGTACAAATGAACGGGGGCCTCCAGTGGTAATCAAACCCACCAACGGCTTAAAGTGCCTTGCGAAGAACGGAAGCGCTCGGAAAAATGCCACTAGCGGTAGTCACGGGAAGGTCACCCATCCTGCACCTGACCGCACCTGTTGTTGCTTAACTCAAGTGATTGATTCCAATCACTTGGTTTGCCTAAGCTACAAGCGCTTCGGCATTTTTTTACTGCTAAGAAATTTTCACCGAATTCCACAAAACTTAATTTTATTATCGTCATTATCGGCTCCTTGCTGCCAAGTATAAGCTTTTCCTTGCTTTAACAATTTTCAAATTTTACAAGTTCATCCGTTATTTTGTAAAGTAGATTGCTGTTAATTAATTCAAGTGAAGATACACAACGAAAAAGAAGATAAATATTGGTTTACGCGAAAGAAAATGTCACGGCTGCGTCAGAGAGACATTTCATAACGGCTTATATGAGGCCATCTTGTACTCTCCAGAGCGAGTGGCTCTGCAATTGTTGCTAGCTTCCATATTTAATTTTATCACAGAATTGCGGAGTTATAGTCGCCTACTTCCTATCTCGCTGTAAAAGGTTACGGTTTTATAGAATTTATTTAGTTGTATTTATGGAAATAGAAATAAAATTAAAACATGTTATCAGGTTAACTCATCAACTAGGTTGTAACTAGGTATTCTTAATGCAAACATTTTTATGGACATACTATTAAAAAAAATTAAGACAGGTTATCAGTATCTCCCATCAAAAAACAATCAATATTTTAATTTGTCATAATCTACGAATTCTCCTTCTACCCGGGATACAAGAGTGGAGACTCTTACAACTTTGGAGAACTTTAAAATGGTTATAACTATGTACTTGTTAGATATAAATAAATAAATATATATTCATGGACATATTACACCGATCTCGTTGGCCCCATATTAAGTACAACTAAATGACTTGTGTTACAGGTGCTAATTTGACGACACATTTAATACAATAAATACATAGATAACATCCAAGACCCGAGACAAACTAGAAAAGTTCGTTTCCTGGTTCAATCCCCGGCCGAACCAGAGACCTTCGGTTTTACAGTCAGCGTGCCAAACCGCTGCGCCACCGAGGCCGTCATAAAAATCAGAAGGGCTAGATAACTGTAACCCCACTCTACGCTAGTCTCACTGTTATTGCGTCCATTGTGTCCGAGGGAGAAACAAGTCTAACTACAATGGAAACATGATGCGCCTGTATGACGTAGTAATATTACTACCCACTGCCAAGTGCCGTTTTTATTGCGATTCTTAGGGTAAGCAGACCAATGAATTTTTTTATTATGAATAATATAAAGACCTGTAGTTTTAGTTTACGCCATTAAAATACCTATGCCGTTACTTTTACTTTATATATTTAAATTGGCACTGACTGAAAATCAGCGCTGAAGGCTTGTCCATCAGCATATTGCTGAGTCAGTTGCCATTTATAGCAGCAGTGACACGCCGTGACCTTTCATTTTTATTCTTTGTTTTTGTTTATTGTGAATGTCATGTTTAGTAATAAGTTTTAAGTTTGTTTTGTTACTGTGGCGTGTGCACTGTTTCTATTAAAAATGTTTTTCTTCTACTTAAATTTTCACTATGAATAGTATAAAGACCTATCGTTTTAGTTTATGGCATTAAAATACCTATGCTGTTACTTTTACTTTATTTATTTCAATGGGTAGGTATTAAGTTTGATCATTCATACATAACTACCAATAAAATGATGAAGCGAAGGTGATCTGTCAGGATCGTGGCAAATGGCAAACCCTGGTCTCTGCCTACCCCTCTGGGATACAGGCGTGAGGTCGTGTTGTTTTATCTTACCAATAAAATGCGTGATTCCTGAACCACATCAATTTTGTTCTTATTTTACAAAAACTTTTGTTCTATGAGATTTTTTCATCACATTGATATTTCTAATTTTTTTTTTATAAAAAAATCAGATTTTAAGTTTAGAATGTTTCTGTATTATCTCCGAATCAAATATGTAAATAAAATTAAATTAATAAATACTTTCTTTGAGAAAGACCTGTGCTATGCTATAGGATGATACAAGATACTAAAGCAAAATAATAAACTTTTTTAAATACTTATACATTTAATTGTATAAGTATTTATTTTTAGGTATTTATGTATATTATTATTTAAGTATATGTTGCTTACCTATATGTATTTAATTGTATATGTATTTTTTTTGTAGTTATTTAAGTATGTATATTATTATTTAAATATTTGTGCCTTATATCGTAGGTAATCATATTCTCGCACTCTTTTGCTGTTTGTTATCAATATAATTTTCGATTTAACTATTTATGTACATGCACCACGTACCGACTATATTCTTCATGCAATCCACTCCATCCAAAGGTTGTCTGGAAGAGATCGCTCTTAGCGATAAGACCGCCAATTGTATAACATTACTTAGATTTAAGAATCATGGTTGTAATATTTTTTCTGGTTGTGCAATAAAGTGTTCTCTATCTATCTATCTATCTATCTATCTATCTATCTATCTATCTATCTATCTATCTATCTATCTATCTATCTATCTATCTATCTATCTATCTATCTATCTATCTATCTATCTATCTATCTATCTATCTATCTATCTATCTATCTATCTATCTATCTATCTATCTATCTATCTATCTATCTATCTATCTATCTATCTATCTATCTATCTATCTATCTATCTATCTATCTATCTATCTATCTATCTATCTATCTATCTATCTATCTATCTATCTATCTATCTATCTATCTATCTATCTATCTATCTATCTATCTAAACATAATAATAAAATACCATGTCATGGAATGATATAAGAAAAAGTTATTGCCACAAAGCCGTACTTTAATTTCCTCGTCACGCTGTTGACCAGTTATTACCTTACGAGCTCACGAAGAATGTAATTACAACTCTTACTTGCTCATAAGGAATGCTATTATTACAGTTTTCGGCGAAATTCTCTGCGTGGGTACTGTGTAGTAACAATTTAGCCGAGCACATAATTGTAATTTGACGACCTCGGTGTCACAGCGGTTTGGCACGCTGTCTGTAAAACCAATGGTCTCGTGTTCGATCCCCGGCCGGTCAAACTAGGAAACGAATGTTTCTTGTTTGTCTCGGGTCTTGGATGTTATATATCTATTTATTATATTAAATCTATCGTGAAGTTAGCACCTGTAACACTAGTCATTTAGTTGTACTTAGTATAGGGCTAACAAGACTTGTGTAATATGTCCAAGAATATTTATTTATTTAATTGGAACTCATCTGATGGTTTTTGGTTGGATAAAGTTTCCTAGCCTCCTAAGCCCTGGCGTCCTAGAAATACGACATCACGAATAACATACTTAATTCATACACAATGATTTAGTAGGAAGTCCAAAAAACTTGCTGTTCCAGGTCCAATACTTTCTTCATCAATTTATGGACAACAAGAAGAAAAAGTTCTTAAAAATCTACGTAGTTTTAGAATGCTTGAAGTAACTGCTACCTCCAGGGTTTAGGAGGCTAGAAAAAGTATTTTCCTGTAATCTTTCAAACTCTTTTATTCTTATTATTACTTACGGAAACTCCACGGAGAGTTCCGTAGGTACAAGTTTGAAAGTATTTAAATTAATTTAGAGTCACACAGTTCGAAGTTTTTCCGAACGACTAATTTTCTAATTATCTTATGATTTCTGAAAAATCTGAAAACTGTGCATTAGTAATGAAATCATATAATTTTGTTTTCTGTTGAGTAAATTTTTTTTTTATATAATCAAATCATAAAAAAAAAATGTTGGAACATCGGGAAAAGCTCGGAAAACTGCGATAGGCAATTACTTCAAGCACTAAGATATACTGTAGACACCTTAGACACTTAGGTTCCCTCACGATGTTTTCCTTCACATTAGACAGTGGTGTTGCTATTAATGTACGTTATTTGAAAATAATAGTTTTTTTTATTTTTACGAACAATATTGGACCTTGGCAACCAACCCAGAAGTCGTGGGTGGATTCCTACTGGGAGCCTTTGCACAAGTGGCCTTAGTCTCGGTGTATTTTCATATTCGTGACATCCTTGTCGGGTTACCATAGTACAGGATATCCTAATTTGGGACCAGGTTGTAACGGTGCAAACCGCTTTACACCATTTTTCATGTTTTTTTTTCTATTTATCACTTTCAAATATTTAAAATTATGTCACACATTTTCGAGATTTCCCTCATTTACGTCATTACTACTTTACATCTTGACTAGACCTGACTATTTTTACCTGCTAATTCCATTTTTATCCAATTAACTGTTTTTACTATAAATCTATAATATAAAAATGAATCGCTGAATGCGTTGGTTAGCGCAAATCTCCAGAGCAGCTGAACCGATTTTGCTAATTCTTTTTTTTTAATATTTCTTGAAGTACGAGGATGGTTCTTACGGAGAGAAAAAAATTAAATATGCGCGAACTTCGTACCGCGATGGTAGGCGGTACGAAGTTCGCTGGGTCGGCAAAATAAATAAAACAGTACAAATAAAGCACAAAGTTAAAGTCGTTCCAGTTTTATTATTATTAAAACATATACAACACTACAAGGTGAAGTAATTTCGTTGTGTAGCAGTTATTATATTAGTAGTTACTATAACCAGTCTACAGCACCCTGTACGTAATACAATATTGCCCAACATCGGCTGCACGAAAGATAATTAACGTTCCCAGTCAATTAACCTCAGCCTCTGTGCTCCATAAATGGACCTCGGCAAGTCACAAATAAACAATATCATCTTTCACCTCGCTAGATCATAATTAGATTGGCCAGAAATGCCGGCCTCCGTCCGTCTACCCCCGTCTACTGTGGCCTATAGACGACACCGTAGAAACACTAGTATAGAAGTGTTATTCTTGTTTTTGAACAAATACTTTCGTAAGCACGACACATTGTTACACTGCTGTGTGGTGTCGGCCTAGAGAATAGCACCAACCCAAATTTTTCCCGCGGGTGTCGTAAAAGGCGACTAAGGGACACAAACCGGGGGCTGGCAGCGGCGCCCCCTGCGGTACAATTTCACCAAACTGCGATCCCCAACCCGCATGCCCAGCGTGGGGATTATGGGCATTACCCCCCAATGATGGCACAACCTTGCGCTATGGCGCTCATTAGGGGAGGGCTATGTCCAGCAGTGGACTAATATAGCCTGAAGAAGAAAACACATTATTAAGCATATATTAAGCTTGCCTGAAACGCGGTTTAAAAAAAGTTATGTTAATGTTCGTTAAAAGCACACTTTGTGCCAAAAGGGCTATTACAACATAAAGGATTATTTAGGTGATAATGAGGTCTGGAATTAAAGCCAGTACAATGCATGAGCTCTATGTTTTATAATAATTATGTAAACTATGTTAATTAAGGACTTTCAAAACATTAAGTTTTGAGGGTTTTTTGTCCATTTTTTCTCCAAAATGATCTACATTTTGAAATGGACACCTTGTTTGAATTGTAATTTTCACTAAGCCGCAGTTACTGTGCTACTTTGAATAAAACATTTTCATTCATTCGTTTTCATTTATTTCTTTGAATCCGGATTAAATTACTTGATTTTTTGTCGGTAGACTCTGACTAGCCCCTAGAGTCTAACTTACATAGTTTTTAATAGATTGGTATGAGCGCGACAATGACACGGTAGTCTACCATCTAGTCTTCCGTATCATTCCAGGGGTATAACCCGGCCAAATTAAATAGGCAACTCTCGCAAAGAAGATTGAATCGCGCGGAGCGCCGAGTCAAGTAGCATGGGTTATACCATTGCAATGCGATTATTTACTAGACTGCCGATAGTGTGAATGACACGGACTTATACTCGTATGACTCTATTGAAAACTATTCATTTTAGAGACTCGCTCTTAGGTTTCACTCATACTCAAATAAATAATGCGCTCTTAGGTTTCACTCATACTCAAATAAATAATGTTATTCTTGTTCCTAACATAATCTCGGAATCGATGCCTTGAATTCAAAAAATAAATGAAAATTCAAGAAAGTAGACCCTGAATTATGTTAAAAATGTGTAGAGTGTACGAAAGTTTAATTTCCAAATTATCCTTGTAACTACTCTTTGAATCAATTTATCACCTAGGTCGCAGAAAAATTTAACTACCTCTAGAGTGTCAAACATGTTCTAGAGTTATTTTCCGGCACATTTATACATCGGCCGAAATATATTTTTAGTTCAAAAGATCTTTTTTTGAAGTCAACGAACGGTGCCACCTTTTTTAGGCAAGGAGGCAATAATATACCTCATTCTAGACGATACCATGATAAGAATTTATTGACATATGTGCTCGCACCTATCTATCGCATTGTTAAAAAAATCTATTATTTCTAGTCAATTAGACTAGCGGTAGTTACGTTAAAAAAATCCCTGTGTCGTAATGGGGCAAGAACTTGGCACTGATGCCTGACTGTACCACTGAGCTAATGTGCTGTCACTTTAATTGGTATTTTTAGTTGTAACTTCGATTTTAAAGGGCATTGTGACCTGTGAAATTTTTGGGCTGTAGCCGAAATATTTAAATTTAATTATTTAGATAATATATTCTCTTACCCTAAAAAATCTTATTTCAGTCTATAAAAACTCGACTTCCAAAAGGTTTCATTCATCGATGCAATCTTAACGTAACTTGTTTCTGTTTAATTGCTTATTTAGGTACATGAACTATTCAACGCAAGTTGATTCAGCAGCTTTTTAATTTTTATTAATAAAAACCATAGATTAAAACAGAGTAGAATAGGATCAATTGTTCAGCTAACAGACAAAATTAAATGTTTATTTCTGAGACAAAATACACAAAGACACAATTTTTTTTTTTTCGATATCAGCTCTTCTATCGCCACTGCAAGGGCACGGGTTTCTTCCTGCATCGCAGGAAGGTTAGGCCATACTCCTCCACTGGGGCCAAGTCCTTGTTTGGTGGAGGATTGTAAGACAGTGGCGGGCCTTATTGTCAGAAGTTATCCAGCCGCCCATAAGGTAATACTGTAATTAAAATTAAATACTTTACTTCATTCTTCTTGAGCCATCCCTTCTGTACTATTCGATGGCATCAACGACAGAGCCTAATGGAGGCGCAAAGGCCAACGCATGTTTGGCAAACGTAATTATTGGCTTTGTCCATTTAGCAATATGAGATTTAAAGGCCCAAATTACTTAACTAAATTGGAAACTGTAGAGGGCACCTTAAGTAGATTTTGGGTGGCGCTGCATTTTTATTAGAAACACTGTTAGAAACTTTAATAATTTTAGCCAGGGCCTTAGTTATGTGAACAGTCAATGAAACTGAAAATCATTAAACTTTGAACTACAATATATGATTATATTACTTTTAATGCACTTACCCGTGCTAAGGACAAGGCCTCTAAATAGGTTTTTTCTTTACAATATATGAGTTCTTGAATTTTACAAAAGTCTACTAAAAATTAAAAATCCATCAAAAAGCAAACTTAAACGCTGGTTCAAGTATTGATAAATTGTCCATCAACTAAATAAATATTTACATTGTAATCAGAGAAGACTACAGAATAAACAAGCACTCACCTATCAAGCTCAAAACTAATTGCCTGTCGTGCCGTTCAAATAGATTTTAAACTAATTAGTACTCTCCACGATACAATGGACGTCACAGCGACGTCTTTTCAAAATATTCCCTTACAACAAGGGCAATCAACTCTACCAAAATTGACAGCATACGGTAACATTTGGTAAGCCTAGAACCGATACTTTTACTTTGCGAATCGCGGTCACCAGCTCCTGACTTGAAGTGTTAGGTCTATAAAGGTAGGCATATTATAGGTACGTAATTTCAAATTCCCTTTTGGTCAGTTAGACAGTGCCCGGTGATTTGACCAGGGGTCTTAACAATAGTGTCCTCGGCAGACCTTCTTGGGGTTTAAACAAGGGCCTTTTTGTCCCAATTATCGTTGGGCTAATTATTTCCGCTAACAGCAAACTATCGGGTAGGGTGATCTTTAGAATGGGGTCCGTTCTGATTTTGTCGTCAACTGTTTTTGTTCGGACAAACTACTACCTACACTCTATCTCTACTATAATAAATTCAATTCAATATATTTATTTCAGATGATAGCAATCCATAACAGGTTAGTGTATCTTAATATATATGTTAGAAACACAATATAAACTGACGCCTGCACCTCGGCGGGGTAGACAGAGACCAGAGTCTACCACTTGTCACAATCCTGAGAGCTTGGTTTGACTTTACAAAATTTGAACAGCATGCACGCATTCCATTTTCGGATACTTTTCATCTTGCCTTTTGCTAATATACTCCTATTTGACTGTAACTCCTATTTGGTCGAAGTATATCTGAATTATGATGAATTATTATGAAGTTTGCTGGATGCGGCAAGCTGGGGACAGGACGATGTGGCGCTCATTAGGGGAGGGCTATGGACAGCAGTGGACTAGAAAAGCCTGACGATGATGACGATGTATGAATTACCGTCTCTTTCACCCACATTCGCGCGATATATTTCTTTCGTCAATCTTTCTTCCTGCATCTTCGCATACGTAACGTTAGTAACAATTGTTTCTATTAACAATTATTTCATATAATTAGTAGTAGGCTGGTTACAAAGGTAAAGGCCATTCACTGGTTCTAATCTGTATACCCTGAAATCTGCCTGGTTTGAAAGCCACGTGATGTGTAATTAAAGAATATGTACTTTAAGTGTAGACAGAAATAAAAAAGTTATTAAATTCTTTTTAATACACTAACCCGTGCTAAGGATAATTTTTACCTATAAACAAAGATTTTGAGCTCATTTTTAAAAAAAACTTATTTAGAGGCTAAAATCACCCACGCTGGGACTCGAACCCGCGACCTGTGGCTAACCGTGCCAGCGCTCTCCCAACTGAGCTAATGGGCGACTACCGGCATCAGTGAAATTTCGAACCTCTTTACAATACTCTCTGTATTACGTACAGGCACGGTTAGCCAGAGGTCGCGGGTTCGAGTCCCGGCATGGTTGGAATTTTAGCCTCTAAATAGGTTTTTAAAAAAAATGAGCTCAATATCTTTCTTTAGGGGTAAGAAATTATGTTAAACAAAATGCGCGAACAATTTGTACTGGATCTCCGACTATCAAAATGATACGCGATACCGCGGCATGGACGCACCGCTCTGACTGGCTACTAATGGTTGTAATAGAATGGAGTCTGTTTCGCGATGTTCTTAGAAAGTTTAAAAAAAACAAATTAGCCTATTGAATACCTACTGCCTTTTTTCCTATGTCGTTTAGCTATATTTTCAAACCACATGGTGTATTTAAGAATTAACTGTACTATACTATACTATTCTTCCTATATACTTCATATACAACTACCTACCTACTCTCTTCACCTTTCAGTTCTATCCATCCCAAGGTTGTCTGGAAGAGATCGCTTTTAGCGATAAGACCGCCAATTGCATACGGCAATACTTAGATATGTAAGCCCTTTTATGTATTTTGTTTTCTGGTGTGTACAATAAAGGGTTCTAATCTAATCTTTACAGTAATTCATTATGTTATAGAGTAACTATCTTTATTATCAACTAGATTTTAAGCCATTGTTGATGAAACTTGAGTTTTGGCAGTCGTAGAAAACAAAGAAAAACTAGATCCAATTTAAAATTCGACTCATAATTAAATTCTTCTCGTCACTTAAGTGTGAGCTTAGAGTAATTAAAATTCAACAAAACACACATAAAATATTTTGTTGAAACATGATAAATTTTCATAATAGGACTAGACACTTGATACACTTTGCTACTCAAATACCAAAGTAATTCGGTACAACGTGTGAATATTCATATTACGAGGGAAAATATGATTAAGGAGTACGTAGCCTTTTTGTACAAGCAGACCCACGTAGTTAATCAAACAAAAGATAAGTATTATTTGTTAAACCTTGTGTTATTTGGTCGGATACCATGTCAAAGAAAAAACATAACGTTGAAAAATATGTTCAAAATATTTAAAATTAAAAAAACATCTTGATCAGTGCGTAGGGTGGGATAGGATCGTTTTGTTCACGCGATTAGCGGCTTATAAGTACGTCCTTGCTGCTTATAAGTACGTTGCTGTGTGGTGTCGGCCTAGAGAATAGCACCAACGCAAATACTTCCCGTGGGTGTCATAACAGGCGACTAGGGGACACAAACCGGGGGGTGGGTAGCAGCGCCCCCTGCAGACCAATTCCACCAAACTGCGATTCCCAACCCGCATGCCCAGCGTGGGGATTATGGGCGTTACTCCCCAATGATGGCACAACCTTGCGCTATGGCGCTCATTAGGGGAGGGCTATGTCCAGCGGTGGACTAATATAGCCTGAAGAAGAAGAAGTACGTCCTTGGACTACGCGTTGCACTTCCCCCCTTTACGCAGTTTTCTGCCCAGGATCTTAACTTTTACCTATATCTACCATTAAACAAGAGGTAAAAAGAAAAACTATAGAAATAAGGTCTCATCTTTCTAGTAAGGTACAAACCAGTTAAAACAAAGCAGGTTCTTATTCCAATCGCAGTTTTCCACTAACTGCCTGAACTAATTGTCTTTGCCACAACTACCCCGAGCTCCGATTAATCAACACAATAAAGGAGGGAAAATTCAGGCTTTTTACTGGGAGATTAGTGTGGCAGTGCTCTTGTCAAAAACTTATGAATGTGATTAAATTACATAAGAACGAAATGAAGTGTTTCTAGTGGAACTGTCACGTTAGTCTTTCTAAGCAAATCAGAAATGTGATGGTGTGTGACGTATATCGTACCTTGTATTATTATTATTATTATTTCTTGTCGATGGTTTCCCTAAAAACCAAAATTAACAATATGAAACAAAATATCCACTGCAGTAAGTGGTCAAATAAAACAAGTTGTTTGTTTCGATGAATAGGATCTCTCTTAAGTTTTATTAGACTTTTTAAGTTTTTCTCTTTGACGTACGCATTTGATGGAAAATATCAGAAAAAGCTACACTAACAAACAGTCACTACGAGCATATAGACAGATAGAATATTCTTTATTGTACACAGAAATTATATAAAAATGTTTTGCAATTGCCGGCCTTATTACTAAGAGCAATTTCTTGAAACCCCAGTCAGGTGCAGGAAAGAGAACTGTTTCTTAATTCCACCACTTAAAACTAAAATAAAAGAGGCTGAAAGTTTGTACGAAGAAATCGTCATTTAACAGGTCCACGGACTAAGTGGTCAGTTTGCTCAGAAATAGTTCCAATCGAGGAGGATCGCTTTTCATCTTCCACACAAAGGCGGCGGATTGGTCGTGGAATTACCGCCCTAATTAAAGGCGTCCGCAGTAGAATACGACTCTAAGGCTATACAGATAAGGTTGTAATTTATTCAAAGAAGAAGTAAAATGGAGGATGATATCACTTTTCTAAAAAAAATATAGTAGTTTAGCGTTAAATTAAGCGAGTGTAATTTTATGATTAAACTATTAAAAAGAAGCATGAAAAGGAAAAATAAAAGATTCTTTTATAAATTCTTTTCTGCATATAGCTAAACCAGGTTTATTTCAAAATATTAGTTGTAATTTTAGGTCAGGTTTGAATGGTGGACTAAAAAGAGAGTAAAATGATGAGACTCTAGCACTTGCTTAAAATAAAATTTTGAAAAAGTAATTTAGTATCTAAGTCTTTAAGTAGACGATATTCTTCTTGGTAATAAATCGTTATTCTATCATCAATTCAAAAAATACTCGTTACTATATCAAATACTGGCTGCACATTACTTCATATTACAAGACATACAAGATTAATAAACTGCCATCGATCAATCATATCTTCTATTAACAAAAGTTTCATCCAAAGCCTTTGTGGAGGTTACAATCACCTGTTTCGTAGTCTCGCTACGGCGTAGCCTCGTAGCAATGTCGTAGACCTCGCGTAGTCTAACAGATATTTCACCGCGCAAGCCAATTATCTGAGGTTTGATTTGGATTAAAATATCAAGTTTATTCTCAAGTTACGAATAGCGTGCCCAATCCTATTCAATGTTTTGTTAATTTGCCTGAAAATTTACTGACTGAGAAAACTAATTTCTACTGATAATGTTTCTTTGTGTACCTAAAATTCAGCTTATGTTTGAAGCATATACTACTTTTCCCTCATCAAAAGATGTAATTTAAATGCTAACTGATTGATTAGATAATAAGGAAGTTACTGCTTAAGTAGATTAGATTAATATTTAGTACAATATACTTGTTTTCACATATGGTCAATGTGTCTTAATATGTTTTACCATTTTGTAACAACCGGTAAACGGATACAATAAGCAATGCTACGGGATTGACCTTGCAACCGCTGTAACATTTGGACCGTATTAGATTAGATTAGAACTCTTTATTGTACACACAAGAAAACAAAATACATAAAAAGGCTTACATATCTAAGTATTGCCGTATAAAATTGGCGGACTTATCGCTAAAAGCGATCTCTTCCAGATAACCTTGGGATGGATAGAACTGAAATATGAAGAGAGTAGGTACATAAATTATATAGGAAGAATATTTACCTAAACTGACTTACAACTAATATTCATATATATTTAATAAAATACATAAACTGAGCCTGAATACACTGAATTCAATTTTTTAATTTAAAACTATACTAAAAAGAAAATGAATAACAATGGAAATACTGAAAAACCGTTTTGTAACTGTCGGTATTTATAAAAAAACTATCTGACTCGGTCAACGTTGTTTTGTCATTTTATTCTGCCTGCGACAAAGGGCCAGTTTTTGAATTGAGAATTTCGCTAAGTAAATAAATGTAGTGCTGTCTTTTCAAATTTCCTAGAAAAGAGCGAGACGGAATGTTACTTAATTATTTATTTAGCAAATTTCTGAATTTACAAACCGTCCTCCAGTCAGTCTCAGATCTAGCTTACCTACCGCAAAAAAGGGTTTGACCACAAATCCTGTGAGTCGGGATTTTTATACATTGGATTATTATGACGCAAAGTGGAAATTGAATTGTTAGTTTCTGGTTGTACCTATTTGATTGTTTTGTACGTTTTTAAAAACCTATTTAGAGGCTAAAAATTCCACCCATGTCGCTGCCTGTACGTAATACAGAGAAAAGTGTAAAGAGGTTCGAAATTTCACTGATACCGGTGAGTCGCCCATTAGCTCAGTTGTAAAGAGCGCTGGCACGGATAGCCAGGGGTCGCGGGTTCGAATCCCGGCCTGGGTGGAAGTTTTAGCCTCTAAATAGGTTTTTAAAATTGTCCTTAGCACGGGTTAGTGCATTAAAAATAAAAAAAATTATAATGTTTTGTACCTTATTTATTGTTGAAATTTGTTACTGAAATTTTACCATAGATACCTATTTAGGAAGTGTCGTTTTTATGATAAAACTTGGTTTACTTAAGTTTTAACGTAGAATTCAAACTATGTTTTTATTAATCAATGTTACTGCGATGTTTAACTTTCTTCCGTAACTTAAACTAAGTAATCATAGTTAGTTTATCCTTTGGTTTCCGCACTTAGCCTCATTGTACGTAGCAGAGCTGTGAGGTCACTCCAGCCAGCCAATCTCTTTCAAAATGCGTTATCATGCGTTTACTATCATTCAGGGTAATTTTAATTAGAAAAACTCTTTATAAAACATTTGCTTTACACTATTTTTATTTTTAATGCACTAACCCGTGCTAAGGAACAAATTTAAAAACCTATTTAGAGGCTAAAAATTTTCACCCATGCCGGGATTTAAACCCGCAACCTCTGGCTATCCGTACCAGCGCTCTACCAATTGAGCCAATGGGCGACTCACGGCATCAGTGAAATTTCGAACCTCTTTACAATATTCTCTGTATTACGTACAGGCAGCGACATCTGACTTAAGCAAATTGCATTACTTACAGCCCCGACTACCTACTTTGCAGTTAGGTTTAACATCGGAACGATATCACTGTACCCACATGATTACACTATTTTTATTTTTAATGCACTAACCCGTGCTAAGGAACAAATTTAAAAACCTATTTAGAGGCTAAAAATTTTCACCCATGCCGGGATTCGAACCCGCAACCTCTGGCTATCCGTACCAGTGCTCTACCAATTGAGCCAATGGGCGACTCACGGCATGAGTGAAATTTCGAACCTCTTTACAATATTCTCTGTATTACGTACAGGCAGCGACATCTGACTTAAGCAAATTGCATTACTTACAGCCCCGACTACCTACTTTGCAGTTAGGTTTAACATCGGAACGATATCACTGTACCCACATGATTACACTATTACGGATAGCCAGAGGTTGCGGGTTCGAATCCCGGCATGGGTGAAAATTTTTAGCCTCTAAATAGGTTTTTAAATTTGTTCCTTAGCACGGGTTAGTGCATTAAAAATAAAAATAGTGTAATCATGTGGGTACAGTGATATCGTTCCGATGTTAAACCTAACTGCAAAGTAGGTAGTCGGGGCTGTAAGTAATGCAATTTGCTTAAGTCAGATGTCGCTGCCTGTACGTAATACAGAGAATATTGTAAAGAGGTTCGAAATTTCACTGATGCCGTGAGTCGCCCATTGGCTCAATTGGTAGAGCGCTGGTACGGATAGCCAGAGGTTGCGGGTTCGAATCCCGGCATGGGTGAAAATGTTTAGCCTCTAAATAGGTTTTTACATTTGCTTTAATCAAACCGTTTGGTTTGTAGAGACTGAATGTGCACATCAGAAAGTGAAATTCACTGAATCTGTTTCCATTCCACCGGCGTTATTAAACATTATTGATATTAAATGAAAATAAGAATTAAATAACCGTCCACCAAACTGGACTTGGCCCCCGTGGTGGAGTATGGCCTAACCTTCCTGCGATGCAGGAAGAGACCCGTGCCCCAACAGTGGGGACATGCGAGGGTTGATATTAAAGAATTAAATAAATGATCAAGGAAATAAAATTTGTCCAGCAAAACGAATCGCTCGTAGCCTAGTCGAACAGAGTGATTGGAATCTATCACTTAAAAAACCTATTTAGAGGCTAAAAATTCCACCCATGCCGGGATTCGAACCCGCGACCTCTGGCTATCCGTTCCAGCGCTCTATCCAACTGAGCTAATGGGCGACTCACCGGCATCGGTGAAATTTCGTTAGTGCATTAAAAATAAAAATAGTATAATCATGTGGGTACAGCGATATCATTCCGATGTAAAAACCTAACTGCAAAGTAGGTAGGCGGGGCTGTAAGTGATGCAATCTACTTCAGCCAGATGTCGCTCCCTGTACGTGATACAGAGAATAGTGTAAAGAGGTTCGAAATTTCACTGATACCGGTGAGTCGCCCATTAGCTCAGTTAGATAGAGCGCTGGCACGGATAGCCAGAGGTCGCGGGTTCGAATCCCGGCATGAGTGGAATTTTTAGCCTCTAAATAGGTTTTTAAAATTGTCCTTAGCACGGGTTAGTGCATTTAAAATAAAAATAGTATAATCTATCACTTAAGTTAAGCAACAACAGGCGAGGCCAGATGCAGGATGGGTGGCTTTCCCATGACTGCCGCTGATGGCATTTTTTCCAAGTGATTATATGCTTTACAAGGCATGTTCAGCCGTTGGTGCAAGCTGTCATGTAATGGCAGTCGTTAAGCCATGTTAGATGCCTTATGGATAGCTTGATAACTTATGACAGTAAGGTCCGCCACTATCTTAAAATCCCCCACCTGCCCGAACTTGGTCCCCGTGGTCGTGGCCGTGAGTTTGGCCTTACCTTCCTGCGATGCAGAAAGAGACCCGTGCTCCAGCAGCGAGAGGACATACAAGGATTGATATCGATCGATCGAAAAGGAATCCGTAAAAAGGTCATTGGATCAAACAATGATTAAAAATTATTAGTATTTCTTAATGACTCGTTATGGTCACATATAATTATATATTGAATGGTTTTAATTGCCCGTTTTTGAACTGGGCCCAGATGTTCACTTTTATATTGTAATCAGACATATAAGACATATGTCATCATCATCATCATTTCAGCCTATTGCAGTCCACTGCTGGACATAAGCCTCCCCCAGGGTGCGCCACAAGACCCGATCTCCCGTTTTCGCCATCCAGTCACCACCAGCCACCTTTTTCAGGTCGTCGGTCCATCTGGCCGGAGGGCGTCCTACACTACGCTTGCCGAGTCGTGGTCTCCATTCGAGAACCCGTCTGCTCCAACGATCATCGGTTCTGCGACAGATGTGACCAGCCCACTGCCACTTCAGCCTGCTACACTTCTGAACTACGTCAGTGACTTTGGTTTTTTGTCGGATGATCTCGTTCCGGACTTTGTCCCTTAACGAGATTCCGAGCATACACCTTTCCATAGCTCGCTGAGTGACATGCAATCGGTGGGCTAGTTTCACTGTCAGGTTCCACGTCTCGGCTCCGTATGTCATGACTGGCAGGACGCATTGATTAAATACCTTGGTCTTCAGGCATTGTGGCAAGGATGACTCGAAGATGTGACGCAACTTTCCAAACGCTGCCCAGCCAAGCTGCACTCTTCTGGTGATTTCACCCTCCAAGTTGTCTCTACCCAGCTGGATCTTTTGTCCTAGGTAGACGTACTCTTGGACAACTTCAAGGGCTACACCTTCGACGAGAACGGGCTCAGGGACGATGTGCTCGTTGAACATGACCTTAGTCTTGTCCAAGTTCATCCCAAGCCCAACGCGTCTCGAGGCAGCATTAAGATCAGACAGCATTTTCTGTAGGTCTTGCAGCGATTCTGCCATTAAGACTATGTCGTCAGCAAAGCGGAGGTGTGTGAGATATTCACCATTAACATTGATGCCCATGCCATTCCACCACAGGGTCTTGAAAACATCCTCCAGAGCATTGGTGAAGAGTTTCGGGGAAATAACGTCACCCTGTCTTACACCTCTGAGCAACTGGATGGGTCTTGTTTGGTGGTTCTGTACTTGCACGGACATCGTCGCCACTTGGTAGACTCCTCAGCACCTCCACGTAACGCCAGTCGACTTGGCATCTCTGCAAAGACTCCAGAACAGCCCAGGTTTCGATGGAGTCGAAGGCCTTCTCGTAGTCCACAAACGCCAGACACAGCGGTTGGTTATACTCTTCGGACTTCTGTATAACCTGCCGAACAGTATGGATGTGGTCTACGGTGCTATAGCCTTTACGAAACCCAGCCTGTTCCGGTGGCTGAAAGGCGTCAAATCTTGATGCTAGACGATTCGTGATGACTCTCGAGAACAGCTTATAGACGTGGCTCAGAAGCGTGATCGGCCTATAGTTTTTAAGGAGCGTTTTGTCTCCTTTCTTGAAAAACAATGCCACTACACCTCTGCTCCACGCCCTCGGGGTAGTACCATTGGTTATTACAGAGTTGAAGAGCCTCCTCAACTCCCCAAGAACAGGTTCACCACCAGCCTTGAGGAGCTCAGAGGCTACTCCATCTTCAACGGCAGCCTTCCCATTATTAAGCTGTTTGAGAGCCGCCCCGATTTCGTCGACATCTACATCTGGGAAATCGTCAGTGAAGTGGCGGGTAAGTGAGGCTCTAGGGTCTCTCGCGTCAGGTGGAGGCTTCGGTGCGTGCGAGGCATACAGATGTCCGTAGAAGTCCTCAATTTCAGCGAGTATCCCCGGGACTGATGTGACGGTTTCACCATTCGAGGTAGCTAACTTTGTCAGATGACTCCTCCCCAGTGTCTTGGTGAAGACCTTCGACCCCCGATTTCGCTCGATCGCCTCATGTACGAGGCGAGTGTTCCAGCTGCGAAGGTCGCGTCTTACCAAGTTCCTGATTTTTTTGTTGAGTGACCGGGGATCTGACAAAGATTCCTCTGGTGTCTCACGTCTAAATCGCATCAGATCCAGGGTCTCGCTAGAAAGTTTGGACTTCCTATCTGATCGCCTTTTCCGAAAGTGCCTCATTCCCACTTCGCGTATTACCCCAATTATGCCGTCCAGATCCTCGTCAACATTTGCCGGGGTCTCCAGTGCGGCGAAACTATTTCGCAATTCCAATTGGAACGCATCATGTCCAGCTTGGGGCACATTTGGACGGAGAACAGACCTCACCATGCGACTACGTTCGAGCTTAAAATTGATATTTAGGGTGCCTCGTACAAGCCGGTGATCGCTACCGGTATTAAACCTGCTGATCACTGAGACATCCCTAAATATGTGCTTCTTGTCGGCTATGATGAAGTCAATCTCGTTCTTCGTCACACCGTCGGGGCTCTTCCAGGTCCACTTCCGTTGGGGCTTCTTCTGATAAAAGGTGTTCATACAGAACAGCCCCTGCATGCTAAGGAAGTTGACCAGCATTTGGCCCCTATGGTTTCTGCGCCCATAGCTATGCAGTCCCAAACAAGATTCACCGCATTCTTTTCCCACTTTGGCGTTGAAGTCTCCCATGACAACTGTATAGTGGGTTTTGGTGGTACGATGCATGGCCTTTGACACATCGTCGTAAACGGCCTCCACCTCTTCGTCTGAGCTGCTCGACGTCGGCGCATATACCTGTATGACCTTGAGAGAGTATCTCTCGGTCAGTTTCAGCACAAGGTACGCTACCCGGGTCGAGACGCTGCAGATCTCCACCACGTTGTCACGGAGGGCTTTGTTGACGAGAAATCCCACGCCACCCTGGGATTTTTGGCTCCCTTCCCTGAAGTAGAATAGATGGCCTGACTCAAGAGTTACCGTGTCCTCTCCCTCTTTACGAACTTCCGATAACCCGAGGATATGCCATCGTATCTTCTCTAATTCTACTTCAAGGATCTGGAGGCTTTTGCTCAGCCGCAGACTGCGTCCATTATATGTAGCCAGGATCAATTGTTGGCAGCCGTCCGTAGCCCGGGGATTCTTAGCACCCCCTACCCTACCGTAACCAAGGCCGCTGCCGTGACCTGGAATAGTAGGGCGGCCGGGAACTGCTGTTTCTTTTTGGGGTTCCTCATGGGGGGTTTTGCCCGTAGTCACCACGCTGGGCAGACGGGTTGGTGACCGCAGTGTATTGATATGGACAGTGTTGTCTACGCAAGAGGCGCTGCTGCCCACCTCTCGGATGGTCCCTTAATCGCCTTCTACGATACCCATGGGGAGACATGGGGTGGTACTATTCTACTCTGCCGGCACCACACGGCATGTGGTGCCGGCAGAGACATAAGACATATGTCTCCTTTCAATTTTGTTTTTCAATATTGAAACTTAATTGTAACATTATGGTTGTAAATTGCAAATTGATCGATTTGGTTATTGTGTGAGATTGTTCTTTATAGTTATCTGTGGAAACTTTTAATGACTGTCTATTTTTTATCTTAGTTATACCTGAGATATCCGCACTTAGCCTCATAGTTGGGCCATTGTACGTAGCAAGTGCTGAGATACGCTAACACCTCAGAAACTAGGGTATTCTTACGACGTTTTCCTTCACCGTCAGCGAGTAGTATTGCTACTATAATTTCACAAATGTACATAACTTAGAAAACAAAGTCATTGGTACATGCCGGGGTTCGAACCCACGACCTCCCGATTGAGAAGCCAGCGTTCTACACCGCTCCGCTACCACGACTCTGTTTTTTATCTTGAGTGTGTAATATTATACATTGCTTTAGTCACTAGTTTTCCTTAATAAATAAATTTAAAAAGAATACTTACGCCGAAAGGCTCTAAAGGTTTTCGTGGCAGATACCAATATTTTCTACTTGCCACGATCCTGACAAACCTCTTCTGCTTCGTCGACTTCGTCAATATTATGTCTATCGTGTGACTGTGCCTATAAGTGATAATTTTATTCAATCATATTATAAGAAATAATATAATCATTATTAAAAATACGCAAAAAGAAAACAAACTGCTCTTTATGACAGCATAAAGTTTTCCTGTGCCTTGACAGCGGTTCTGGCGGGCGGAAATGGAAGGGACAAAGGCCTCCCGCTTCCGGTGTGACCGAGGGATCACAATCTGTGGTAGACGCGATACTGGCACGAAATAAAATGGAACAGAAGTTAAACGTTTTTTTAACTAATAAAACACGATGCCTACACCTATGCTAGTTATATTGCCTGTACTGAAAACTTGTAAATCCCTAATGAGCGTTTCCTGGGCCCATAAGCTATTAAAACAACGTACCTCCGTGAAGGCGGACAACGAACAGTTTTATTCAAATAGTAATGGACGCGTACAGAGGCCATAAACTAACCATAGACTATAACTATAGAAGGTAAACCACAGATGGCGCTAGTTTCTTATTTGATGTTACATAAGATAATAATATTTCCAACATTAACACTGGTCTTTCATTTTCTTTAGTCTTTCGTAAGACTAAGACTGTTTACAAGGCAAACGCGGGGCTGTGTCGGGTTACACGGTCGTGATTTAATGTGAATCGTCTGTAAGCGTACTATTTTTTACTCAAACTACGCAATGAATTACGTGGCCCTAGCGCCATCTAGCGCCACGAGTTTAGTGTAAATATTATGAATGACATCTGTTTGCGAATAATCTGAACTTACTAACGTTTATTTTCGAAAATAACTTTAGTAAATTACTAACATTAAATTTTGAATAAAGTATACTAATATTACTAACTTACTAACCTCTAAGTGTGTGCAATGCATGCATGAAAGAATAAAAGAGCCTTTTTCGATTATTTCTAATGTTGAATTTTGAAAGAGAGATGCAGTTGTTGAGATGACCCAAGTCGGACGCAGTTTCCGAAATAAGTTCTCCGACTCTCTCATTTCGCCTGCTTTAGTGATAATATTCGAAAACATTACAATTGGCAGGAAAACACGACTCATTTCGAATAAATTCATATCAGTCCAATTTTCAGAAACGCAATTTTCATGACACGACTTTACACGAGTCGTACGCGTTTTGTTCGTTAAATTTTACTAGTGAATGTCGTCTTCACAATATAGATTTTACGCAATAAGTGTATTAAATTAGTTACTTCTTAATTCCAAATAATATTTTCGTAACATTCGAATGATTGGCATTTTCGAAAATATCAATTGTATTTTTCGAAAATGCCCATCTTTAGTCAATAGGACCTAAGGAATAGCACAGAGGTAATTTATAGCTACTTTGCTTAACGATATATTTATAAAGTAACTGCACGCGGCACGTTATTAGAGAGTCACAGCTCTTGTCGAGGCGACACATTTTCTTAGTATGCGTTTTATAAAGTGACCCCCTCTTAAAGTATTTTTAACCTCTATGGCAAATATAATATGATAGCTATTTACCTTGTATTTTTTACTAATCTTACGGATGATACTAGGCAGTTTTAGTCGGGATAGAACAAGCTCCGGGTTTCTTTTTTCTAATGGAACTTCGGGGATTTCTCATTCAGTGTCACTAGTGAAAAACTACCTCGCCAAACCAGCCAAATAAAGAGAATATTAGGGGCCGTAAATCATGATAGTAAAAATACATGTTAAAGCAATTATTATCGAAATAGCCTTAACTGTGTTGCACTTTTGTTCTTTGTTATATTTATTCTGGCTCCCTAGGAAGCATCTAAATGTCAATGTATGATGTATTATATCACAGTCTGGTAAATTGTACACTGCGGGCTTATATAGACTAATAACATACCGTGCTATCGATACCGCTAAAGAAAAGGAATAGTCTGGAACCGACTAGGATCGTAGCAGAAAATTAACTTACACTCTATACTCGTATTTTATATTGTTGCTGTTTCAAGTGGCTGCAATAACTCTGCTTTTATGTTTTGTCTTGAACAATATGAGGACATAATCTAAACAACAATGTCGTGACGAACGGTCCGCTTTCATTTTATCTACAAAGTACGAGCACAGCTCATAAGCCACACACACATCACGCGGGGTTGTAGTCTCATAATAAACTTCCTCCGGCGTACAAAGAAAAAGATCTAATAAACTCGAGCGATTTTCCTTAACTACCCACACTCATAGGACGTCATTCTATAAAGCTTTAAGGTCGAAACGAATAATGTGCGTAGTACATCTCACGCTACAACTTAATACACTGCCCACATCAAAGGGTCTACACGAGGAAATGCTGCGAGCGTAGAATAAACCAATTATGAGTGAAATATTAAGGATCAGTGGGTGGGGCCCAAGTCTTTGATCGAAGGGGCTAGCGCTCACATTTCTTTTCACCCGCAAGCGGGAAAGAGAGGCCGCAATATGTCGGTTAAAATGTAAGCGAGTCTGTTAATAAATAACAGAAATTGGTGGCCAGTACACTAATGCCTCCGGAATGGGGATCAGGCGGCCATAACGCTGGCTAACTACGCGTGCCGCGTAATCATTTTCGGACAGGATATTTTACTTCCGTCTGTTCTTTTGATGCGTCCCTCCGTTGGGATACCTATTCATAATGCACAGAATCCAGATAGGTACCTATATAGATGCAGGCAGATACTAGCGCATTCATACTTAGATATTGTACTGTTTAAACAAACACGTATCTTAGCTACATACCCACTGTATTGAACGTTGAAGAGCACTATTGCCCGAGCTACCGGTCAAAAACCTAGTTTAGGCATAGAAGAGAGTTTTTATTTGCGGGTTGTCCTTAAATATTGTAAGTAATACTTCCTAAAATGTAAACAACAACTTTTTTTAAAAAAGTATAAGGAAATAAAAATGATTATTATCTTATATTTAAATCTTGCCTGAAATGCGGTTCCAAAAATGTGTTAAGTACCTTTGTGCCAAAGGGCTACTATAGCAAAACAGATTATTTAGATGACAATGATGTCTAGAATTAAAGCCAGTACAATGCATGAGTTCTATTTTTTGTAATAATTTTGTAAACTCTGTTAATTAAGGACTTTGAAAAGACAAGTTTGGTCCATTTTCTCTACAAAATTACCTAGATTTTGAAATAGATTCCTATTTTGAATTGTAACATTCATTAAGTTGCAGTTTCTGCGCTACTTTGATAAAACCTGTTCAAAAAACCTATTTAGAGGCTAAAAATTACACCCATGACGGGATTCGAACCCGCGACCTCTGGCTATCCATGCCAGCGCTCTTTCCAACTGAGCTAATGGGCGACTCACCGGCATCAGTGAAATTTCGAACCTCTTTACAATATTCTCTGTATTACGTATTTTTAGCCTCTAAATCGGTTTTTAAATTGTCCTTAGCACGGGTTAGTGCATTAAAAATAATAATATAAAACCTATTACACTATTTTTATTTTTAATGCACTAACCCGTGCTAAGGAACAAATTTAAAAACCTATTTAGAGGCTAAAAATTTCACCCATGCCGGGATTCGAACCCGCAACCTCTGGCTATCTCTGGATATATCTGGCTCAATTGGTAGAGCGCTGGTACGGATAGCCAGAGGTTGCGGGTTCGAATCCCGGCATGGGTGAAATTTTTAGCCTCTAAATAGGTTTTTAAATTTGTTCCTTAGCACGGGTTAGTGCATTAAAAATAAAAATAGTGTAATCATGTGGGTACAGTGATATCGTTCCGATGTTAAACCTGACTGCAAAGTAGGTAGTCGGGGCTGTAAGTAATGCAATTTGCTTAAGTCAGATGTCGCTGCCTGTACGTAATACAGAGAATATTGTAAAGAGGTTCGAAATTTCACTGATGCCGTGAGTCGCCCATTGGCTCAATTGGTAGAGCGCTGGTACGGATAGCCAGAGGTTGCGGGTTCGAATCCCGGCATGGGTGAAATTTTTAGCCTCTAAATAGGTTTTTAAATATAAAACCTGTTCACATTTCATATTATTGGACACAATCAAAAAATATTGAAACCAAGGAAGGAAACAAAAAATATTGAAACAAAAACTAAGGAAGTATGACGGACGCAAATTATTAAAAAAAATCAAGCTGACTCTATTACTTCTTTTGGGCTAAATCATGTTCTGCTATTGACTGGGTGCACGCTAGGTATAATTACGTTACTTGTGACCCATTTATTTGTCCACTCAGGTCTTCAAAATTGCGCGTATCATTTTGTTAGAGCCTCGCGGGCTGTCCATTTTAAATTACAGCGAAACGCTGGGGACGTTATGGATATTTTCCAAAATGGGAAAGTAATCTAATTTGGCTGAATAATGAGACAACCCTCGATGGACGGCACCAGGAGTGCAGGACGTCACAAAGGGTATTTAACTCGCACTTAGTGCTTTTTGTCCGAAGCCCCCCGTCGCGCGCAACCCCGCCTGATTATATTGTCGTTATCGCCCTCAGCGTATGCAGAATAAAACATGTATTATCTCCGTTGCCAGTATCCATTTACCCCGTTCGGCTCCTAATCCTTTGATTTATACCGCGCCGCTGAAATATCGTGGCCGCTCGCAATTTATTTAAATTATTCCACCAGTCAATTAACGGGATAGCATTCGCTCCGATATGGATTACCAGCCGATTCCATTTGCTGGATTGTTTCGTGGAATGAAAAAACAGTTCTCCAACTGTGCTCGGTAAAGTGTTTCTAAACATACAAGTGTAATTTTTCACACGAGAAAGCTCGCTGAGTCACATTTTTCAATTTGGCTTTACTTGTGTTTCGTATTCAGTATGCGCGACTCAGTGAGAGGTTGCGGTCACGGGAGAAAGTTTGTTTCGTATATTTTAAAAGTCGACCCTCTAAATTTATGTTTTCACTTTCCGAGCGATCTCATTAGTTAAGTCAAACACACCTTCAAGAGCCCGTAGGTACCCTCCACATTCTGCGTCTATATTTGCGCAGCGTTTCTATTGATACAAATAATTCAAGCGATATTTTACAGGCGGTTTTGCGAAACTCAGCAGCAATGGGGAGCGGAGTTAGTTAACTAACTTTTTCGTTTTCGTTAAAAAGCTACGTGGATTAATTTGGGTGTCGGCCTTAATACTTATTTACAATAATCCGAGTTGTGGGAAACCTGAGCGGGAATTGTTAGAATAAATTTCGCTTTCAGACGAAGGTTGCTTAGAGTTGGGATCATGGTTTCTTTTTCGGGGTGCAGATTATCGATATAGTTCTTTCAAAGACTTCTTAGACTACTTTTTTCAATGGCCTTATTTATTTGTATTGGCATAGGATTGTTTCCCGTAACACGCACTATTTTCACGTTCATAAGTACCTATTAATATAAATAACAAATTAGATTAACATAACACTACCTATCATAATTCACTGTCATTTAACAACACATCAATATTTACATTTTAGTTGCAAAGACGCCAACAATGTAACTTAATAAAGTACACGGATGTTCAGGTTTATGTCTTATTCTGTCAACTGTACGAATGACGATTAAGGCACTAAATATAAAACTAAATTCATATGTCTAAGATGTTTGTCACTATACAACAACGTGTTCATAAAATAGTAATAACATAAAATGTGAATATAATTCTTAATGCAATGAAACCCCACTTAATGTTTTTTAACAATTTTGAAAGTTGAATCTGCTGCTGGTTTTTGAAGCAGTGACTTTTGCTCTGATATTAAAGAGTATTTATTTGAAATCTATGAAAGCATTATGAATTATTTCAATAAGATATTGTACTTTACAGTGCCACATTTTTTAAAACTAATAATATTCATTACGTAAATATTATGTTTCTATAACTTTTAATTTTTTTTTCGTCTTGTGCCTATAACGATGTTCTTATCTACCTCTTATTCTTATACAGTTGACAAAGTTTTACAAACTATGACACAGTTACGGAAATTTCCGGAACATCTTACTAAATATAGTAAATTTATTTATCTCTAGCTTGGTATATTTTAATATTTCAGATCAAAATTTTTGCCTTTTTTTATGCAAAGAAAAAATTAAGGGCCCCAATTTTCTAATATAATATTAACAATATTATTGTTATCTGAACTACAATAAAAACGATTGACGCATAATTCACTCGAAATGGTAGATCATGCATGACGGTGAAATATATGGATAATACTTCACTTTATTACTGATAAGTTCATACTCGTAGACTGCTAAAATCATAATCCCTTCTTTTACCTTAGTCGTAAAAACGCATTATAAATTATCGATATCGTGATAAACGAATAATCCGACATATACCCCATCCCTAGATCGTTATGTATGCAGCTCGTAAAAACACGCTTTAAAAATTACAGCCCCGAGACCACGGCAGCCCTTTTTATAATCCCTTAGTATTTTCTCTAATGATGCACCCATTCGTTTTATCTCGAAGGTACCACAGATACGTGGAACTTTTCTAATTACCGCTAAGTTATTGCGGCGTTGCCATCTGAAATGTGTGGATTGGGTGGCCATTTTTAAAGCTTGTTAATTGGCCAATGTTTTGTATTTTGTGTCTTTTTTTTTATTGAACTCTTGGGCCCGTTTTATCCGGATATCTTCTATTCCCAGAAGCAACACCATGTGATGTTACGATGCCAAGATGTATTTACTGTTTTTTTAGGGTTTCTTAACCACAAAACGGAGCCCTGCTACTCTGCCTCCGCTGTCTGTTTGTCTGTCAGTTCGTCCAACCTATAAGGGGCTCTATCTTTGGAAACGTAATTGGAGTATGTAGAAATTTTCACAATATATTATTTTCTTTGTATAAATCTACAGAAAACGCCACTGGTTGTACAATTACGTACATATGCACGTAAGAATTTTTAGACCTGAAACTATATTGTACAATTGTTTGTTTTCTTTCAATAAATAATAATAAAATATTGCGGCAGATTTCCTAAAATATAAGAAATAAGAGAATATTTACAACAAACGTCTTCTTCCCCAGTTTCAGTGTTCTAATCTTTAAATGAAAAACGGAACTCTTGTGGGAATACTTTGTTCTCCGTCTGTCCGTCTGTCTGTCAAGATTTAATATCTCAAAAACGCGTAAAGTTGAAATTAAGACTGTGAACACAGTCCTTAAAACTTAAAATGTACATAAATTGGCTATTGGCATTGGCTCCCGCACTAGCTACAACCTATCTCGCGGGAACCTGATTAGACCAACAATCTTAAAAAGGTACATTTTTTCTATTGTTTTTATTTTTTAATGCACTAACCCGTACTAAGGACAATTTTAAAAAATTGGGTGAATTTTTAGCCTCTAAATAGATTTTTACATTTGTTCTGTTCTGTGATTTTCTTGGTGGAGATAATCTGATAAAATTGACTTACATAGTATCAAAAACAAACGTTTATGCTAAGGCAAAAAAAAGTCACGGCTGTTTATGGCGCAAATAAACGTATATGACGACACTGAAGGAAATTAAAATTCATTGAGTACTTCCTGTTGTCCTGGACCAATGAAATTTGGCTAATTGGCTAATGAAAATTTCTTAATACCGTATTATTCTACAAATCTAAAAAAAAATCTGAAAAATATACATTTGTAATTAAATCATAACAAAATAACATCCTTTGCAGTTCAAGAAAAGCTTTGTAATTTAATTCGTTATAATTCACTTCTGTAAAGTTCGACATTCTCTCAACTGTATATATGTATATTAAACATTCAAATTACCCACAGACCAAGCTTATTGTTCTACTGCAATCCCCCTAGAAGAAACCTTAACTAGTAACTCGATCTCCATTTGCCTAATTGCCCCCGATATAGGTGTTCTAACTCTTTACGAGGCACTCTATAGCCACGATAACGTCTCTAATTGTCGAATAAAAAAGGATTAGCTTTAATCCTTGTTTAATAAAAATGTTAATGTAAATCGCGGGTATGCAAATGTTATAGCGGCCCCGGTAACGTTAGGCCGTGATTGTTCGTATAAACGTAAATAAATTACCTGCAAGTAACTCAATTGCTAGGTATTAATAACAAGTGAAGTCTGGATACATGTCAACTGGATGCTTGTGCTTGAGGCCGTGCCTTCTCTTACGTTTTGTCTCGCTTGCACACTCTAAAAGATACAATGATTGTAAAAAAATTGAGAATGTGCAAAAAATATTGTCACAAGAACCTGATGATATTTTTTTGCGACTCCATGTAGTTTATGCCGCCAAAAACGTGTATTTCGACACTCAAGACAATTAAAATTTCTAGGATACTTTCCGTTCACCTTTTTCTTCTTCAGGCTATATTAGTTCACTGCTGGACATAGCCCTATCCTAATGAGCGCCATAGCGCCCTGTCTTCAGTTTGCCGGATCCAGCATCTGCCTGCAGTTTTTCCGTTGACCTAGAACTATGAAATTTGGTAATTAATATTGTCTTATACTAAAAATACAGGAAAAATCTGAAAAAAATACATTTATAAAAAAGAGTTACATTATTAAAAAAGACTACATTATTAAAAAAGAGTCTTGAAGTTTGAAAAGAAAACTGCAAGAGTCCACTCTCTATTGTTTATAATATGTAAGTACCTACCGCTTCTGGCGCTTGAAGCGCTCGTTGCCTAGTCTAACCAAGTTATTCGAATCAATCACGTGAGTTGAGCAAAAACAGGCGCGGTCAAGTGCAGGATGGATGAACGTCCCGTGTTTCGCTTGGCATCGGCGATCACCGTTGGTGTCGGCTGTCATGTAGTGGCATCGTTAAGTTATGCCAGAAGCCTTATGGGCGGCTTGATAACTTCTGGCAGTAAGGCCCGCCACTGTCTTACCATCATCCAACAACCCGGACTTGGCCCCCGTGGTGGAGTGAGGCCTAACCTTTCTGCGATGCAGGATGAGACCGTGCCCCAGCAGTGGGGACGTACAATGGATTGATATTGAGGTAACTACCTGTAAATTTGTTTGCCAGAAAAAGATCATGCCATCGCATATACAAATAATCGATTTGTTGATTCGGTACTACCTATGTGTCGAAGGATCTGGCACATTGTCCTGCTTTTAATTGTCTAGGCGCTTCAAATAGACAATTTAGACATTTTATTTCTGGCTATTGCCGTTCTGAAAAAGATAGTCCATTCTAATACATGATTTTCTTTAATATTAATGGGACTTCATCGACGCTCATCGGTAAGGAGTTCTAAAACATTGCGAACTTACATGTTCCTAAATTTGAATCTTATCAAAAAAGTTTCAAAAGTTTCTTAGCAAAGAAACCGTGCCGAAGAAAGAAAGAAACCGGTATCCTTAATCCTATAAAAATTTGTATATTTTTTTAGAATACTGGTTCCTTATGTGTAAAGGGTGCCACGGGTCTCTAATATATACCTTCAACCTCTACCTTTCTGTCAAATCTTTGAAATACCTTATTTCTTGAACGGTATGTACCTTTTTACGGTTCATGAAAATGTTCTTGTTGAAAATATTGAATAACTTAAATTTATTAAATATCTATTTAAGCTATTCAAAGGTAAAAGGAATGCGGGAGGTCCTCGTTACTAGGAATTTAATTTTATTGGACACACTAATATCGTACATTCAGAGCATAGTACAAAAGGGTTACGATATATAATATAAAGAATTACGTGTGTAGACGATACGTTTTTATTTGTGTAATTAATTACCTAAGTATTTCTAATATTTATTTTCATAGGCACACTTTGTATGCGTAACGCCATCTGTTGGCGAAATGTGACAAAAAACAATAAAGCGTGGCATCACACGCGTCGGTGCAGCAGGACCTTTGCGCATGCGTATTATCGATTGCAGAAAGAAATCTGTAACCCCACTCAGTCTGTTTTTCCAGCCTCGTCTAACCGCCGCACCGAGTGGCACATAAAAATAATATTTGTGTTTTTTATTGCTGAAAGGCAGTCCATCCGTTACAACGTGTAAGTATTACGTGTATTTTATATGTAACGTTTTTCTTAAAAAATGGTAATACACACAAATGCCGAACTAAGTGTGATCATAGCAATACATATAACAACAAATGTAATAAAAACCGACTGAGACTGAGCCGGATTCCCCTCAAGCGTCCCGGACTGAAAGAAAAAAAAGCACGTTTTACTTGTGGTGCTACGGAACGTAGGGTCGGTATATCCGCCTCGCGCTTGGCCGGTTTTTCTCTATAGAACGGCCCTAGAGAAGGGGTCAAGTTACTTTACACTGCTCCTTTGGCCGCGTACGCGTTCTGCAAGTTCCACGGTCTCAAAGGAATGTTTAATTCTATCCTTTTCTCTGAGAGACTAGAATTTCTTCGATTTCATCGGATTCACGAGTTCGCCTTGCACGCCACTGCACATGCGATGTTTACCTCTACGTGTCGATAACCTGATCTCTGTGCTTAGGATGTAATCTGCAAAGACTCGTACCTTTCGCTGTAGATGAATGTGGAATGTTCAACAATAATAAATATTTTGAGAACGATTTTAGAAAATGATTTAAATCAAATAGAGGGATTGTAGAATCACGTATTTGGACGATTGAATTTTTGGTAATTTTTTTACAACGTAAATTTTTAATAGCATAATTAGGTCTGTCTCTTAGAGAAGGCCTGCACCCTGCTATACGCTGCATTATTGTAAGCAGATCGCAATTTGTTTTGAAGCTAATAGGCGGGTTTCCTACTTTTTTATTTATTTAATGTTTTGTAATAGACCTGTGACTGTCTATTACAAAACATTAAATAAATAAAAAAGAAAGTACTGTATATATAATATAATTATAGTAAATAAAAAGACTTAGACTGCCCAGAACATCACAGATTTATTCTTGATTCATATTTAGGATATTCTGGGCATCATAAATAAATTAATAATCACTTGTTCCAGTCCCAAGCTATGATCCCCCGATCTATTGTCACCAGGCAGTAACATCACAAATGTAAAAATACACCCAGACTCAGACCATCTCAAGTCCGGAGCTTTTCAGTGGGCATAGAAAACGCGACCTTTCTTTTTATAGTCAAACGCGTTATCTGCTATCCTAACGAGGCAATATAAAAACAACATGAATAGAACACAATCACACTCATACACACTCCAAACACCGAGTAAGATTTTAATTTATTTAATTTAAACTTTTTGTCTTTACCTACCAGAGAATTTCAAAATAATTGATTACATACATACATAACCTCACGACTGTATCCCAGAGGGGTAGGCAGGGACCAGGGACTACCACCTGCCACGATCCTGACAGATCACCTTCGCTTCATCAACGTTCATAAGTTTTTATCTTCTCCTTTGCTAATACATCCCCTATTTGGTCGATGTATCCACCTGGGACGTCCCCTACTAGCCCTTCCTTGTAATTTATTACTGCATGTTTATTGTTATAATTGTAATTGTTTTCTGTGGGGAAGGCGCTGCTTGCTGAACTAAAGATTCTAACCTAGTTCCGCAACGGAGGCCAACTCGTTATCTTTGTAAACGTATACCTTGTATTGTATCAGTATGTAACTTTATTTACGTACGTCACCCTCAAGCGAACCGCTGACGACGGGTTACTATACCGCGATTGTGCCATCGCTTTCCCGCAGAAACGCTGAGTCGGCGCCTTGTGTAACTCACGGCAGCTTTACCTAGTTTTGACGCAGTGACTTCTTAATTTAGCATCGTGCTAACTAGACGTCGCTTAGGTTATAAATATAATGTATTGTAATATTAATTATATTTTATAAAAACAAAAAATGTTATTTATTCTTCTTTCAAGAGCGACGGTAGCCCCGTGGTAGAGCGATGGATTTGGATGCGATAGACCCAGGTTCGATTCCTAGTGCAGGCATATACCACTGACTTTGTCTTCTAAGTTATGTACAAATCTTCAAGGCAAACATCGTGAGAAAACCTGAGTGTGTGACGTGTTCAAATACCTCAACGCTTGAAATTGACAATCCGCGGTGGGCACGCGTGGCGATTAAGCCCATACTCTCTCTCAGAGAGAAGGCCTGTGCCCTGCAGTAGGACATTGATAGGTAACAAACATTCATCCTCCATCCTAAAATATCTAATTTTCTGGCGATATTTCAATATGCTCGTGGTAACACATCTTGAAGTAGGAAATCTCTAACCCTGCGCTCAGTTTGATTTATTAGATCCAGCGAGTCTCGCCGCACCTGCATTCGTTATTCTCCCAGCGTCTCGTCCTCACACATCGCAGATACTTTCCTAGTCTAGATGGGCGTGGAACACAGGGTATTCTACGCCCAAAGTGGCTCTTAGCTCGATCACGTGGCTTGTTGTGCTCCGTTTTGACGTTTCAGTCGAAGGCGACAATGGCACAACCAATTTGATTAAAAGTCTTTATTAATAAATAGTTTCTGCTTAACTTTTGCGACAGATTAGCGTTAGAAATTATTCCGCGGGAACGCATGAAGATAAGATAACACAATAATATTTTTATTTTAGGTACAACACGAAAAAACAAACATAAAATAATTACAAAGATACAGTACAATTGTCGGCCTTATTGCTTAGAGCAATTTCTTCCAGACAACCTACGAAGCAGAGTTGTTGAAGGAAAAGTGAGTCGCATTACCGGGTTAAAAGTATCCTGTGTCTCAATTCCGATTTGTTTCTACCTGTACGCAAAGTTTCATGTAAATCCGTTCAGCCGCTATTGCAAGATCGAGCAACAAACATCCAAACATTTCACATTTGTAATATTATAAGTAGGATATATTCATCCCGGTGTAAAAACTAAGTAAACTTTTCGTGTCTCGGACGAGAATCCGCTCTTCTTAACACCGTCGGTAGTTTCTATCAAAAGTTACAGTCGAGTTGCCGCCGGATTTATTCACTGAGCACGCGCTCCCGAGAGGCGTAACACTGTTAAGCACAAACAACTGCCCTGTCTTGTAGTCGCGGGGTTTTGTTAGCCCCGCCAATCCGCCTTAAGGCTGTTCTTATAGTCGTATGGAGTGTGCTGTTTCGCACAACTTCGCACAAGAAAAACTCCAAAATATTGACCTCCGAATCTACGTAATGAGATGATTTAAACAGAGTCCAGTGGTATCTTCACTCACACTAGGTGGGCAAAAGATGCACTGGGTCGCTGCAATGCCTGGGACTTTTTTTGTATATGGTGTAGGCTTGCCCAGCACCTATACCACCCTGACAGCTTAATCGGACTAGCCAACAGGAAAGACTAGTCAATACGTGCGGAGACAACCAAGCCGCGCGATTTCTCACGATTTTTTTCCCGAAAACTTAAAAATTGCGCAAAAATTGTCAACTGTTCCTGTATTAAAGTTACAATTTTCTTCGTGAGTTTGAACTTTTTTACACAGTAGGAGTTTGTACTGACAAATTGATTTTAACCTGTAAATAAATACAAGTAATTTTTGGAGTTTAAACATTAATTATACTTAATAAAATACTTATTAACAAAATTGTATGCACAAATTAAACAAGGTTCAACTTAGTATGATACTTAATATTATAAAATTAAATGTAAAATTTGTCAAGATGTTTGGATGTTTCTTTAACATTCAGCAAACAGAATGAAAATTCTTTACGTTGAAATAAATTGAATTGAATCTGAATCAATCACGCTATAACCGTAAGGATTCACATAAAACTTGGAGTACAGATAGGCAAATATCTGAATTAAGACATAAATTTAAACTAGTCTAGGTAGAAACTGTTCATTTATTTATTTATTCATTAAAGCTAGTTAAATATATTTTCTTAACGTTTAATAATAGTCAATCGCCATACTTTGAAGATTGTAATCCATTCCTCATAATTGCATTAGGGTATTATATTAAAACGGCATTAATCCGACTGTAGACAATAACTTTCTTTTTGCGAAATTTCCACTATTATATACATAGTGGAAATTTCGCTGGTTTTTGTTACTATAATTTCGTGGAAATCTCACGCCTAAATTTAACTCCTGATTTGACAGGTAAATAAATATGCATTACGTGACGAGGTGTCAAATTTTCTGTGGCGGCAAAACCGCGCTCAATCGCCTTAACCAAAACCCTATCTTATACTTTGCGAAGTTTTGTTAACGCTTGGAGGCTTAATAGTAACGAGGTGTTTTATTGCTTGCTTAGGATGTGTTTACTGGAGGGGCATGAGAGCAATTTGGATGAAAACTGCCGACGGTAGGTATACTTACATTCATACACTCATATACATACACACATACACTCACACCAACTCACACACACATATACACACACACACACACACACACACACTTACACCCTTACATACATACATACATACATACATACATACATACATACATACATACATACATACATACATACATACATACATACATACATACATACATACATACATACATACATACATACATACATACATACATACATACATACATACATACATACATACATACATACATACATACATACATACATACACACACACACACACACACACACACACACACACACACACACACACACACACACACATACATACATACATACATACACACACACACACACACACATACATAAATACATACACATAATTATGGCTTACCGCTATAATTATTGATAAGAGAGCATAATTCACTAGTTAGTGATTCTTGGATATCAGCATATTAACACGAGATTTTTGGCAACCTGAAAAAAAAAATTATGTATTCATATTTTTGTTGACGTCACTAGTGAATCTTATGAACCCTTTTAAGTACTTTATAAAACATGAGCTTGTCATGTTATTACGAATAAGTTGTGAAGACAATAAAAAAGTTTTCACCATTTTATTGCCACGATAATTAGAAGGATGATGACTCTTTAAGAACAAACATAACTCATTTGACAAACTTCACAGAGATTTGGGAGTCTGGCTCGGAATAACAACCGGTATTATACTAATTAATTGCTGTAAGAAAGAGTTAATTGTCGTACTAAATCTTGGGATTTATACGGTTAAGTATGACAGTTTTATTTTCTTAATGCGCGGGTGATTTAGGATTATTAAGACACTTATCATTTGAGGTTTCTCCCATGTTTGTTACATACGAAGGTAACAAAAGGCTTGCCTTTTAAATTGATAAGGATAGGGCAATTTATTGGAATTTATAGTAGATTATATAATTTGGGATTAAGGCACGTTAAGCCGTGGATGCCGGCTGTCATGAAATGGCAGTCTTTAAGCCATGTCAAAGGCCTTATGGGCGGCTTGACGACTTCTGAAAGTAAGGCCCGCCACTGTCTTACAAACCCCCTCCAACCTGGACTTGACCCCGTAATGAAACTTGGCCTAAGCGACCCGCAATGTAGGAAGAGACCCGTGCCCTAGCAGTGGGGACATACAGGGTTGCAATCGGATCTGATATAATTTATTAGGTGTTAGGAGTTTCACTGCGTGATCGGATCAGGAATGAGGAGATCCGCAGAAGAATCTGAGTTGATGATATAGCTCAAATAGTCACTCAGTTGAAGTGGCATTGGGCGGGGCACATAGCTCGAAGAACTGATGGCCGTTCGAGCCGAAAAAAATCTGACTTTGAGACTACGGACCGGATAACGCAGCGTGAGCAGACCCTCCACCAGATGGTCTGACGACGTGGTTATGGTGGCGGGAGTCCCTGGATGCGGGCGGCACAAGACCAGGAATCTTGGAAAACGATGAGGGAGGCCTATGTTATAAAGTGAGCTTTGACTGGCAAGATACCGCGTAGGACAAAACAAGTGGCGACTTTTGTCGGAGGTTAAGACCCACATCGAGTCGCTGAGCCAACGGAGTAAGTATGTAACTTGTAGAAAAAAAAATTACTTCTTGGTCAATACTACTGGTCTATTCTACCCATGCATAGAACCTGGAGGAGTGTTTAGGTTAGATTACAAAAAAATATTCCACTATAAGCATATTTCTATGAAGGTGAGCTTAGTACTAGTGAGCATTTTCTTCCAGCGAACCTTGGGTTTCCTATAATTAGTCAAACAGTGATAACCGTGATAAATATGCTTAGGCAAAGGCCTATTCTTACTCACTCCGTCCCACTCGGTCCCATGGTGTCTCATGATCAAACCTAACGTTTTTGCTTAAAAGCGCTAGTAAAATTGTATAGAAAACTGTAAAATTCGATGCACTGTCTACGCTACCAACATTAAATAATTACATAGTACTGCCCGCCTGGTGGTTACCAGACAAGCCGTTTCTCAGCAGCATGAATGAATAGGGGCGAAGATTGGAAAATTTTCAAAGCGCTTTCCGTCGACATTCGCGCAAAAAATTGTTTTGTATTGTGCCGAGGCACAATAGTGGTAGAAGGAAATGAGTCTGGCTGAAGCTGGCTGCTCAATTTAACTCCCATACGACTGGGTCACTGCCTACCCTTTCACTTGTACGACTTTTGTGACACTACACTGTACGCTGCCTCCTCTCGACGTGCCTTTGTTCGCGTTCTTTCAACCGTGACTGTCACAACCAGCAGTGTATTTCAGAAGGCTTTTTATGTTACTTTGGAATGTAATCTCTTGGTAGAAGGCGACAATGCCGAGCCGTGGCATTTGCATATGGTATTCAGGCACTAAACAGCCGCTAGACTTGACAACACTAGGCTCCTGTGTAGGCTGGGAATAAATGGGAACGTTTTCTTTATGGTCGCATGCTACGCTCTTGGGGCGCAAAAAACGTGTCATTAAGAACATTCGTTACATAATGAGTCTTTGTAAGTGGCAATTTTCTAGAAAATATATAAGGCAGTCGCTTCATTATTCGTGCTTTGAACCCAAGGGTCAACAAATACACCTATCTGTCCTACTATGTATTTCTGTGTATTAATGTCTAATATATACGTCTATCAATATGCCTACTAAATCTGTTTATTAGTTTGTCCGTCTGGCTTACAAAGGCGTATAAAGGTATAAAGGTCTCTCAAATTGTAATTGAAATTTTCTCAGAGTATGCTTTATTACGATGGAATATCCAACAAATAATAATAGATAGAAAAAAAGGATTTCCTTATGACTAAATAGTATGTTTTTGCTTTATTGAAAAATTGCAATGCTTACAAATGACAAACTATACGTAAAAGTTGTTTTCCCCTTAAAAAATAGCCTACGCCCTATTCTCAGACCTAGTAAATATACACAAAAAAATATTTTGTTAATTGGTAATGACGTTTTACCTAATAAATAATCGCGATTAGACCCTTTTAATATATAACTATACATATATAACTATATACAAAAAAAATATAAAATCTGCGAAGCCGTTTCAGAGTGTTCGATAACAAACACTGTAACGCGAGATAATTAGATAGTGCAGTCCCTATGATATATAAACATATATTTTGAGTAAAATAACGAAGACAAATTTAGTTATATTTATTCTCAGGTAAATAATAATAAACGGCTACTTTAAAAACCTATTTAGAGGCTATAAATTTCACCCATGCCGGGATTCGAACCCGCGACCTCTGGCTATCCGTGCTAGCGCTCTTCCAACTGAGCTAATGGGCGACTCACCGGAATCAGTAAAATTTCAAACCTCTTTACAATATTCTCTGTATTACGTACAGGCAGCGACATCTGACTTTAAATTAAAATTAAAATATTTATTTTAATTTATTTTAATTTATTCTTTATTTTTTTAAATTGTCCTTAGCACGGGTTAGTGCATTAAAAAGAATATAAACGGCTACTTTTGTAACATAATATCATATTACCTTAGAGGTGATATGGAATCCTTAGTGTACATTTCTGACTCACACTAGCTGTTTTTTTTTTCGGTAAACGTGAATTTAAACATAGCTTTATATTTATGATGCGCACTTTTTCCAAAAACGTATTTTAAACAGGATATATTTTTTTCCGTCGGTGACGTTAGTTACCAAAGGGTAGCCCCATTCGTGCCCAAAAATCGTAACTTAATAAAAAATTAAAAGCATACTAAATATAATCTTCTTGCACATCCATTAATACTTCCACCCAGTTCCAAACCAAATTTTCCACGCTTTGTACACCCAGGTACACCAGCAAGCCTTTACATAATCGAATGCTTTGCATACTCTTCCAGCTAACGCTCGGAATATCAATTTCACACAAACTCTTTGAGTAGGTGGATACTAAACCGAAACTAGACATCCTTTTATGGCATACGCAGCCTGCCCTCGTGCATGTTGTATTTATAAAATAAATAGACAGAAGCTTAACTCAGGTCGGCCCCCGTCGGTCGGTCAAGACTTCCCCTCATGACGCGATTCCTATACAAACCTACAGGGATCGCGTTTTGAGGGGTTGGCTTTAAATTACAAACGACATGCTGGATCAATTAAAGTGGATCCATTAAATTAAAGTTGACCATGAGTGGTTAAAATTGAAAAGATATGAATAGAAAAGAAATTGGCGCCTCCTGAGCCTTCCCTGAATCCTTATTAAAAAGGTAATCTAATCTAATCTTTTAGAGGATGGCGGCGTCAATAACGTCAGTCTCTTTACAAAATTAAGGCTTTTATTTCACACCAGCACACAACAGCAAATACAATGACAATCAGAAATAGTTTCCTATTCACCTGAGGTTATAGCGTCTCTTTATAACCAAAAATCCCACGAGCACGTCCTGCTGTCACAGACGTAGCGGAGAGAAGAACGATTGACCGAGTTACCGAGTGAATGATTGAATTGAATGAGTGAGCGGTCAATCGATGGAAATCCATCGTGCCCGTGAGTGAACGATAATTACAATGTTGCCACAACCACCCCCCTACGGAGAATGGTAAGTGGGATATACTATAAAGGTTACATTGCAAATGTTTACCTAGACTTATGTGGTAAGTATACTGGCTGTATATGGCAAACTTAATATTACAGAAAACATAGCAATACATATTATTTAGAATGGCATAAAAGGTATGTATGACTATAATGTAGCGAGCTTAATATTACCTTAAACACAGCAAAATCAGGCATACAGCCTTGCTTAGACACAGTAGGGAGTTAAACAACATGACATGTTTAACTTACTATAACATATCCTAACTTAATATATGCAAGCCTATTATTAAAGACCTCTTGTGGATACAAAAACAAAATTATTAAATATTGTTCCAAAATTATACAAACTTTGTTTTATTTACCTTTGAGTATTTACATAACTATACTCCTGCACAACATGTGTTACACCTTTGTGAAATGAAAAGAATACAAGATGCCTAATTACTGTATTTACCAATCTTTTATGTTTTTAAACCTAACCTGTCTCCCTGAACGGGTGCGTTTAATGAATGCAGGTAGGGTCGGTACAGGCGAATGGACCACAGGTAGAGGCGGCGCTACCTGGACCGGGGATGGGTCCATGGTAGGCTGCAAGAAAGGCGAGCCCACCTGGGTTGGTGGCACGAGTGACTGCTTGGCAGAAACCGGCTGCGGGGGAGGCTGGTCCCCATGACCTGACTGCGGGGTCCGTTCCAGGAACGCTGGCTTAACACGGTCTACGCTAACTACTGTTGTTTTACCTTTTAGACTGATAGTAATGGTTTTACCATCTCTGGAACGCCCTATAACCGAGTAGGGCCCTGTGTATGGAGGTTGCAGGGACCGGCGGATGGTGTCATCGCGTAAAAAGATGTGTGTCGCCGTGGCCAGTTCCTTAAAAACGAATGGCGTTTTTGTGGTATGATGTACAGCAGGTACCGGACGAATGGCAGCCATTTTCCGCCGTAGCTGTACGACGAAATCAGCTGGGTTGTCGACGGAGGTTGGGTTAGTTTGTTGAACTAGTAGCTCACCAGGGAGGCGGATGGGTTCGCCATACAGCATCTCAGCTGCAGTGGCTTTCAGGTCTTCCTTGACGGCTGCACGCATACCCAGCAGTACCAAAGGTAGGGCCTTGGTCCATGCGCCTTCGTGGCACATAAGGGACGCTTTAAGTTGTCGGTGCACGCGCTCTATCATGCCATTGGCACAAGGATGATATGAAGTGGTTCTTACCCGTTTGGTGTCAAACTGGACCATGAGGCGGCGGAATAGATCCGACTCAAACTGCGTACCTTGGTCTGTAGTTAGTGTCACGGGGACGCCGAACCGAGAGACCCATTCCCGGGTGAATGTTTCAGCAACCTCCTCTGCTGTGATGGAGCGCATGGGCCATGCTTCCGGCCATCTGGACGCTCTGTCTATGGCAGTGAGGAGGTAGCGGAACTCGTTGCTAACTGGTAGGGGACCTACAATGTCTATATGAACCTGCATGAAACGCCCAGATGGTTGGTTAAAGCTGCCCATCGGCGTTGAGATATGTCTCGACACTTTGCTGCGTTGACATGCTAGGCAAGACCGGGCCCATTCTCTACAGTCCTTCCTAACTGATGGCCATACGTACCGCTCGGTAACCAGCTTGGTTGTTGCCCTTGCGCCGGGGTGACTCAGGTTGTGCAACTTGTCGAACACCGCACGGCGAAACCAGGGAGTTAGGTACGGGCGAGCTTTTCCCGAGGATACGTCGCAAGTGACATAGACATTGGTTCCTGGAATATTTACCTTAGTCAAGCTCAGTCCAGAGGAACCAGTCAGTGTTGCGAGCTCGGTGTCAGTCTCCTGTGATTTTGCTAGGGCTTCGTAGTCCTGCTCGAGCGCGATGGCTTCTATACGTGACATCGTATCAGCTACCACATTGTCCTCACCTTTTATATACTTGATGTCCGTGGTAAATTGGCTGATAAAGGATAGCTGGTTAAGCTGTGGAGGGGGTAGCTTTTCTCGCCGCTGGACGAAAGCGTACAGCAGCGGTTTGTGGTCAGTGAAAATCGTGGCATGCTGGACCTGCAGTATATGCCGGAAATGTTGCACGCTCTCGTAAACGGCGAGCAGCTCCCGGTAGTAGGCCGGCCACTCAATTTGCTTCGGTGTAAGCTTCTTGCTGAAGAAAGCTAGAGGGACGTACTGACCGTTAACCAACTGTTGTAGACAAGCACCAATGTGGATGCTCGACGCGTCAGTGAAAAGACCGAGCGGAGCGTCAAGCACGGGGTGCTGCAGCAAGGTAGCTTGAGCTAGGCTCTCCTTGCAGGCCGCAAAACTCTGAAGGAGGTCAGGTGTCCATATGAATGGCTTCGCACCTTTCCCTTGGAGCTCCGTGAGTGCGTTAATCAATGGTGCTTGATTCTTAGCAGCGTGAGGGATAAAACGACGGTAAAAGTTCATCATTCCCAGAAATCGACGCATGCCTTGAACAGTTTTGGGAGGGGCATAATCTACAAGGGCTTTTATGCGGTCTGGGGGAGGACGAGTACCTTCTGCGGTGATATGAAAACCTAAGAATAATACCTCACTAGCTCCTAAGATGCACTTAGCTGGATTTACTACGACCCCATAATCCTGCAAACGTTGAAAAAGAATTCGGAGATGCTCTATGTGTTGACTTTTGTCCTTTGAATAGACTAAAATGTCATCGACATAAGGAAAACAGAATTGCAGTCCCCGAGTAACCTCATCAATAAATCTCTGGAACGTCTGGCCGGCATTGCGCAGACCAAATGTCATAAAAGGAAATTCAAAAAGCCCAAAGGGGGTTGTGATAGCTGTTTTGGGAATATCAGGGTCGCTCACAGGGATTTGATGATAGGCTTTAACTAAATCTATCGTGCTGAATATCGTGGCTCCGGCTAAATTGTGAGAAAAATCATTAATGTGCCGTACCGGATAGCAGTCAGGGATGGTCCTGGCATTCAGGGCGCGGTAATCGCCGCATGGACGCCAGGCGTCTTCCTTCTTAGGGGCCATATGCAATGGAGAGGACCATGAACTCTTGGAGAGCCTCGCTGTCCCGGAACTCACCATGTCCTCGAACTCCTTCTTGGCCTCAGTAAGTTTCTGAGGAGCCAGGCGGCGGGGACGGCAGGAGACGGGTGGGCCGCTAGTAGTATTAATGTGGTGTACAGTCTCATGTTTGATCACTCTTGGGAGGCCGTGCGGGCGAGTTATATCGGGGAACTCGGCTAGCAATTGTGTGAAACTCGAGTTTCCGGAGATTATGGACTTAATACTGGCCTGGTCAGTTGTAGCGCTGGTAGCAGGCGAGGAGAGTCCAGTAGAAGCGTCCACTAACCTCTTGGTACGGCAGTCCGGCAGAAGATGGTAATGAGCCAAGAAATCTGAGCCAATTATGGCAATGTCAACATCCGCTATGACAAACTGCCACACAAACTCGCGTCGAAGACCTAAATTGAGATGTAGGGAAACCAAACCATATGTTCTAATGCTGCTGCCATTCGCAGCTGTTAGGCCATAGTCCTGCGACTGCTTGCGACCTGGGAACCAGCTGCGAGGTGCGCAGCAGAGGTCCGATCCAGTATCAATGAGGTACCGACGTTTAGTGCGTTGTTCGGTAACGAAGATGCGGCGGCCAGCAGGAAGACAGTCAGTAGCCGCCACTACTGACTGCTCCGGGTGTTTTCCGTGAAACTGCAATTACCAGTGCACTTTGTGGCCTTTGTTCTAAAACGTTTGTGGTACCAACACCATCCATTTCGCGTTGGTGTAGCCCCTCTGGATCGGTTTGGAGTCGCTGATGGAGATCGGTTGCGCGACCTGCTTCTCTGCAGTGCTGCCACCTGGCGAGTCAGCTCACTTACCTGGCGGGCAAGGTCCTGAAGAGGGTCCGGAGCAGTGGTCGCGCAGATGACTCTGGTAGAGGGCGAAACCTCCGCGATTCGGTCTGCAAGCTCGGCCAACTTATCTAATGGTAGGTCTGCCTGAGCAGCCAGTATGGCCTGGATATGCTCCGGCAGGCGGCGGAGCCACAGCTGGCGTACAATGGAGTCGTCCCCTATGCTAGTCCCTGCCAAGGTCCGAAGGTGTCTGAGAAACTGGGTAGGCCTCCGGTCACCCAATTCCTCATCCCCTAACAATTGTGCTAATCTTTTTTCCTTAGATAATGAGAGCCTACTTATTAGCTCTGACTTTAAATGAGTGTACTTGTTCTCGGCCGGTGGGTTGTTCACTACCTCTTCTACCACGTCTATCACGGACTCGGTGAGGCTGGCCACAATGTGGTTATATTTAGTGTCCTCCGCTGTGATACCAGCTAAGGCGAAACATGCCTCTGCCTGACTAAACCACGAGGTTGGCTTTCCTGACCAAAATGGTGGTAGCTTACATGCCACCTTGGCAACCTGCGGTCCCTCATACCTATCCCGACCGTCCTGCACACTACTGTCAAGTGATTTCGTTACTGGCAACATTTTGATTGGTAAATACACTAACTAAATAACCTAAAAATAGGATAATCTAAGTATAAAGTTAGCGAAATACAGTGAGGGTTACCCCGCGTCCGTTGTAAACGAGGTTCACGATGTCCCGTGGCAGCCGGCCATCGATCCGGGCGCGCGTGGCCGGATGGCAGGCAGGACGCGTCGCACGTCGCAGCAACGGGTGCCGGGTGCGCGTAGGCGGAGGATCAGTCGTCGACGGCGCCACTCAGCGCGGCGCGGCGTGAGGTGTAGGTGCAGGTGATGCCAGTGCTGCCGGCGCGGCACAAACGGCGCCGGCGCGGCAAGTGCTGGCACGAGCGGCACGTGCGGCGGCGCCGGTGCGGCGGACGCGGTCTTAAGCAGCGTGGCACAAGGGCGCGCGCAACGTCGGCGCAGGCACGAGCAGCGCAAGCGGTGCGAGCGTCGCCGATGCGGCGGGCGCGGCGGGCACAAGCGGCGTGGCTCAGAGGGCGCGCGCCGCGTCGGCGCGGCAGGCACTCAGCGTGGGCTTAGCAGGGCGGGCAGCACGAAAGGTCGGGCGCGGCAGGCGCGTGGCAGCGCGGTGGCGCGAGGCGGCGGCCGCGTGGCAGCGCGGTGGAGCAGGCGCCGCGTGGCAGCGCGGGCGCCGCGTGGCAGCGCGGTGGCGCGGGGCGGCGGCTGCGTGGCAGCGCGGTGGAGCGGGCGCCGCGTGGCAGCGCGGGTGCCGCGTGGCAGCGCGGCGGAGCGGGCGCCGTGTGGCAGCGCGGTGGCGCGGGCGCCGTGTGGCAGCGCGGTGGCGCGTGGCGGCGGCTGCCGTGGGCGGCGCGGTGCGGCGGCCGCGTGGCGGCGCGATGGAGCGAACGCTTGGCGGCGCAGGGCGGCGCCCGCGTGGCGGCGCAGTGCGGCGGCCGCGTGGCGGCGCGCTGAAGTAAGCGCCTAGCGGCGCAGGGCGGCGCGGCGTGGCAGCGGAGCAGCAGCGGGGCAGGGCCGATTAGCCCCATTTTCTGATGAGCGTCATCGTATGAACGCGGTGCGACGGAGCGGCGGCGTAACAAAAACCTCGCGTGACAGTGTTCTGTCAGGGGTCACCACTTTAGAGGATGGCGGCGTCAATAACGTCAGTCTCTTTACAAAATTAAGGCTTTTATTTCACACCAGCACACAACAGCAAATACAATGACAATCAGAAATAGTTTCCTATTCACCTGAGGTTATAGCGTCTCTTTATAACCAAAAATCCCACGAGCACGTCCTGCTGTCACAGACGTAGCGGAGAGAAGAACGATTGACCGAGTTACCGAGTGAATGATTGAATTGAATGAGTGAGCGGTCAATCGATGGAAATCCATCGTGCCCGTGAGTGAACGATAATTACAATGTTGCCACAATCTCTTTTTAAAAAAATATTCCAAATTCTAAACACAATTACACAGTCAAACCTCTATTTGTGACCTTTGAGCATATGGATAATGTTTCATTACGCTAACATGTCGTTTGAAAATTAAATCCAATCTATGTTTTTATAGAATCCCCTCGTGAGGCTGCCTTAATTATAAAAATTAGTTATGGCATTAGCAAAATTTTTTTTATCCTATATGCACAAAAAGTATGTTTATAAAAAAATTGGCTTGGAGCTTCTTTAAGTAAACAAAATATTAATTAGAAAAGCGTGCCATCTCGAGCAGTTACCAAAAAATATTTTGTAATTTTGTAACTATTGTAATTTCTGTTAAAAAACAATCTTTTTATCCTTGGATATTTGGTGCATGTAATATTGGCATATGACATCTCGTGATAAACAATAGAGATGTCCACATAATTATAATTATCATCGAAGCCGTTTTTGATTTCAGATCGAGCTAGTTGGAGAAACTTCACTTTCGACGTCAAACCGTTAAATTACATGAATGCGTAGAAAAAATTATTACATGTAAGTTATCTTTCAAGTAACTCATTTTTGACCCTAGTTCTTAAAATTATTTACGTTATATTTTCACCTCATCCTCGCATAGGGTCAGATTGTATCCAAGCACGCTATCCTGGCTAAACCATACTCGTCAACGTTGAGCCCAGGGCTTAATATCTCAGAATCAAAATTATCACATTATGAATGATAGAATATCCTCTGGTATCATTATGGGACCAGACCATCCCTGGTTCTGGTCCATCCCTGATGGTGCCTGGGACCATCTGGGACCCCAGATTAATTAATGATTTAACACAATGCGTAAAATCGTACTATTATCTTAAATTAGTTACCATAATATGGTAAACTTGCAAATGTTGCAGCATTGGGAAACTGACAGCTTACAATAATTATTATCATATTACGATATTTATTGTAAGCTCCATTTGATTCTATTACACGTAATAGAATCAAATGGAGAGAGCTTGTGGCGGAAGCTGTCCTTAGTCACGTCCCTCAGCCATGAGGAAACGACGAAGAAGAGAGATTGTAAGATGCAAATTTCCCAAATAATATAAAAAAGTAAATACCGCTAAGCTATATTTATCTGCAAGCATTAGAACTCTTGTGCAACAAATGGATATTTCCAAATATACCTTATAGTTAGTTAGACCTGAGAGTTCCGCACTTAGCCTCATAGTTGGGCCATTGTAGGTAGCAAGCGCTGAGGTATTAATCTCAGGTCTAACTACTAACTACTTGCCGGGAATCAAGCCTACGCCCTCCCGATTGAGAAGGGCGGAGCGGTAGAACAAGCAATAGCTGTTCTACCGCTCCGCTACCACCGCTCTAATATACCTTGTACTGAGTTGTACTGCTGTGTAGTTACTTTGCATCGGCGGCCTCATGCGCTCGCTCCGGTGAAATTTAACTTTACGCCTTGCATGCTGCGGCCCTTTGAGAGGCCATATTAGCCGCCTCTATTAGCATAAAGGTCCATAACCTGTGAGCTTTTAATTAATTACCGATGGAGGAGGAAAGCGCGAAAAAGTCGGGTTGGGTTTAAGAATAAACTAATAACTTCCAACGTCGAAGAGAATTGTCTATCTACGTGGAGATGTATCGATGCTCCAACATTTGATATTTAATAAGGCAAAACCTGAAATCCGCTTCAGTACAGAAAGTTGAACAACTTGACATGTACCAAAGTTTCATACATACATACATACATAACCTCACGCCTGTATTCCAGAGGGGTAGGCAGAGACCAGAGACTGCCACTTGCCACGATCCTGACAGATCACCTTCGCTTCATCAACGTTCATGAGACCCGTGTCCCCACCGAGGGGCATGGGTCTCTTCCCTGAGGAAGGTATAGGTCATACTCCACCACGTGGGCCAAGTCCGGATTGGTGGAGGCTTCCAAAACTAGTGGCTGGTCTTACTGTCAGAAGGTTTTAAGCCGCCCTAAGGCCTCTGACTCGTATCGACTACCATCTATCGACGGCAGCCCGTAACCGAACGAAAACTTAAAAAATCCAATTTGTTTTTTTTATTTTTCATACAATTTTCAAACCAGCGATTTATTTATATAAAAAACTAGCAAGACAGTCGTTTTTTTATTTTTCCCTCCGTAAGAACCATCCTCGTGCTTCAAGGAATATTCTAAAAAAGAATTAGCGAAATCGGTTCAGCTGTTCCCGAGATTTGCGCTTACCAACACTTTCAGCGATTCATTTTTATATCTTCTATATAACACAAAAATGAATAAGAATATTCTTTGAAGTACGAGGAAAATTTAACAAAATTAAAGAAACGTGTGTTAGGCGGTATGAAGTTCGCTGGATCAGCTAGTTATAGATAAATCAAAGTCTTTAGAACGTACTGGATTTTTTTTATTCAATGACAGGTACCTATTGAAGAAACGGTTTTTAGGTTTTGAATGAGGTACCTGCCCGCTTCTCTCAGACAGAGAGTATGGGCTTAATGTAGCCACCGCGGATTGGCAATTTCAAGCGCTGAAGTATTGGAACACCTCAAACATGCAGATTTCCTTTCGATGTTTCTCTTCACTGTTAGCGAGTGGTAGAGTGGTATTTCTACTACATAACTATACATAACTAACAAAAGAAAGTCATTGATCAAAGAAAGTCATGCCCGCACGGGAATCGAACCTGGGTCTCTCATTTCCGAGTCCATTAATCTACCCATTGGGCCACCGCCGCTTTAGAACATACTTAATGACACTAACTAACTCACAAAATCCTTTCAAGTCTTACATATATGGCTACATTGGCTACGCAAACATTCGATGACTTTCGTTGCTTGTAAAAAGTACCTACATAATGCGAAGCCGTTTTAATTCCGAAATTAGCATAAAACAAGCGTGTTCAACAAACAACAAAATTAAAATGTATATTTTCTTCTTTATGGGCAGAGTGTCCCCGCAGTTATCGACGGGTCGTTGACTTTCAGCTCATCACGTCGGCATTCATTCATCTGCAACAAAATAAGAAGTATATGTATAAAAAACACTATAGCAAATATTGTATGTAATAATTATTATAACAAAGAGTATATTTATAAAATATTTTATTTTATACGAGTGTATTTATTGTCTGTAACTAAGTATATTACTTTTATATTGATAATACAATATCTACATATATATATTAAAATAGTTTATGTATTATTTTATGTACTTACATTGGTAAACATGCAGGAATTCCCTTTTTCAATTCGCGCTTCTCTCTAAACGTTTCACTGTTGGATTATTTAATGCAGGGTCCTTGGGTACTGGACATGACGAGTTCATCTCTGCTGTACTGACGCTAGCCCCTGACGTAGTTGCCATCAATGAGACGTGGCTGCGGGAGGGTGAGGAAGGACGCGCTCCCGCCGTGCCCGGCTTCAGACTGCGCCACACGCCGCGGCCGATCCGCGTCCGCGCACGCGGCGGCGGGGTGGGGTTCTATCTGCGCAATGGGTTGGCGGCGCGCGTCGCCCCGCACCCTCCCGCGGACACTGTCGAGCAGATGTGGCTACGACTGACTATAAACGGGACTAGACTAATTATTGGTACTGCTTATCGCCCACCATGGCATGACGCGGATACCTTCTTTGACGCAATAACTGAATCGGTGACTTCTTTTACTAACTACGATCGACTCGTTTTATTAGGGGATTTTAACGTAAATTATACTGACAAACGCGACACAAACTACAGATCACTCGACGAGTTTTTATTGACTGTTAATCTGAAACAAATTATTGACCAACCGACGCACTTTACAGATCACAGTCAGACTACAATTGACTTAATATGCACCGACTCTCGAGTACTTAAAACAGACATTAGACACATACCCGATTTAGGCCGACATGCTCTTGTTTCTGTTGAAATCGACGTGAAACGACAGAAGCCCATCCCCCGACGAATCACTTACCGACCTTTAAAAGACATGGACTTGGTTGAGTTTAATAAAGACCTGACCGCGATAGACTGGGCACAGATTTTACTTCTTGACAATGTTGACGATATGCTGAGTTTGTTCAATGACCACTTACTAGGACTTTTTGACAAACACGCACCTGAGAAGACAGTGATGGTCAGAGAGGGTCCAAAACCGTGGCTCACCAGCAATGTACTGCTTATGATGCGATTACGTAATGACGCCCATGAACGATACAAACAGACAAAGGACGAAGCACATAAGCAGTACTACAAACAGTTAAAGCACATGGTTATCGAAGCGATCCACCACGAAAAAAGGGCCTTCTTTGAACATCACATTAATGACAAAACTATTGACTCTAAGACTCTGTGGAAGAACTTGAAGCGTCACGTTGTTCCAGACCAACGCAGTGTGGAGTTGCCGGTGCACTTCAATGACCCTGACAAAATTAACGACCATTTCCTGGACATACCTGGTAATTCCAAATTGAATATTTCTGACTTGACTTTCTTTGAATTTGGACGACACACAGACAAGACATTCAAACTCAGCAATGTAACTACCGACAAAATCGCAAAAATTGTTATGACTATACGAACTAAAGCCAAGGGTATGGATGGTATTGACAGTGACATGATAGTTATGACTATGCCGACAACCCTGGACGTTCTGACTTCAATTGTCAACAGGAGCATAGACACAATGACTTTTCCGACACAGTGGAAGATGGCTAAGGTCACGCCATTACCCAAAAAACCCAACCCTACCCACATTTCACATCTCCGCCCAGTCAGTATCCTTCCTTGCACATCGAAGATAATAGAGAGGGTGGTTTGCGAACAGCTGTCGGAATATCTTGAGAAATACGGCATTTTGCCGGAACGGCAATCGGGCTTTCGTAAGGGCCGTTCCACTGCTACCGCCTTGCTCGATGTTGTCGACAATATCCTGCAAGCGCGGGATACCGGCAAAAGCACATTGTTAGTCCTGCTTGATTTCTCAAGAGCTTTCGATTGTTTGAGCATCCCCCTACTATTATCTAAGATGTCGTACTACGGGTTTGACAATGCGACGGTTCGGTGGTTTGACAGTTACCTGTCGGGTCGGTCGCAAGTTGTTGGGTTGCGTGGGATGAACGGGAGGACTCTGCTGTCATCCTCTAGTCCAATGACTCGGGGAGTGCCGCAGGGATCAATCCTGGGGCCCCTGCTCTTTGCATTGTATGGTGCAGACATCGTCAACAATGTGAAGAGTAGTAGTTATCATCTCTACGCCGACGACGTGCAGCTGTATGCCTCCGTCACTCCTAACGGTGCGGCGGAGTGTGTACGCTGTATCAATGACGAGCTTGAACGGATTGCGAGCTGGTCAGACAGGAGCTGTCTGGTGCTTAACCCAAGCAAGTCCAAGTACATGGTACTTGGTACTAAATGTCAAATTCGTAGTACACTGGAAACTCTGACTACCGAGAATGTAGCCATCAGGGGCAAACACGTAGAACGGGTGGTAGAGGCTAAAAACCTGGGCGTTCTGATGGATGGTGAGCTACGCTTTGAGAAACACATCGCTGGAGTGGTGAGCAACTGCTTCTATCGCCTCAAAGTACTTTATAATGTGCGTGATTACCTTAGTGTGGATTTGCGTATCCACCTATGTGAATCGCTCATATTATCAAGGTTGAATTACTGTGACGTTGTCTATGGTGGTTGCATTCTTGGTCGTACACAGAGGTTGATACAACGAGTTCAGAACGCTTGCGCTCGTTTCTGTTTCCGCATCCCTCCTCGATCCCATGTCAGTCCATACTTGGATGAAGCAAACCTCTTAAACATGCAGGCGCGTAGGCAACTGCACTTTGCAACGTTGCTGTTCGGTGTCGTCCGGTGGAAAGCCCCCGCCTACCTTTACGATAAACTCAATTGGTCAGGACGCGATCAAAGGTATGGGGCAAGGGCTGTCATGCCGGCGTACCGGACCGCAGCGTTTCGAGGAAGTTTTAGGTTTGCGGCGTCTAAGTGTTGGAATGATCTCCCTCCCCCTCTCCGCAGTGTGACTAGCAGGAATACATTTAAGCGAAAGCTGAAAATGTGCCTGCTATCCCTGCGGAAACACCCTCCTTAACGCAATCCCCCTGCAGTTCGCCTTTTAAGTATTTATGTGTGTATATATATTATTATTATTGAATTCTTTATTGTACCTGTAAAGATTTTACAATTGGCGGGCTTAACACTAAATAGTTTTTTATTCTAGCCAACCAACAGGTGACGTATATATATTACTTATTTGTTATTTCTTTGCTTATAATTATTTATTGCTACATATTATTATCATATTATGTGCATTTTTACTTAGATATTCTATATTTAGTATATTTCACAGCATATTCTATTCTATTGACGTTGTTTTATAAATATTATTTTTTATGTAAGATCTGTATTGTAGGTATATTACTTAATGTATGTATAAATTGAAGAATGGGTGCTGACTGAAAATCAGTGTTGCAGGCCCAGCCTGCAGCAAATGCTGAGTCAGCTACCTGTTTGGGGCTGCGGAGATACAATGCCCTTCTAAATTGTAAATGTTTGTTTTAAATCGTATTCTTTGTTTTATTATATTTTTCTTTGGTCTTTCTTTTATTATTTGTCTGTATTATTATAATATCGTGTTACATTGTGTTATGTGTATTGTATCTTTGTGGCTGCAAATAAATGTCTCTCTCTCTCTCTCTCTCTCTCTCTCTCTCAAAATGCTGCTACGAATTTTCATCCCGACGCTACCAAACAATTCCTGTGCAAACTTTATACAAATATAGCTCTATTCGCTGCTTTGTTTTCACAATTTTTTGCACAATTCCAACTACAACTAGCAGGTAAGTGAAAATATTTATTTTGCCTTCAAACAAACTGTGTTTAGAAAAACCTTTTGTTATGTCTAGCTGCAGCAAAACAAACGAGGCTATGAAAAACTCATAAGGGAAAAGAGAACCGAACGACTGAACAAACAATCTCGTACGAAAACTAATTTATGCGGCACACATTCGTATCCGCTGGAGTACGCGGAAATCTCTCTTTTATGTTTCGGCAAAGAGTTTTAATATAAAAATTACTTTTCACATTATCGTGTGAGCCTCGCGCTCCACAGGGATTCACTTCCGGGCGTGACATCGAAAAAGGGAGTCGTTTCTTTAAAAGAGCCTTACATAGGCCGCGCCAACGCTATCTGACAGGAATATCAAGCACTGAATATAGCTTGTACATATCCATGTACAAGCTATATTCAGTGAATAGGTCCAAAAACATCTTGCACCATGACATTTGCGGAGCCGAATTGTCTGACAATCAGATATTTACATGTTTGTACTTGGATAAGAATTTATCTATTTACTTATCCACAGGCTTGGCTCAAGTCACCCTTAAGGGGCTGCCTGGTAGTTTCATTGCCATTTAGCATGTCGTTTGTAAAATAAAACTAAACAACATTTGTATGGGGATCGCCTCATGAAGCACCCCCTCAAACAGTATTTCCGTTTATCAATAGCTAACTTCTACCAGTCTAGTATCGAATTTCTATCTACCCACAATAGATTTTTCATTATATAAAAGAGCTTATCCAAGAGTTTCCCAGGTTACAGATAGATACACAGGCGTGCCACGTAAATATGTATGTGAATATTGTGAAACTACGTTAATTACGTTGTTGTCTAATCCACCTATAAGTTTTCGAAGTGAGAAAATAGGTACGTATGAATTAATAACTTGTGCTGGCATTACGTGCTTTAAAGGTGGCTCCAAATGTTCTGTAAAATAAGCAGATAACGAAAATAAAGATTGTGTTTATTTGTATGAACATAAACACTGGCTTTGAAAAAATTAATTGGCGTCATTCAACCCAGTGAAGACTTATATAAATAGAGGCCCAGATTACCCAAAAAACATAAAAAAAATTACTCATTAGATAGTTAGAATATCATATCTATCTAATGAGCTTCTTTATTAGGTAAAAAAATTTAATCCGTAAATTATTGATAATTCATTAGCTTTCATACTCAGCAGCAAATAAATCGATGAATAGATCTTGTTAGGATGAATTGAAATGAATTAAACTAATTTATTCACTTAAAAACAGTACAATGACAGAATACAAATACAAAGTAAACCGTTTTAAATTTAGCCTGAAAGAAACATGTAAGGAATATCAGTGCACTGCGTTTGTGAAAGGATCCGACTCGGCATTTGTCAAAGGAATACCTTTAATGAATAAATGAATTTGACTTTACAAGACGGATGTGATCGGTCTTGACAGCAGTATGTACTAACTTGCATTATAACCAAGTGTCACTTATGTAGAATAGACAACCTTGTTTCATATCCCGATATAAAAAAGTACTCTCTACATTATCATGTGAGCTCTGCGGAGTTCGCGAGGGCGCTTCGCGAATGGCGGGATTATCTCATGCGTGACAGCTGACTTTTAAGTTCGGCTGAGCCAGAGATGTTGTGTGCTGGAGAATAGCAATATTTATTGGTTCGGGAGTTATACAAAATTTTATCAACCTTTGCATGCATGCTCGCTACTCGGTTGCATAATGGGTGACTTTAAAACATAAATAGGTAACTACGTTACCAAAAAATTATAAAGTGATATTTTTTCGAACAACTTCTTAATGGTATTTTCCGGTTTTTCATGAAGATTACCATAAATGTATTAAAAAATTACCTAAGCTTAAGGGTGCTAGCGGGAGGATAAAGCCCACAATTTTTTGGCTGCAACAGTATGGGACAAAACTGCTCAACCACAGGCCTGCATCCTTCAAAGGATCACTGACGATAAGTCAACGCGATTTTTTTTTCATAATATTATTCCCGTAGTAATTATTTGCGTCCCGTGCCTACCGCTAGTGGCATTTTTCCGAGCGCTTCCGTGCTTCGCAAGGCACTTTAAGCAGTTGGTATGGCCTAACCTTCCTGCGATGCAGGAAGAGACCCGTGCCCCAGCAGTGAAGACATACAAGGGTTGATATCGACGACTATAATTATTTGGCAAGAAATCTAGAAATTAGGAACACTGGCCTGCAAAACTGAGTACTACACTTTTAACATTTAATTTTTATCTAAACTTTAGAAGATAAACGTTAAAAAATACGTTTCATATCAAATTCGTTCAGCTTTCTTTGAAAGTTTAGTAATAAATAAATTTAGTAACAAAATTAAGATAAGATAAGAATATTCTATATTGTCACTGGAAAAACAACAAATCCAAAACAATAAAAAATTTACTAAGTAATTAAATTCATTTCAAGTCCTTTTTATTGCGCAGGTATATTTTGTGTACTTAAAAAGTTATTGCAATTTTAAAAGTGTGATATTTAGTTTTGCAGGCCAGTGTAGATAGCCCACCAGCTGATATGGAATCGATATTATCGCCCTCCTTGAAAATCAGTTTAGCAACCTTGTTGTAGGTTCATATCATATTCACAAAATCGTTCCTAAGCTTAACGAGGCGACTGATACATTTTTTTACGTAGCCTCTATGTTTGTGTCCCACTGCTGGGCAAAGGCCTTCCCCAATTCAGTCCAGAGTTTTCTGTCCTGGGCCACCTCAGACCACTCCGGCAGATGGTTGTCGAGACCATCTCTCCACCGTCTTCTGGGCCGGCCTCGATTTCGATGTCCATCGTGTGGCACCGATACATACCACTTCTTAATTTTATATGAACGTAAAATCGCGGATTGCCAATCGCATGGTGATTTAGCCCTTATACTATTTTTATTTTTAATGCACTAACCCGTGCTAAGGACAAATTTAAAAACCTATTTAGAGGCAAAAAATTTTCACCCATGCCGGGATTCGAACCCGCAACCTCTGGCTATCCGTGCCCGCTGGCACGGATAGCCAGAGGTGAAAATTTTTAGCCTCTAAATAGGTTTTTAGATTTAGACCTTACTCTCTCTATCTGAGAGATGACCTGTGCTCTATAGCGAGATATTTATAGGCTATATAAAAAAATCGGACTCTAACAATCCATTATTAACATATATTTTGTCGGCATATTAACAACACCCTTGCCAACTTTATTTCACTAAGCCCATTTCCCATAAAAGTAACGTGAAGGAAAACAAAACAAAATCTCTTTATGCGCCTACCCTAAGCGTTTTCGATCTCTGAGCGCAAATCTCTTATTTTTATCGCTCCACGCATATGGAGGCGCTAGCTCGAGCCCCTCATTCTCCTTTGATTATTGTATTACTTCAAAACGAGGGCGAATAGTCTACTCTCTTTTTCTATAATACGACTTTCATTGACATACAGGCATATACCAAACCCGGGACCTCTTGTATGGTAAGTAGATGCGCTACCGCGCATCTTAGTTCCAAGGATTATCATGGCTATTATCAGAATATACAACATAGGAAATTCAAGTGTCTCAATGTATCTCAATTCACTCGAATTTTATTTGAAAACCATTTGCCACTTTCGAGATGCATTTATCAGACGTGAGCGCTTGGATTGCAGTGTTATTCTGAAAGACCTAAAGCTATACTACATCTAAAAACAATGTCCTAGGCACTGCAGCGTCCATGAGATCCCTTTTTCCATCTAGTGTAAGTGAATTTGCTACTGGACGCTGTATAAATGATCACATTACGAGAAATAAAAGCTAAATACGTTTATTCCGAAAGCTGTTGTTGTGTATCTTGTACGCGAATTGGGTTGTAAAATTTGGGATTTACATTCCGTAAAGGCTGAATTCTATACTAGCGCCACTTTCGTGAATGCAGAGAGTCGTAATAAATTAAAAAGTGTATTGCGACCATACTAGTAAACCATAAAATATGCTTGGGCGAATAAAACATGGGCATCATGTTAAAATCTACAATTTACATAGTTGTAATGAATAAACGAATAACCACTTCAGGCTTGACCTTGAAAATAAAAATAGAAAACCATTGTCATTTTCAAGGTCAGAATTGAAGAGGGTTAATCTCCATAGCCAGCAACACAGTATTGCATATATGCTGCTGAGTATTTATTAATTTAAGTTCAACTGAAAGTCGAACGCTCCCCTTCGGCCGCGTATGATACCAGAGTTTGGTAACCAGTATCATACGAAGAAAAAATGATCGTCCACGGATACTGGTATCCAAGTGATAGGGATTTTTCGTTTTATGTAACCAAGTATCAGCTAAGGAAAATATCAAACAATTACAAGTGAGTACTTAATATTTCCTCGTATGATACTGATAAGCATGTCATGTGGGTAAAAAGAAGGGTAAAAAAAAATCATGTAGCCAGGTGTGCCTTGCACGTTTACCCAAAGCCTATATTAGAAAGGGGTATGAATATGTTATGTCAAAGAGTCCTTCTGGAGAAGAGATAACAAAATTTAACAAATATTTCAATAACCAATGGATGGCAAAGACTGACTTCGAAAAAATTTGCTGTTGTTCATCATCTAAAATACGTACCACCAATAATATAGAAGGATGGCACAGTCGCCTTAATAGATATATTGGACGCACAAGACCGGCATTGGCTCAACTCTTAGATATTTTAAGAAAAGAAACCACCGTTATGGATATATACAAGAGAAAATCGAAACTAAGCCGAGAGTTCAAAGAAATTGATGAAGAAATAAATGACGCTATATCTCAGCTAAATGTAAACGAAATTAGTGTTGTATCGAAATCATTTCGCCATTTTATTCCAATAGGTTGTTGTAGGTAATAAACGATTCACCGTTGAACTATTTCTTGTATGTTTTCAATAAAGCGACGGTTTTACAATAAGCGTAGGTACAGAATGCGATCTTCAAAGTTTTGCCGAATTGGTTTCATAGGCAGAATGTTACATTCCTTACTGGATACTGGTTACCAAACATGATGAAGGGTATCAGAAAAGTAATTTAGCCTATCACTTGGATACCAGTATCCGACGACGATCATTTTTTCTTCGTATGATACTGGTTACCAAACTCTGGTATAATACGCGGCCGAAGGGGAACGCTCATACTGCGACAAAGTATTACGAACCATAAAAATGTTGGTCATCTTTGTGACAATTTTCGCACTATAAACAATGCAGTACGCACTCAGGCACATTTCGAGTAGGCCCCTCAGGACGAATTCGTACCGAGTGTGCAATTTTTTCTCTGACATGGTATAATCAATTTATTGTCAGTGGGTACGTAATGAATGGTATTTTGCAACGTCGACGACGTGCCTGTTTCCGGTCTAGCAACGGGAGAGGATATTATTGTGTCATTTACATGCGATAGATTAATCGGAAATGGTTTTATTTATTACATTTTTGGGCCCCAGCTGCACTATTGGCACTTATTACTTTAATGTATACTCGTATTAAATAATTCAGTTGAATACTATTCAATAACAAAGCGCTCGCTAAATGTAAATATTCCTCTTTCTGTATTATTTTTAATTCGCTAACCTGTGCTAAGGACAATTTTAAAAACCTATTTAGATTATACTATTTTTATTTTTAATGCACTAACCCGTGCGAAGGACAAATTTAAAAACCTATTTAGAGGCTAAAAATTTCACCCATGCCGGGATTCGAACCCGCAACCTCTGGCTAACCGTGCCAGCGCTCTCCCAACTCAGCTAATGGGCGACTCACCGGCATCAGTGAAATTTCGAACCTCTTTGCTATGCTAAATCTGTGGGATAGAACTGTCTGTATTTTTTCTGAAAAATAAAAATGGCTGACTACGCAACGTTGTATTGTATTGACTTGACCTAAAAAAGAATCTGTGTACAGACCATAATTTACCAATTTATTGCAATACTTTGGGTATTTGTATTGCTCGCAGGAGCTACGGTTTCAAATTTTCTCGCTACCTAGAGCAAAATCTTATATCTATATTTTATCTATGGTTCCTTGTGTCAATCCGTATTCATAACTTCAATATTGCTTTAAGTGTAATTAAATAATCTATAATATTTCAATTCTTTTTAGAATTTCAAGTATAACTTAAGCAATAAACAAATATCTGAAATTAATTTTTGAGCTTGATACATACATGGTTAAGTTCTCAAGAGGAAATCCTCTGACAATCAAATTTTTATTTGCACAAAGAAGGAAGAAAATGAGCAATCCCGCCGTAGGCTAAAGAGAATATAAATGTCATGCCTTAAAAACAAATCTGCGTAAGACGCAATGGAACACATGTGTACAGTCGTTGACAAAAATGGTGGAATCCATTAATATTTTATAAACCAGCTGGCCCAATAAATATTCACCAGATCAATCCGCTATATGACTTTCTTTTCAAGTAAGTCTTAAATAACTCTTCCATTAGACCAAAAAATATTTTAGTATATTTTTGAGGACATAAAAGCAACATAAAAATATATTTTAAAACTTTATTTACCTAAACAGCCAAAAATGCGGTCAGCCATTTTTGTCTATGGTTTTAAGTTCAAAAAAATTGTAAACAAAGTTTGTCATTCAATTTTCTTTAAGTGATCTCTGAGCATAGTGAAATAACAACAACGCAACCATGATTTCATCGAATTTACATCCAAAATATAGCAATTATTGCATTGTTCGAGAATGAAAAAAACACTTCAATAAAGACCCCCGGGAAGTTGTGGATTCGTGTACCCAGTGAAATTAACATTCGAAAAACTTGGCTCAAACTTGTCAAAAGAGACCGAAGTGTATTTATGTGAATATCACTTGATGTAAGTCCTATAATAATCAATGTCCACTGGCTCTGGCTAAAATAAGTTTGTTTACATACTTTAGATGGTTTCAAGATGGCGGATAGCATTTTCGCCGTTACGAATTAAACGAGGAAAAAATTTTTTTACTTTGCAAATTTGCATACAACTTAGCAAAATCAATATATTTCGGTTCCTTACGTTAAATACTATAGCAAATATTCATTTATCGCGTCAAATTTGATCCGTGTCAAATAGCGGATTATCGACAGATTGGTAATCGTTGTATGAAATCATCTAAGAAAAATAGCTTTCAGATTTTTCCGTATTCTTTTTATTTTTTCTTAGTTGCAAAGGACTAGAAAATTAAGAAGATCTACATAGCTACAACCAGGCGGATTTTTCCTACTTACCTGACACTTATCGTCATATTTTGGACGAACTATACAAGATCTTTATAAATTGTAGCCTATGTGTTATTCTGACGTGTAAGCTATGTTATTGTAAAGTTTAATTAAAATCCATTCAGTAGTTTTTATGTAAAAGAGTAACAAACACCCATACTTACAAACTTTCTCGTTTATAATATTAGTAGGATTACTAAAAATAGCACCTACGCCACTAAAATGTATGACACACCTGTTTTTTTCGCGATGTCAAAGTTTCCCCATAATAAAAGTTGCGTACATTGACGAATTGCGTGAATTTTTGATTGTATGGGTACACGGATATTGTAATTCCACGTCCAATATCTTGTCAAATATACCTGGAAAACTTCCTCTATCATAAAACCTTTTTGCACCTGACTGTACTCACATATCTACAAGTGCGCATATGACAAAGCGAGGGGTATCGCTGCAAAGAGGAGCGATTTAACAAAATATAAAAACGCGATATTGAAATCGGGGTAACAAATGATACGGGAAATATCTTAAATCACCGCCATCAGTACTCGGAGAATGACAATAAATTATTGACTTCGATTTTTGCGCTAAATTATAACTGTTTGTTTACTGACAAATATACTATTTCTAACATTATAATTGTCTACGGTTTTATCCGTGAGTTCGAACATTATTATCGTTCGTCTTAACTCGATTCGTGGACTTAATACAAATTTACACATTAAGTGACAATAGAAGTATTCCTATACGTGTTAGGTACTGGTGCATGATATTGATCAATTTTTATATTCTTTTTAAAGCATTAACCCGTGCTAAAGACAATTTTAATTTTCTTAAAACCTATTTAGAGGCTAAAAATTCCACCCATGCCGGGACTCAAACCCGCGACCTCTGGCTAACCGTGCCAGCGCTCTCCCAACTGAGCTAATGGGCGACTACCGGCATCAGCGAAATTTCGAACCTCTTTACAATACTCTCAGCATGGGTGGAATATTAAGCCTCTAAATAGGTTTTTGAAATTGATGTATTTTGTTCTACGTAGGTGTAAACTTTGGCCTTTGCATCTACGCAATGAAATTATATTTTTTACAGCATCCATGGCACCCAATTCTTCCCGCGGGTGTCGTAAAAGGCGACTAAGGGACACAAACCGGGGGGTGGGCAGCAGCGCCCCCTGCAGTACAATTCCACCGAACTGCGATCCCCAACCCGAATGCCCAGCGTGGGGATTATGGGCATTACCCCCTATGATAGCACAACGTGGCGCTCCTTAGGGGAGGGCTATGTCCAGCAGTGAACTAGTATTAGCCTGAAGACGACGACGACGACGACAGCATCCATGGCACCTTGACTCAAAGGACCTTCCATCAATTCAATTCAATTCAAGTCTTTATTAGTCAGCAAACACGGTACATGTAGGTTTTATATAATACATAAATACGGACAAGCGTGTAGCACCATTATATGGTATACAAATATAATGATTTAAAATTAGAAGCTATATTATTTACAAAATTATTATACAATGTCAAGAATTTAAGATGTCATTATTGGATTTGAAATTCATTATGGCTTAAAGAAATCATTTACACTGTATATACATTTTTGAACCAACCAGTTAGAAAGCGCTTTGTCGAATCTATTTTCTGGGAGAGAACTTATGTCTTTCGGCAGGGAATTAAATATTTTTATTGCCATTTAATAACTATTTCGTCTAACAAGCTCGAGTCTAACTTTAGGATAGGTTAACGTTTTATGCCTCACTGTTCTTTTATTTTCATTATTATGCATTTCAAATAGCTCCAGGTTTCTCTTAACAAATTTACAGACTTCAAGAATATAAATGCCGTAAAAAGTGAGAATTTTGTATTTCTGAAAGATCGGTCGGCATGATTCTCTCCAAGACATGCCCCATATAGCCCTAAGACATTTTTTTTGTGCAACAAAAGCTCTGTGGCTTTCTGTAGAATTTCCCCACAGAACTACACCATATCGCAAAGTAGCGCAGACATAGCTGTGATATACTAGAAGCGCAGTTTCTACTGACGTAATTTGCCTTTTTTTTCTTAAAGCGAATACGAATTTATTTATTTTATTGCATACTGCTTCGACTTGTGGTTTCCAAGTGCATTGTTCATCAAGGACCGTCTACCAAGTGGTCCTTTCACTACCATCTTGTGAAAGGACCACTCGGACGCTACGAAGCCTTGGACGTTGTTATTTAGATGTAGACTTGCCCAGCACCTGTATCATCCTGACAGCTTAGTCGGCCTAGCCTACAGGAAAGACAAGTCAATACATGCGGAGCCTAGGGGATTTCCTCACGATGTTTTACTTTGCTTTGTTTATTTTCAAAGTTACGTACAGATGTACTACAGGTAGCAATACCAGCGCAATACCAGCGTGAAGGAAAACATTGTGAGAAAACCCGCGGCTTGGTCCTAAGTATAGTTTATTGCGTGATTGGACTATTGAGAAGTATTGTTTTAATAGCCACTAAAATATCTTTATTTCCCGTCACTTTGGATCGCAGGTATGACAATATTATGAGTATGAAAATGAAATATAAATCTCTACTATTTATTGATGGCTCAATACTTAAATGAATTTTAAAATTATGTAAGTACAGCGTCGAACAGGGAGGGAACCTATTGACAAACGGCACGGCAAATATAATCAGAATTATGTAGATTCGAAGCAAGAATCGATAAATTATGGCCTTTGTTCGTATTTTTATCTCGCTGAAACGATAATAATGGGCGCACTATCGAAATTGCTCGCGATAAAAATAGCTTCGCGACTAAATTGGTTTACTGCCGAGTATAAATTCAGTTAATTGGGAATTTTATGGCTATTTTGTACTTTTTTTATGCAAACTGCCTTGTCATTTACATCCTAGCCCTTTTAGGTGCGGGGTTTTTTATTGGCATTGATTTTATTTTGCTAGAGGAGCGCCTTTTATGACTGAGTAAGTAAAAATGGAAAACATCGTTTAATGACAACTAAAGCAGGGCGCCTAAGGGTTACTTTACGTTGGCCGCCTCTTGAGAAGAAAGCACTTTAATTTTCTGTCTGCCTCTATTTTACGATATGTGAAAAACATCATACTAAAATCTTCCTCTTCCATAAACCTATGTTTATAGTTAAAGGCATCAAACGCAAATTATCCCTTTACGTTTGAGTATAGTACCAATTGCAGTATGTTTCTAAAAAGCTAAGTGAGAACGAGTTGAAAATCAGTCTCATAGCTGCTTCTCATAGTAACGAAATAATTTAAGTCAGGATTGAGAAACAGATAGATAGATAACACTTTATTGTACATAAAAAGATATTTCTTAATCTAAGAGCACAGACGGCAGCATTATCACTAAAAGTGATTTCTTCCAGACCACCTTTGGATGGACTGGGTTAATACACTGCAGAAGGAAGTAGATCCACTGATAATTTCAGAGGTATTACTGACATCTTCTTCTTCTTCAGGCTATATTATGCCTTGGCACTTTTAAGTCTAAATTAATTTCTAATATCTAAAAATTCTTATCTTACGTGGTAATAACATCTATATTATCACCGTATTGTAATATTACATTTCTAGTTGTCTGCGTATATGTAAGTCTAAAAATGCTGTGTATACCTTTAATTGGCATAACCGCTAGCCCTAAGTCACTTTTACTATAAGCTTTATCATGTATGCGTGCTTGCTGTTGGTGTACCTAATGAATAAAATAAATAAAATAAATAAAAATATATTATGTAGTCCACTGCTAGACATTACTGACATACAAAAATATAATTTTAGAGGTACATGAATACAAGCCTAAATAAGTGTTAAGATCTCCTTGAACGAAACCAAGGAAACGTTTGTATTCCCATACAAACGTAGTTTGGTTTTTATTAACTAACGTCATGCTGGATCGCAATGAAACCTTGCTAATACATTGCCTTTTAAGTATTTTCATAAAAACTACAGTCGAGGTATCGATATCAATATCAACCCTTGTATGTCACGGGCACTGGGCACGGGTCTCTTCCTGCATCGCAGGAAGGTTAGGCCATACTCCACCACGGGGGCCAAGTCCGGGTTGGTTGAGGATAGTATGATACTGGCGGGCCTTAAAGTTATCTAGCCGCCCATAAGACCTCTAACATAGTCGAGGTATAATTACCTTTTAATATGTTTAGTTTTAATTCTAAGCACAATCAAAGCTCAATTTGTGTCCTCATAGCGTATTGACATAGTTTTAATGGGATTCGGTTTGTCTTTAAAAAATAAAAACGTTTGTACTTTAATTACATTTGTATCGGAATCGTTTTTTTATACGTAATGGGCTTTCTCTTGACCTCTATCTGACCTCATATTACCCCGGGGGTTAATATGAGGTCTAGGATGCACCGAGTTTGCCCAGAAGAAGCCTGTCTAAAGAGGTGCAGGTTATAAGTGTTCGGAAAATCAGAGTGTTACTTGCGACTTATGTCTTCTTAGGTACTGCATAGTAAAACAATAAACATTTTTTAGTCTACTAATAGCACTGCATGGTAATTTCAATGCTAGAATCCAAGCGAATTAAATCACCACCTTTCGCACAAAGAAGATCTCATCTAATAAGGCCGCCACTTGTTCTGTACTGTTATTTTTTAAGTCTTTTATGTAATCCCTGGTGTACATGCAATAAAGAATATTCTATCTTTTGAATGTGACAATCACTTATCCTGGGTCCCAAACTAGGATACACTGTGCTATGTTAACCAGGCAAGGACATCACAAACATGGTAATACACCCAGACTGAGCCCAATCGTACAAATCAAGTACGGCGTCCTCCAGTGGGAATCGAACCCACTACATCTGTCTTGGAGGGAGCCAAGTAAACTAGTGTTAATACGCTTGAACACATATGAGATTAGCAAACCGTCACACAGTTGATTAAGAAAATTGTATTAAATAAATAAAATTTATTTGTAGGCAAACATGGCATGAACCGCTCGTAGCCTAGTCGAACCGAGTGATTGGAATCAATCACTTGAGTTAAGCAACAACAGGCGCAGTAAGGTGCAGGATGAGTGACCGTCCCGTGACTACCGCTACGCTAGTGTTATTTTTTCGACCGCTTCCGTGCTTCGCAAGGCACGCTAAGCCGTTGGTGCCGGCTGTCATGTAATGGTAGTCCTTAAGCCTTGTCAAAGGCCTTATGGGCGGCTTGATAACTTCTGACAGTAAGGCTCGCCACTGTCTTACAATGCTCCACCAAGCCGGACTTGGCCCCCGTGGTGGAGTATGGCCTAACCTTCCTGCGATGCAGGAAGAGACCCGTGCCCCAGCAGTGGGGACATACAAGGGTTGATATCGAGACATGGTATGCAATAAGTTGTTAAAATTAGTCACTGGTTCATGTTAAAATTAGTCAAGTATTGAATAAATGTTTAAAAGATTCACGAAGAACTCTCAAGTTCATGCATTCAAAAATCTACCCAGTAAATAGTCTATCACACGAGTATAAGTTCTCGTATCATATAACACGACGCGTCCAGAAACTAAACTCATAAACTTTATGCAGTGACAACATATTTCACAAAACGCCCAAGCCTTTATTAGACTGAAACTGGCCCTACTCGAGATGCGCAATTTATTGGAGTGTTAAACCATTCTGTATCAAAGTTGATGATAGCGTCCCTTTAAAAGCGTTTAAGCAGGCTGCAATTGAAGGCTAAGAAATACATACGGGGTGGTTGAAAAATTGAGAAAAATAATGTTTTTGAGCAGTTGGTTGCAAGCGTCACGATTCAAAGTCGAGAGAAGAAACAAAATTTTATTTTTTTTGTTTTTGAGGTATTGATACACTTTTAAAAATCCTATTTAGAGGCCCAAAATTGATACACTGTAGTGTCACGATAAAAAGTCGAATTAACTCGTCGATGTGAAGCAAACAATTAGATTTCGGAATCTGTGAACTAAGCCGATGCTTAGTTCATACTATGGCTAGTTAGCTACGTTAGTTAAAACCTCAACTTTTGTTTTTTGCTTTATAACACGGAGAGGTTATGTATAGTAATATATAACTTCTCCACGTCACCTGTAGGTTGGCTAGAATAAAATATTATTTAGTATTAAGCCTGCCAATGGTACAATAATAATAACTTGGGCAGGTTACGTTAGGTGAGATAGATAGATAGAATATTCTGTATTGTACACAGAAATTACAATAACAGAAATTGACTGACTTCATTCTTTCTCTCTAAGAAATGACTTTGCAGTGACATGCTAATGCTACTGCTATGCTATATTCACAGTTGGTCACCGTACATTTGTACAAGTGGCCTCAGTCTCGGTGTATTTTAATGTTTGGGACCTCTTTGCCTGGTTAACATAGTACTGAGTATCCTAATTTAGCACCCAGGTCAAGAGATTGTATTGTGTGGAAATTGGGTTTTATTTAGTAACGGCATACCGGATCATAACGCTACTTTGCTAATACCTTGAGAAATTAAATAAATAGGATACCCTATCCTAGTTTGGGACCAAGTCAAGTGATAATGATGTGTGGAAGTTATAACTTTGATTTTATGTATCAACAATCCTCCAATCCTCTAATCCATGATTGTAGTTTACAGAAAGAGTAAAAAATAAATACCTACTGCGGACGTGATAACCATCTAGACCCCCCAAGTCATCAAAAAGTTATGAAGTAGGGGCCCGGCTGATCGTTGCAGCCCCTTCTCTTCGAAATTCAGACTTGAGCCGGCGCGCTATTGCGAAAGTTTTCGACTCAATGAAAATACACCGGAACGCTTTCAAAAGAGAGATAGTACTTTGTTTTTCCTTTTTTTCCAGTGTGTTGATTCGCCCCGCTCACGGATTAAGGGCACACACGTTCTCGTCAATCACGGAAGTTTTTTGAGGAAACGTCGTGTGATATTCCTTCTGTGAAACTTGTTTTAGTAATTTGAGTGCATTTGATAATAGTTATGTTTAGAAAATATTTATAGGGTACTTACGAGTATATAGGAAAAGAAAGAAAGATATTTATTCAACAGACACATCACAAAAACAAAATAAACAGATTATTTATGTAATAATAACAAAAACTGAAAAAAATAACGTAATATATTATCCTTAAAAAAATATATGCACTATAATTTTACGAATAAACTTACCTTTGTAATCAAGAACTCTTTACAGGAACTTTTGAATTTTATACTAATTTATTTCTGATGTTTATAAAAAGATGGATACATTGTTTAATTATATTTGCACACACAGAATTAAATGAACACAAGCAAAAAACAATAAAATAGTAAATTGGATATGCGAGACATTACAAAGACACAAACATAACAAATTTTAGGAGTTAGCTGCAATGTATAAGTATTTTTAATTCGTTATCAACCCTTGTATGTCCCCACTCCTGGGGCACGGGTCTCTTAATGCATCGCAGAAAGGTTAGGCCATACTCCACCACGGGGGCCAAGTCCGGCTTGGTGGAGGATTGTAAGACAGTGGCGGGCCTTACTGTCAGAAGTTATCAAGCCGCCCATAAGGCACCTAACATGGCTTAACGACTGCCATTACATGACAGCTGGCACCAACGGCTCAAGGTGCCGTGCGAAGCACGGAAGCGCTCGAAAAATGCCACTAGCGGTAGTCACGGGACGGTCACTCATCCTGCACCTGACCGCGCCTGTTCATTGATTCCATGTTAGAGTTATTAATCTAGTATAACGACTGCCTTTTTCGCCTGCAATGTAATTTAATTCGTCCTATCATGACATTACTTATTTATTAATTTAAAATATACAAAACTCTATATAAAATAAAAATAGAATAGGTACAATATAATTTAAAACATAATTAATAATAAAAACCAATTAAATAAAATTATTGAAGCTAATATAAAATCATACTTAAAAGCTAACATCCGTTTCCTGCTTGAAATTTTTGAGTGTCATTACCTGAAACGGTTCAGATTTTAGTATATATAAAAGCAATATGATAATGATAAGCTATTGAGTCAGTCTGATTGTAACTTTCGCGAAGTACACTTATAAAGTGGAAACTCTGCCCGACTGCTGGTCGAATAAATATTTGAAGTACCACATCTGCTTCTTATTCTGACCTCCGTCACATCCAATCACTCGGTTCGCCTAGGCCATGAGCGCTTCTTCATTTTTAATTATTTACCGTTAAATGTTGAATGTTTTAAAATTTGTATACCTAATGTAACATGCAAGGATGTACCTAAGGTATTTTGATTTTGATTGTATTTTGCCTTTTTACAATTCCACAATGCGATCTAATTATAACCATGAGTTGTTTTTCGTGTGTTCCTACGAGTACAGTCAATTTAAGTGTGTGTTTCTTACCAATGACGCCTCTTACGAAAAATGTTGTTCCGTAATCAGTAAAGCAACCGAATATTCTTAATAAAATCGTTTGCCGAATACGAAAAAAGCTATGTTTAATTAATTTTATTTTTAAATTCCTAAACCTAATCCAAAGGCTAAATCTCGTAACTTGCAGTAAAATCAAATACTAATAGTACTAGGCCCGCCTATTGAACAATATTTTACTTGGAAAGAATTTCATTAGTAATAATAAAATCAGGGTAAACCTGTAAAAGGGCAGACAGGTAATTAGGTGGGTATCTAAGATTATATCTACAACTGAACTCTCCAGAAATCTAGTAGAACCGTTCTGCGACATTTGTGAAGAACACAAACATAGTAATAAAATATTCAACTCGTTTATATGCGCAAACATCAATCCACGAGAGGAATACCTGTGTATTTACAGTCTCCGAATTCATTTTGTGATGACCCTGCGTCGGTACCATTACAAATCTTAGTGCACCATATTTAAGGGCTAGAATCAAATTTCAACACCAAAGCTGGGTATTGGTCGGCGAAAGTTTGCATTTTACGACGTAAATTGAAACAAATTTGTATTCCCTACTGGTACAGGCTGTAAACTGAACGCTGAGACAGTATAGTTTTGGCCAGGTGCTGGAGTAACCAGACAGATTTTGAGACGCAGAACACAGCCTAGCCTTAAAAAAATGACAGCAGGTTCAGTGACATATTTTTCTGTCTACAAAGTTCGTAAATAGTACATTACACAACTAGGGTGGTAATACAAAGAAAGGCCGAGATCGCAGAAGTTTGCGGCCCGAGCTGCAGGCGAGGGACGTAAATATGCGATCGAGAGCTTTCTTTATTACCTCCCGTGTTGTGTACATCTTTTTATGTCTACACTTGGCCAGAAAGCGGCTTTTTCCGTACGCGCAGCGTGCGGAAAAAGCCACTTTATTGCCAGGTGTGGCATAAAGGTTATTTTCAACACACTTGCTCGTAAAGTTGCAATTTTTTCTTTGGTCTTACGCCCGGAATAGGGTTTATTACACACTAGTGCGTTTTACTTTTCATTGCCGCACTAGTGTTTTTCTTATACCACTTTTTTAATATCCGTAAAGAGGTTGTTACCAAAAGATTTATTATTTTGTAAATAAATACACTTGTTGAAGTCAAAATCTTATAAGATAAGATTATACTTCATCTAATTGTCTATTAAAGCATTTAAAAAATACAATATTTTAAATCATTAATTACCGTAAATTCTTATTAGAAATACATAATTATTTAGTTTCATATAATTATTGTGGTTGAATGGCGGTGTTCGGTGCCTCTGGAATTATCCTGCGCGCGCATAGTTATTCAATTCAACCAAAGATACGGCGCGCGAAAAAATAAACCTCCGCGCCATCTTGTGCAAACATTTGTTCGTTTATAATTTGCTGATTTTATACCTACCTAATATTTGTTTTCCTCGCAAGTGTGTTGAAAAACGTCGTATGATACGCGTGTGCTTTGTTCATTACAGTCTTGACTCTAATACAGCCCTTGCCTTGCGGCTCGGGCAGTGAAATACCGCCTCGACTGTAATGAACAACTTCGCACACTTGTATCATAATGTACTATTTATCCGTTCTCAAACGGTGTAAACGGCACTATATAGATAAAGAGATAACACTTTATCACATAAGTATCATAGCTGACTCCGCAAACGTTGTTTTGTCAATTTAATTGCCCTACGACCTACACTCAGGCCTACCAAATATACACAAAAAATATCATCAAAATAGTGCAGCAGTTTCGGCAGCACGAGATTTTTATATATTCAATTATGATTATTTAAGCAAAATAAATAAACCGGACTTAGCCCCCGTGGTGGAGTATAGCCTATACCTTCCTTAGGAAAGAGACCCGTGCCTCTCGGTGGGGACATAACGGGTTGATAATGATGAAGCAAAATAAATGCCACTAATGTCGCAGTCGCAAAAATGTTTACCCTTGTTAATATTTTTGCGACTTTGCGACAGACTTAGTAACAGTAGTAACCCTTGTTAATATTTTTGCGACTTTGCGACAGCGAGTAGCGACAACATCAAGTAATGGTAATCGTATCGATATCAACCCTTCTATGTCCCCACTGCTGGGGCACGGTTCTCTTCCTGCATCACAGGAAGGTTAGGCCATACTCCACCACGGGAGCCAAGTCCGGGTTGGTGGAAGATTGTAAGACAGTGGCAGGCCTTACTGTACTTACTTACTGTTAATCGTATGTTTAACTTCATTTCGAAATCTTTGAATCTTTGTCTCTCCTTGTCAGTCAGACGCGGCACGAGTTCCGGCAATAGTCACCGTGATGTGCCGTAATTAAGCTGTGCAAATCAGCGTGAAATCTGGAGGCCGATTCTCGCCCATGCGAATTAAAAGCGTAAACGCAAAAAACCTAGCATGGCATCAGACTACAGATTTTGGCTGCCGGTCAACATTTTACTTAGAATTCTAAGTCATAAGCCTTAAGAGTCGTATACGACTTATTGGCTAATGAAGTAAGAATTTACTCCCAGAATTGACTTTCGACAAAACTTCAAGTAGTAAGTAATTTCGTAATTAAGTTAAAGCCATGGTAGCCCAGTGGGTAGAGCGATAGACGCGGAAGCCAGAGACTCAGCTTCGATTCCCAGTGCAGGCATGTCCCTTTAGCTTTGTATACTTCCAAAGTTACGTATTTATAGTCACTCATTCCTAAAGAAGCTATAAATGTTTATTTATGACGATAACCCACAAGGCTTACACCCAAACCCCAAACTAGGATACCCAACAAAAATGATTAACTAAAATATTACTACATCTTTTCACGTACTGTCTTAATTTCCTAACTTCCGACTGTGGCACCTAAGTCCCACACAAAAGTTTTATACTTAGGCGCCATGCCGGTCATCCCAGTACACCAAATAGCTACTAACTTGCATTTACGGCGCAGGACAGTCTCTTGAAAACAGGTCTGACTTGAGGTCACTAGTGACCCCAAGGCGTACTAGGACGTACCATATGAGGTCACCGGTGACCCCAGTGGCGTTTGACGTGTTAATTAATTAATTAATTAATTAATTACCAAGCACCAGGTTTCAATAATTAATTCATTCATTAAACCTGCTGCTTGGTTGGCTCCGCACATACTGACTTGTCTTTTCTGTGGGCTACACCGATTAAGCAATGAGAATGGTATATATAGGTACTGGGCTAGCATACTTCATCTAAAACAATGTCCCAGGCACTGCAGCGCCCAAGTGGTCTCTTTACCTATCTAGTGTGAGACAAGGTGTCACTGGACGCTGTATAAATCTTCTCATTACGTAAATGTAAAGGTTTGCCTTAAAGTTTGTAGTTTAATTATGTATACTGCTAACGAAGTTTTAGTTCGAAAAACATCGATTTCTGTTTAGCATTACATTTAATTAAAATTCTTTGTGAAAACGTTTTTATTAAGGCCTACTCATGCTAATTATATTTATTACCGTCACTTTTTAAATAAGTTGTCTTTAGCAGACGTTTTTTAAAGATTTTTCTCTAAAATTCAGTTGAGAACCATCTATTCAGGAATTTAAAACAAAAAAAATTAAATATTTTACTTTCCTTATTAGTTACAAGTAAGAGTAAAGTCGTGTTAAGTCTTTCGATGGGCCTTATGGGCGACTTGATAACTTCTGACAGCAAGGCCCGCCACGGTCTTAGAATCCTCCACCTACCCGGAATTGGCCCCCGTGGTGGAATATTGCCTGACCTTCCTGCGATGCAGGAAGAGACCCGTGCTCCAGCAGTGGAGACGTACAGGGGTTAATATCGAATATCAAATTCTAGACTGACCAAATGTTTAAAGTGGCAGGAAAAGACTGGATACAGAAAGTCCAAGACCGAAATGAATGGCGTGCATTAGAAGAGACTCAGCATTGGATGGTTATAGGTTTAAGAAGAGAAGTACTTGGATGTTTACCTATAATTGCTTGGCTTTATATAGTAATTTTTTCATATACTGTTTTATTTTGTAACATACCTGCTGGTTTACGGGTAAATAAAAAAGAAAAAGCGCTCGTACCGAGTGATTGGAAACAATCACTCGAGTTAAGCAATAACAGGCGCAGTCAGGTGCAGGATGGTTGACAGTCCCGTGATTAGCACAAGTGACATTTTTTCCGAGCGTTTCTGTGCTTCATAAGGCACGCTAAGCCATTGGTGCCGGCTGTCATGTAATGGCAGCCGTTAAGCCATGTCAAAGGCAATCTGGGCGTCTTGACAACTTCTGACAGTAAGGCCCGCCACTGTCTTACAAACCTCTACCAACCCGGACTTGGCCCCCGGAGAGGAGTATGGGCTGACCTTCCTGCGTTTCAGGAAGAGACCCGGGCTCTAGCAGTGGGGACATATAAGCGTTGATATCGATCGATCGAAAATTAAAGATTCAATTCTATTTATTTATTGTCATAAACTACAGTATTCATAGATCTTATAATTAGATATTGCACGTGTAATATTACCAATAAAGGCGTAGCAAAATACTTAAAAGTAAGGATTTAATTTAATTAATTTACAACTCATACATTAGAAAACAAGAGATCAAAAGGAAAAAAAATAAATTACAATTACATAGAATTCTTTGTCAAAATTAAGTGTCAATAATAAAAATTCATTGGGTGCTTTCATAAAGAGAAATAACACAACGAAAATATCAATACTGTATTGACTTTACGCCACGGCGCCGACGACTTTATCTCTACTAAAATATTTCCTCACAATTCATTTAATTGAATTAACAAAGGAGCAGTTGAAGGTCGTCTTATTCACAATTAGTAAAACACCGCTGCAATCTTAACGTATCGCTTTGTACCCTATGGCTGTGGTGTGGAAACTAAGGGTGTCTCTTCCGAAGTTCTGAACCTCTATTATACAAGTCTCTACTGGGTTGAAAGACGCCCATTTTAAACAATTAAAAGCAAATACTTTTTAAAGCCATTCCAGTTCTGCTGTCAAAGATAAACATATTTTGACACTTCGGAAACGTCTTAGTTACATAAAAAGGGGACTTTCCTGAGAAATGGAGTTACCTAAGTACTGAAATGTACTAAATACTTTTCAAAACTTTTGTGGTTGACAAAGACGTAAAATAAATGCTATTGTTGCGACGATAATTCCTATTAATAATCAAAATAAGAATCCCTTACTAATAGTGTACTTAGATTAAATATGTACTGCGTGACTCAGTTTTCAGAAGAAAGGTATTGAATATGGCGGTGATCCTGTTTCTCTCGTTTGACACTGGGCTAGATGCAAAAACTAGCGCCGCCATTTTGTTACCTTGTTATGTGAACTACCTTGTTACCTTGTTATGTGAACACCAGCGTTACTAATCGTTACCTAGGCAAGGAAGTGTATGCTTTAATTCCGGCAGCTGTTCCTTAGCTGCGAGCAATTTCACTTGAAATGTGACAGTTTATCGAAATACACGCTGATATATATAGATGAGATAAGATAAGAATACTCTTTATTGTATACCGGAAAATTGATGCAGAAACAGCAGATACAGAATTTAAGATACAATTGGAGGCCTTATTGCTAATAGCAATTTCTTCCAGGCAACCTCAAATTGGTAGCCGCCGTTACGCAATAAGTAAACAATTATTACTTTTAAGTACAAAAATAAGTTTGAGGGAGACCCTCAGAGCACGGGGAGGCCTATGTCCTGCAGTGGGCGTCAAAGGGTTGATGATGATGAATTAAAAAGTTTTTTTCTGAGAAATCTTGTTTCGATAAATTTGTGTACAATTTAGTTTTGCCTGTTTAGCTATCAGAACAATGCACCTGCACTACGCACGCACCGCTCTGGATGGCTACTAGTTCTATAATTGTAAAATCTACGACGGTGATAGCTGGTACTTTTGATTCCAAAAGGCCTGCCCAGCATTTTGGAATCAAAAGTTTAGTACGGAACTGCTGATATTTTTCTCAAAGTTTCCAGGCTATTACCCAGCATTTTGGAATCAAAAGTTTAGTACGGAACTGCTGATATTTTTCTCAAAGTTTCCAGGCTATTATTATTTAAAAAAATATCGCACTAATAAAGCAAATTAAAATGTTTATGGTACAAAGAAGAACTTAATGCTCACACCATTATCTTGGTGTGGCTGAACTAGAAATTTATTGGGTAGTTCTTACACAAATATTATAATAATAATAATAATAATAATAATATAATAATAAATATTCATGGACATATTACACAGATCTCGTTAGCCCTATACTAAGTACAACTAAATGACTTGTCTTATAGGTGCTAACTCGACGATATATTTAATACAATAAATACATAGATAACATCCAAGACCCGAGACAAACTGGAAAAGTTCGTTTCCCAGTTTGACCCGGCCGGGGATCGAACCCGAGACCTTCGGTTGCACAGTCAGCGTGTCAAACCGCTGCGCCACCGAGGCCGAATGTTAAGAATTATTAACATTCTTTTTCTTCTTCTTCAAGCTATATTAGTCCACTGCTGGACATAGCCCTTCCCTAATGAGCGCCATAGCGCCCTGTCTTCAGCATGCCGTATCCAGCATCATATTATTAACATTATTAGTTACGAAATCTAATAGCTAGTACTATTGTTAATAGTAGAAGTTTATATTGACTGTATAGGGTCCATACCTTCTAGAAGTGAAAGTAATTTTTTTTTACCTATATTGGCGTATACCTACGTGACACTGTTAAAAAGAAATCTTGTAACATTTGTACCGCGTTTCTGCGTTCCTACTTCGCTCAGTTTTTGTTTCTCCTCCGTCTGGGATTGGACTTTCAAGCACTTCATTAGAATTTGTAATTAAATGAAATAAAACAACTCCAGAATAGCTCCCGAGCGATATCAAGAACTATTCGCTGAGATAAATAAGTTTTAAATTTGTTGCTGGGAAAAGATTTTCAGTAAAAAACTGGAGAAAAATCAACTTTTTCTTGTTTTAGAAAGGGGGAAAAGAGAATAGGCAAATCAGTGTATCGTCTACTTAAAAACTTACTTTTCCTAGTTTAACTTTTAATTATGTTTCGCATAGGTAGTAGATTAACACGACTTTTATCATAGTTGACACCTAATCAACCTACAGCAGAACCAAACTGAGAGCGATATTGTATAATATGTAATCGAGACTTACGAAGTTTTTCAATCCCTTTTGTGGCATGTCACTTCTGGATCTGGACATTATTCACGTTACATTACCGCACAAATACTTAAGCTGTAAATAAAGCTATTCCGACATGCAGAAAGAAAAGGCAGTTTTTATTTCACAATGTAAAAAGTATGTAAGAAATATTTAACTACACAAAGTGGCGGGTCTTGGGAGAGGCATATGTTCTGCAGTGGACTGACGCCATCTGATTATGATGATGATGTAACTTCTATTTTATGAATATACCAAACATTTCATAAAACAGACATTCTGCTAAAGGAACATTTTGCGAAAGAGAAATACTGAGAAGTGGTTATTTTGCTCATTGCGCGACATGGTTATGCACATGGTTGTTTGTCATGTTCGTCATGCACATGTTCGTCTTTAGCTACGCACGAGACGAACATAGTGCGCTGTCGTACGTAGGATTTTACCTACTCTTTCCTTTAATCTGTCAACTTTTATCTCTACAGAATTATCTATTAACCTTTACATTTTAGGATTTAGGATAGGATAAAAATCGTTTTAGCTTCACCGCGCTTGGGTAAAACGATTTCAGTTAGCTCATTATGTTACATTTTAACTACTTTCAAAATACCGGTGTAGTATAACATACATGCGCAAAATATTCGTCCAATTTGCCTGTAGCGACGTTTGCTATCAGTGAATTTACAGCCAGTAAACCCCACATAGGTTTTTGTCGAGGAGTATTCTCCACATATTTTCCGTGACCTAGCTAGCTAACAGCACAGCTAACAGAATGAAAATGCAAGCTTAGTTGGCTCCGCAGGTATTGACTAGTCTTTCCAGCGGGCAAGGCCGACTAAGCTGTCAGGATGATATAGGTGGGCAAGCTTACACTGTCTAAAATAAATAGTAATAAATATTCATGGAAATATTACACAGATCTTGTTAGCCCTATACTAAGTACAACTAAATGACTTGTGTTATAGGTGCTAACTCGACGGTAGATTTAATACAATAAATACATAGATAACATCCAAGACCCGAGACAAACTAGAAAACTTCTTTTGCTAGTTTGACCCGGCCGGGGATCGAACCCGAGACCTTCGGTGTTACAGTCAGCGTTCCAAACCGCTGCGGCACCGAGGCTGTCAAAAAACCATGTCCCAGGTACTACATCAATCGAGTGGCCCCTTCACCTATCTAGTGGGAGTGAAGCTGCCACTAGACGCAGTATAAATCATCTCATTAAGTAGCATCAATATTTTTTTTTTATCTCTTACTTCTGACAAGACCAAACACACATGTGCAAAGCCCACTTTGCGGCAAAACCCTATAGATATCGGCGAATTTACAACCAGTAGGCAGAGTACATTGGCTCGGGACAAAGACTCGGCTATACATCTCCTGAATGGCTGGATAAAGCTTTTGTTTTACACCAGCGACCCTCGATTGCGCTGTGGACAAATATCAGAGAGCGAATATAACTTTCAGGTGTGTTTAAAAGTTTTATAGTCGAACAAGTAGTGTTTTATTATCGGAGTTTACTTTAGTTACATTTTAGAAATATAAAATATTCACCCCAAGAGGTTCGAAATTTCACTGATGCCGTGAGTCGCCCATTGGCTCAATTGGTAGAGCGCTGGCACGGATAGCCAGAGGTTGCGGGTTCGAATCCCGGCATGGGTGAAATTTTTAGCCTCTAAATAGGTTTTTAAATTTGTTCCTTAGCACGGGTTAGTGCATTAAAAATAAAAGTAGTATAACAATAGATTGTTAACAAATTTTTGCTGTTCTGTTAACTTTAATATTAATAAATACTTGGGGAATGAACTCAGATCCTTCGAACTAGGATTTTGACACAATACCACTTTTGTCAACACATTCCGTGATATTAAGCAACATTATGAGACCATTTTCTGTTGTCAAAATTCCCGAAGCGGGATTAGACATTGAAGATTTATTTTATACCGGAAACCATATTATTATGTGTTTATTGATTTATAGCGACACAGATTATTTTGTAGTTGGATTTATTTTATTGCATTACAAAACGCACTTACCAGAAATTACATTTTGGTAATTTTAAAACTAGGCGCGGTATGATTGAGTCGATAATGCAGTGAAGATACCATTTCAAATGAGGAATTTGATTATTTTCTCAAGGATGCCGTCAATAGAGGATATTCTACTTTGTAACGAAAAAAAATCAACAAAAAAAAAATCCGGACTAAAAGTCTACAGTGTGTTGTGCTTACGAAAGTTTTAGTTCAAAAAAAATCAAGTTCGTCATCCGATTTTATTCGGTTTGGTATGAAATTTTAGACGAACATACATTAAAAAATATAAAGAAACTCATCTTTTTATTGAAATTGGTTAAAAACTTGTAGAGACTGAATCGGTCCCACGCTTTGTGGGTTCCGTACTGCCCCACAATATGCGTATTACCGAAAATGGTTTTCTTATTAGAGAGAAGCCAAATATATATTTCACCATTTTTTTTATTTTTTATTCCATAAAGTCTTATGTGTTACTGTTATATCGATAAAGCTGAAAAAGAAACAAGTTTCCTGCAGTGACACCCCTGTTTTAATCCTCCGTAACAATAAATATTGTATGAAAATTTCAAATAGCCATCTACTAGATTGTATACATAATATACAGCTCTATGCAATACGCTTAGAAATAAGGTTCAATGGTACGTTTACTTGTAGAGTGTACGTAACCGTAAGAATGTCCACCAAATTGTTCCAAAAGAGTCTGAATAAGGCGCCCGAAGCCTTAGAACACAATTTCCTGAGCGGACGTTTCGCGCGACAGCTATGGACCGCTTTACATTGAACTACTTAGATTTAAGAAATCATGGTTTTATTCTTTTTTCTGGTTGTGCAATAAAGTGTTCTCTATCTATCTAAATACTTAACTGTCTCTTTGAATTTCCCAGAAAAGAACTGACAGAACCTTACAGTGCTACACAAGAAATAAGTCTCGCGGATGTACCTGCGCAGATGACCAAATTTTGGATGAGCGGCAAGTTGATCGACCAATCAGATATAAAGTTTCATTTTATGGCAGGCCGCGCGCCTTTGTTGCTATTGGTTGATTCAACGTCATCGATGCAGGTGACTATTAGTTTGGCAATATTAGCGTGAGCGAAGTAGGTAGCGCTACTGCGGCAATCATTCTGCACCTTAACCGTATCGGTTAAAGATCATGTTGAATGTACTTATAGCTTCGGGTACTTTCGTTACACTTCTTCCTAGTCTGCGCGAACGCAGATTCCCGAAGGGACTTTTATGATGTGTAGTACTGTACTTAGGTATTTACTTGAAATTCTGCGTAGTGAAATTCTCAACTTAGAAACCGACCCATAATGTATGAATTAATGAATGAATAATTTATTGCCACAAATAAATATGCTATAAACCAATAATTATAAAATAAAGTGTGCCAATGATACTATTTCAGCGAAACAGAAATCGATTTCTATTCGAAACAGCGTGGTTTTTCAAATAGCACCTCACCAATAACATTGAAATTAAATGAAATGAAATTTTTCAGTTGTTCAACATTTACATGGTACAAAGATAAGCCGTAAATATAATAGTTTCATGCTATAAAAGGTCCACCACCCTCCGTATTAACTGTATTACGACAAGGTAGTATCAAGTCTCTAGCATAAAGATATAATTGGGGCAAAAGTTGAAACCTTTGCCCCGAAACTAATCAACGGTGGACAGTGGATTACAATCACAATCTAATCTAAACAAAAAAAAGGAAAGTAGCACATGTAACTGCATTACATTAAACATTACCGTAACAGCATATTTTTTTTTCATGCAGCGGCCGCAAGGTCGTAGTATACGTACGTCGTGTCGTTCAGTGTGAAACCCTCCTATCACAAAATACCGACCGCGACGGAGTGCATCGAACAATCGGGACCCCCAGGCCCCGTTTTATTGTTCCGTCATAAATGCTGGGCCGCTTATTATTTTCTCGTCATAAAACAACAAAATAATATTGTGTCACAGTAATCCCGACCCCCTGCTCCCGAGACTGCTGAGGATTCTCACTGCAATAACAGATCTTTATTGCCGACTAAAATCCGCCACTGGATTTTATACGCATGCGGTAAAAGTTGAGCGGCCATCTTGAAAATTTAAAATGCAATATGTTTTAGCGAAGGGCAAGATAAAAAGTACCTGGCGTCGACGGAGTACTGAGCTAAATGGAGGCCCAGTAGTGGAACACTGATATAGAAATATTATTACGCATTTTCTTTTTTACGTGGCAAAAAAACGAGGCTGGAAAGCAGAGCACTGAAAATAAAGACTGGTACATATGCTCCTGGTCACATCTATTGGCCCACCTTAGAGTTTAGGTTTCGATGGCCCCTATCTAAATATGATTGCTAGAATAAACAAAAACCATTGATGCAGTTTTAAACCTGATACATTTAAAGACTATTGAATAAAATTATGAATGTGCCTGGTCCAAAACTGCATAAAAACTTTTTGCTCAACCTAATATAAATTTTTAGATAAAACGACGGACTAAACGAAACTGAAAATGCAAGGTAGGCCAATAGATGTGTCCAGAAGTGTTTATTTATATTTATAAACTAGCTGACCCAGCGAACTTCGTACCGCCTAACTGTCGTTATCGTTATCAACCCTTGTATGTCCCCACTGCTGGGGCACGGGTCTCTTCCTGCATCGCAGGAAGGTTAGGCCATACTCCACCACGGGGGCCTAACTGTCGATTCGTTATTTTTTTTTAATTTATCTCTCCGTAAGAACCATCCCCGTACTCCAAGGAATATTCCAAAAAAGAATCAGCGAAATCGGTTCAGCTGCTCTCGAGATTTGCGCTTACCAACAATTTCAGGGATTCATTTTTATATTATAGATAAATAACAAACAAATAGGTAAGTAAGTCCACCCACCACAGCAAGTCCACCCACCAAAATCGCTTGTCTTAATCCCAAATAAGAATACCATTTGCTATGGTAACCGGGCAAGGATATAACAAACTACAACCACACCCAGACTTACCTAGGCCATAAGCAAAGGAAGGGCGACCTCCAGCGGAAATCTGGTAATTAGAATATGTGATACACCATCAAGACAGTCATAACAGGTAAACATAGCAATTCCAATCTGATCTACATACATACATACATAACCTCACGCCTGTATCCCAGAGGGGTAGGCAGAGACCAGGGACTGCCACTTGCCACGATCCTGATAGATCACCTTCGCTTCATCAACGTTCATAAGTCGTTGCATGCACGCACGCCGGTCTGATCCAATCTGATCTCTTTCTCCAAAAGTTAGCAAATAAAATTTCGATCATCGACCTTTGCAGCCATTTCCGTCACGCGCATCAAGAAAATATGCTAAGTAGATGTTCGGGAGAGTCTTCCCTCGTAACAGTTTTACTGCCATCCCACAGATATTGCGATTCGACGTTTTATCGAACCACATGCGGCTGCTTTATTGTGATCCGCAAAAAATTATGTCGTCAACACCCTTGTCGTAAAGTTTAGCTGTAGCGCTCCCATTGTTACTTCGTCACGGACGCTTAAACTCTACAATATTCGGCTTTAATTGATATCATAAACTTTCCTTAAGGGCTGGCTTGATAACAAGAAATTTCCCCTATCTTCGAGCAACAAGCAAAAGTTTGTATCTAGCATCAAAGCATTTATGAAAAAAACATCGTAAATCAGTTTTATACAAAACAACAGCTTCTTTGACATAATTATCAACTTTAAAGAGATCAGATAAAACAAATGACAACAGACATAACAGGTAAAGATAGCAAATCTTATCTGATCTCTTTTTCGAAACGTTATCAGATCTAATTTGGTCGATCTTTACAGCCAGAGATTACGATTTGTGCATTTGTTTTATTTTGATAATTTTAACAGTACTATTTAGGTTGCTAAATTGAAGTACGCTATTTATGAGTCAAACTGAACTTAAAAATATTATATGCCGTAGGTATTGCCTCTGGCTCGCACATTTTAACATTTTAAATTATTGTTATAGCATGAGAATACTTCTAGACAAATGAATGTAGGTGTACATGCAATAAAGAATATTCTTTCGATCTATGTAGAAAATATTTGTATATATCAAAATTTAAAACTACTAATTAAACATTACAGACCTTTTAGACATAAATTTAATTTAAATACCAATTTATAAGTACAGTTCATGTATGAAAATTAAAATACGTCTATCGACGCTTTCATTTTATAGTGCCTGTTTTTCTATATTTCACAATAATTAAATTTATGGAATGAGCGACGTCGTCATACAACTGTTAAAAGTAGTGGTGAAACAGGTTACCCTAGAAATATATCAGGAAAACAATAATGCGACAGATCCAGAATATTTTTTTACTGGTCGTAGGTTACTGAAATTTGTCTCATGCAAAAGCATTCCTAGTTCGAATTATGTGGACCAACCACTCTAGTAATTGAAATAGCCCAAATAAAAATTAAGTTCTTTTAAAGAGAGACCTTTTCAAAGATTCCAGCTCATGAAAGTTAATTTTGTGTCGTATTTCTAAACTGAATGTGTACGAATAAAACAGTTCCTGCATGCAGAGATAACGTCAAATGTAATTGGCTTCGCCGGCTACACACGAAAACAGCCCTTACTCAGTCCGAGAATAAGGTAAAAAATCGTGTGTTATAAGCAACGTTTAGGGTGTAATATTATCTCTTCGCATTCAAATAAATGAGAAAAAACGCGGGGTTCGTCCGGCGAAGTTTTTAATTCGTAATTACAGGACAGTCCAGCTTTAAGCGCCATTAACTTTTTCGTTGCCATCCCGGCCTCGTGTGGGGACGTTTGGACAAATGTAAAAATTTGTGATGCATTTCATTAATAGGTAGCGTTCGTATACTTCCCCGTATTTGCTCCAGCCAAATTACTTTTAATAATACAAGGGCTGCCAAATGTTTTCTCCTTGGCATGTTTTTTTTTCTGGTGGTGCAACAAAGTGTTCTTTATCTATATTACTTTTTTCTTTCCTCGAAATACCTACCTAGTATTACTATAGGAGCATACTACATGTATTTAATCTTCTTCTTCAGGTTTTATTAGTCCACTGCTGGACATAGCCCTCCCCTAATGAGCGCAAGGTTGTGCCATCATTGGGGGGTAATGCCCATAATCCCCACGCTGGGCATGCGGGTTGGGGATCGCAGTTTGGTGGAATTGTTCTGCAGGGGGCGCTGCTGCCCACCCCCCGGTTTGAATCCCTTAGTCGCTTTTTACGACACCCGCGGGAAGAATTTGGGTTGGTGCTATTCTCTAGGCCGACACCACACAGCCACACACCACATGTATTTAATCTGTGCTAGGTATTTTTTTATTGTTTATAACAAAAGACATCATCATTTACGGGTCATTATGCAACTGAAAAATGTAAAGGTTGACGGGCCATTGACTCTAAGTTGGACAAACGCTCACTTTACCTACATAAAAAAGACAATTTATTACCTCAGAGATAAATTTGCAATGTTACAACCCAGTATTTGCACTAGACTAACGATTTTATTTGTAAAAAACACTATTCCTCTAAAATACGGTTACAGGTTACATCTTTGCCGTTACCTAGACTATTTAAACTATCTCTGAGGAGAATTTTAAGCATTCGGGTTTTACATAAAAAAATCATGAGGGTATTATCAATAAAATCACGACTGCCCTAAACCAATCCTATAGGCGTCTTATTTCATCTGTGGTCACGTATTTTCCTTGTAAAACCACAATTTCCACCACTGACAGTTTTAATCGGCGTTTTTAGAGTATCTTTATAAATAAAGCCTTAAATTTGTATCGTAAACTTGATTAAACTTACTTAGGTACTGTTGACAGGTTCGGTAACTGTAAGCGGTAAGGTAATCTATAATATACAAACATCTACTCGAAGTTTTCTTAACAAACATAATATAAAAAAGTTACATATGGATTACGGATCCTCTACTTTTTTTTAAGTCGGTTATAAAACACTGTTCATCCCTTAGTAGAATCATGCCTCCAAGGTTAGTACTGCCTTTCCTAATTGAAGATGCCCAAAGCGGCCACTCGTGTCAAGATTTACTTCAAACGACCTGAGCAAATATTCTCGTTGATGTCCTTTCATGCTGTAGGTAGTGCGAGTGCGTCGTTAGCAGATCTTTTTGACGCAATACTAGCACCATGTTGAAAATAGTAGGTGTTTTCTTCCCAAAATCTCAATTCTTTTTCTCTAAGGTTTGCTGGAAGAAATCTCTTTCAAAAATAAGCTCACCTTTGTACATGTTATTTCTTATGTAATGTCCTGTTAAATGTTTCGTGTGCAATACAGTATAATAATAATAATAATCTTTCGATGGTTCCCAAAGCGAAAAGGCCATAACAATAATAATCCTGCAACTTATATTCAAAACCTATTTAGAGGCTAAAAATTCCACCCATGCCGGGATTCGAACCCGCGAACTCTGGCTGTCCGTGCCAGCGCTCTTTCCAACTGAGCTAATGGGCGACTCACCGGCATCAGTGAAATTTCGAACCTCTTTACACTATTCTCTGTATTACGTACAGGCACGGACAGCCAGAGGTTCGAATCCCGGCATGGGTGGAATTTTCAGCCTCTAAATAGGTTTTTAAAATTGTCCTTAGCACGGGTAAGTGCATTAAAATTAAAAATAGTATAACTTATATTCAGTCAAGTTATTTTTATGTGTGTGCATTTGTGGCAATTTAAATAAATGTTTTCTTTCTTCTTTCTTCCTTCTTCTTTCTTCATGTTCACTTTAGGGACTATTAAAATTATTATTATTTATTATTTATTCGTTTAATTTTTTTTTTTATATAAATGCAGATGATATTTTGCTTCATAATGTCATTTTTTACTAGTATCTATATGTACATGTTTATTTCTACAATGCGCCATTCGGAAAACAATTCGGTTAGAGTTTGCAATTTACAAAAACTTTGTTTACGTTCTTTTATCTCTAACAATTATTTAAATAAGGTGGTGACATTGCTCTGACACGTAAAGAAAAAAATATAAAAAAACATGCATCAAAAGTTGTTGCCAAGTACATCCCCAAATTAGAAATGTCATTAACACTATAAAATAAGTGCATTTTAGAATTAAGTGAAAGTGAACAACATTTATTGCCAAAACACAAATAATACACAAATATATATATATATATATATATATATATATATATATATATATATATATATACAAAAAAAAACAAAAACTTTACATAAAAACAGACCGATCATAAGATCAAACTAAGACGTTATTACGAAGAGAGCTGCACTAAACAGTGAAGAAGCAACACATCTACACGTGCAATTTGAGACGGGAGACCGGACCGCTTTGAGCGTAATTTAGTAATTAATAAAAAAACCTAGAATATGAAACAAAAAAAACTGTTTCGGAGAACAAATTAAAATTTTAGGTGAAGGGAAGATCAATCTTACCACAAAATGTCACTGTCACTTTCTAAGTAGAATACTTCCACCTAGCTCATCACGTCATCTTATCGCGGTTTCTGCTGAGGCTTTATTGAAAATGTCAAGTGCACTTCACACCTCTCCCGCTGTTACAGACTTGATTGATGCGTACGTGGCGGTTTCTGGTTCATTGTTCACAAGGTTTAAAACCAGTCATTCATTATAGCATATTATTACAGAATATTTTGTCCTAAATCGCCCAAAGCAAGGCTTACCAAACTCATTTCCACAGTGACGCCGCTGGGAGTTTCTCATTTTTTTCGACGCCGCTCCTCCACTCTTTTCTGGGGAAAAAGTGACTACCAGTGTGTACCACCAGTGTGTACCAGCTAGACTAGTCTAAGTTATAAAATAGCATTGATTATTTTTATAACAAACTAGGCACAAAGTGACTGTAAATTTTATACCTAGAACAACATAACACAAATAAATAAAAAATAAACAAATATTTATTAAGTTACTAATGAGAAAGATGTTACGCATTACGGGGCTCAAGGCATAACGCCCCAGGGCGTAGCGACGCATACTTTAGTAAGCTTTACATGTTTTCCTTTTATAGACACATAGAGAACACTTTATCTATAATATAAAAATGAATCGCTGAATGTGTTGGTAAGCGCAAATCTCGAGAGGAGCTGAATCGATATCAATAATTCTTTTTTTATGAATATTCATTGAAGTACGAGGATGGTTCTTATGGCGAGAAAAAAATAAAGAATCGACTGTTAGGCGGTATGACGGTCGCGGGGTCAGCTAGTTGTACATAAAAATGAAAATTACACAGATACTTCTTAACCTAAGAGTACAGATGACGGCCTTATCAATAAAAGTAATCTCTTCCAAACAACTTTTAGATGGAACCTTAGCTCTATAATAGCTCCATAATATTTTTTTATTTTAAAACTACGACCAGCGTGTTTGCCGTTCTATGCTTATAACAATACAAATAATAAATTATCGACAGGATACTGGAAAGTAACTCAGACTTTTCGTTGGTGTTTAATATTTAATCATGAAGTTTATAAGTTTTTTTTTCCAACGATTTCTCGATTTGTGGATTCTACTAGACTTTGTGGACTCGACATTAATAAGCAGTATACTAATAAAGCCGCAAATTGAACTGTTCTTTAAGAACATTTTATGTTTATTTTTTGCCACAGTTAAAAATACTGTTATCTTATCTTCACTGCTGGGGCACTATTCACTTCCTGCATCGCAGGAAGATTAGGCCATACTCTACCACAAGGGCCAAGTCCCGGCCCTCTTATTTTAGTTTTATTAAAATTATTGATAAGAATTATATTGAACCCTTGTATGTCTCCACTGCTGGGGTAATGGTCTCGTCCTGAATCGCTGGAAGGTTAAGTCATACTCCACCAAGGGGGCCAAGTCCGGGTTGGTGGAGGGAGGTTAGGCAGTGGCGGACCTTACTGTCAGATGTTATCAAGCCGCCCATAAGGCCTCTGACATAGATTAATGACTGCCATTACATGACAGCCGGCACCGACGGCTTAGCGACGTCCTATTGATAATGTAAAATATTAATTAGTTAAAAAGTGGAGCGCTGTTGGCTTCATACAGCCCCTTAAGTTAGAACCTAACTTCAAAATGTAAGGTTTTTCCGAGGACGCAAACACAATTCTTGGAAAGTTCTCGGACCGTTGTTCCCGGCAAACAATCCTCTTGAAGGACTATCAGATTTTTCCCTTTGCCGCCAGTTCGTGGAGACCGCCGGACACGTTTTCTCAATTTGGCAAATTGTTCCCACTCGACAAACTTCGGGGGCCATCGTGATTCCGTACTTGTACGAAAGAAATCAATTATCTCCCGATTTCGACTGTCTACTAAACACTGCCCAAAAAAAAAGGAGTAAACTTAAATTACCGCAACGACTGCAACGGTAGTTACCGTTGCAGTCGTTGCGGTAATTCAAGCAAATACATATTAGTGGTACGAATTTTGTTTTGAGTGTTGTTTTCAGGGGTCTGTTTACATATAAACATTTATCTCGAAAATGCAGAATTCCTGAAACACAATTTCAAAAACCTATTTAGAGGCTAAAGGTTGCACCCATGCCGGGATTCGACCTCAGGCTATCCGTGCCAGCCACGGATAGCCAAAGGTCGCGGGTTCGAATTGTCCTTAGCACGGGTTAGTGCATCAAAAAGAATATAATCCTGAAACACACCCAACTTTCATTTATTTCATCCATTTATCACTACTTATTTTTTTGTAAAAAACTCTAACTGTGGTATTTGAGTTTTTTTCTCATTCTGTCTCCCTTCCTATCTCATATCTCAATCTGTCCCTTATTTATATTTATGTGAGAAAAATATTAAAACTAAAAACGCATTTAAAAACTCGTGATTGAATAAACAATATTATGGCTTAGACCGCAGGCACAGGCTCAGACAATATCTTTTATTTTGTTAAAAAACAAATTACTCTCCCTCTAGGAGAAATCTGCAGTGGGTTAGATAAAAAAATATACATTTATAATACATCTCAAAATGATTGCCAGAACGGTTAAATAACAGTTTTGTTAATATTCATCTGTGAAACAAAGGCCGAGCAACATTCAAATGAAATGAACAATGGGCCTAAAGTGAGTAAGCTCGTCTGTCTGTCTGTAATAATTTCACTGGAGTGAACCCTTCTTCGCAAATTAAAGCACTTCCTTTATGCTGAGCGATGGAACAAAATAAATGTGATGGAAGATCCGCTTAGCCTGTTAACGGACACACAACTTTTTACCCACAAGTTATTGAGTTGTGTGGCAGTTATTATAGTAATGATTACATTAAGCAAACACAAACAAAAGTTCTGTGATGATATACTAACAAAGATGTGGCTGAAGCGCAGCTTACTTATTTTTGGTGGAAACTAAGTGGTGCTTAAGGGTTGAACCACATCTGGCAGCACGGAATCGCCTTTTTCCGTCGCCCTTTCTCTTTCTGTCGCTTAGAACTGCCATTTGCTAGACCGAGACAGAAAGCATAATGCGATAGCACGCGGCGGAATCCTCGAGGCGATCGCATTATGCTTTCTGTCTTGGTCTAGCAAATGGCAGTTCTAAGCGACAGAAAGAGAAAGGGCGACGGAAAAAGGCGATTCCGTGCTGCCAGATGTGGTTCAACCCTAATCCAGACTGGGCCCCGTGGTGGAGTATGGCCTATTCCTTCCTCAAGGAAGATACCGGTGCCTCTCTGTGGGAACATAATGTGTTCATGGTGATGATGATGAAGAAGTTAGTGCTGGTGATTTTAATTTAAGATAAGCTAGACCATATTTTTTATTATACTATTTTTATTTTTAATGCACTAACCCGTGCTAAGGACAAATTTAAAAACCTATTTGGAGGCTAAAAATTTCACCCATGCCGGGATTCGAACCCGCAACCTCTGGCTATCCGTGCCAGCGCTCTACCAATTGAGCCAATGGGTGACTCACCGGCATCAGTGAAATTTCGAACCTCTTTACACTATTCTCTGTATTACGTACAGGCAGCGACATCTGGCTTAAGCAAATTGCATCACTTACAGCCCCGACTACCTACTTTGCAGTTAGGTTTTACATCGGAACGATATCACTGTACCCACATGATTATACTATTTTCATTTTTAATGCACTAACCCGTGCTAAGGACAAATTTAAAAACCTATTTAGAGGCTAAAAATTTCACCCATGCCGGGATTCGAACCCGCAACCTCTGGCTATCCGTGCCAGCGCTCTACATGTACATGTGTCTCATGTGGGTAGTGATATCGTTCACATGTAATTGTAATTGATTGTTTTTTTATTATATGTTGTATTTAACAGGGATTTGCTGAAAATCAGCGTTGTGTTCAACACAACATTCATGCTGAGCGAATTCCTTTTTATCAATATCCTAAGTTTGTATAATAAATTATTAAGTTTTTTTTGTAATGTGATAATGATAAATAAATGTTTTTTCACTTTCAATTTCAATACAGCGTTCAGTGGCATCTTCACTCACACTAGATGGCTGTAGGGCCACTCTGCTGTAGTGCCTGGGACATGGTTTTTAGATGAGGATTTTAATATAAATATATAAACAAGTTAAATAAGATTATACTATTTTTATTTTTAATGCACTAACCCGTGCTAAGGAACAAATTTTAAAACCTATTTAATTGGTAGAGCGCTGGCACGGATAGCCAGAGGTTGCGGGTTCGAATCCCGGCATGGGTGAAATTTTTAGCCTCTAAATAGGTTTTTAAGTTAAATAAGATTTTTTATTGTTTTGACTGAGTTTTTTTTGTGAACACTGTCAATAATAATCATTCAAAACTAAAACAAATATTTCGTTTTCGAACTTGTTTCTATGTTTTTAGTTTATTTATTTAGTGATTGTCTATCCCACCTAGTCGGAGGGCGTCCTACACTACGTTTGCCGAGTCGCGGTCTCCACTCAAGAACGCGTTTACTCGAACGGTTGTCGGTTCTTCGCGAGATATGGCCAGCCCACAGCCACTAGGTGGGACGACGATCTGCGAAAAACCGCAGGCAGAAGCTGGATGCGGCAAGCTGAAGACAGGGCGCTATGGCGCTCATTAGGGGAGGGCTATGTCCAGCAGTGGACTAATATAGCCTGAAGAAGAAGAATTGTCTATCTATACTTTTAGGGTATTGACTATCGGTACTTCTGTCGCTAGCATCTCTCCTCGCCCGGGCGGCAAACGTCATTCGCATTGTTTCGCGGCAGCCATACAATGTCTAATGCAACATTATTGTCATCGTACCGTGAAAACACGCCCACAGCAACAAAAAAATGGGTTGACAAGTGAAGTTTGTTTAGCATAACGTTTCAAACAACGTTATGCTAAACAAACTGGTTTAGCAAAGGTGGTTTTTACTCCTTTTTGTCTCGTTTATATATTTTTTTACGTAGCCTATAAACGCCCCAACATAGGCACAAGCTTTCTCTCAGAGAGACGGTATGAACTTAATCACCACGCGTGCCCACCGAGGATTGGCAATTTGCGCTGAGGTAACAACTCAAACACTAAGGTTTCCTCACAATTTCATCCTAAACAGCGGTGGTGTTGCTGTAACTTCACAAATGCTCATAACTTAGAAAACAAAGTCGTCTCACAATGTAGTATATAATATTGACATTTTAACGCTCAATATCTCGCAAATGGATCCCTAAATAAAAAAACGGTTTGTCTACAACCACTAATTCAACGATAGCCTCTAAATTATTTGTTTACAATTTGCGGTAGACGAGAAAAAATATCAACCATTATTTAGCTGTACATTGTGAAATAATGTGTGCACTTACAGTGCGTTCACATTAACTTGACGCGTGAGAGAATTGGTAACAAAGACATAACTGGTGAATTAGCTTTTGGAACTAATCGGAAGATGGTAAAACAAGCCCTCAATTCTTTTATTTTCCCCAAGTAATGGGAATGATTTCTTATTTAACATGGTAACAGTAAACATCTCAGTGCTACCAATTCTCTCACGCGTCAAGTTAATGTGAACGCACTGTAAGTTCATACTTTATTTCACGTGACTAAATTTTTTTTCTCGTCTACCGCAAAATGTAAAAAAATAATGTTCCTTTCCAAAGTCAATAAGTCAATTTCTCATACGTCAGGCTAGAAGGTTAATGTGACAAGGTTCTAACGTGATTATGTTAGTGCACGCGACTCTACACAAAAAAATTGTTTTTTAACATTCTATTCTACAGCTGGGTACTGACCAACGTTACGAGGTGTAATGTAACATGTTACACAGCGAGCATTCATGCTGACAGTACATAGTGTTACGGGGAAACCGGCGAGTGTGCAGCAGTTTGAGTGCTCCACCCGGATGTCGGCGAATGTTCCTAGCTTACTATTTTGTGGGCGTGACTGAGGTTTATGGGCCAATTTCAAGACAAGGAGTTAAACACAAATATACATCTGGATACAGGCTTCACCAGTTCTATAACTGCCTGCCTGAATTACAAATAATAATAATAATTTCTGAATTGAGAATTTCGCTAAGTAAATACTTAACTGTAGTGCTGACTTTTCGAATTTCTCAGCAAAGAGCGTGACAGAACGTTACTTAAGTATTTACTTGAAACCGGCTCTAAGTCTTGTTTACCACGGAACCCTAAATCAGCCGTTTTTTTCCATAAATCGTGTCTAGACTCAGAACCGTAATCCCAGGTTCCCGTGGGCCTAAAATAAAACTACAAGGCAAGCTTAAATTACATAGTATAGGTGTAGTGTTAACCATTATTAAATTCAAAACTCATTTGAATTCCACGAAGGTGTTGCCGTATGCCGTGGGTGGTTATTAATGAAAAAAGATTTGTTTCAACCAATTCAGATGGTAAACTTGTCGCGTGAATTGCAGCAAGTTTGAAATAAAATTACATTAAAAGCTGTTCGTAATTTGATATAATAGAATTTTATTATATTTTTACTTTTTATACATTACTGGCTGAGTTTGCAAACGTTGTTTTGCAATGTTCATTCGCCTACTATTACAAAATAAAAAAAAAATTGATGATGCGAAAACGACTTTTTTACTTGCTCACTTTTTCAGACCCTACTCTAAGACCGTGCGTGTTTAGATATAGAATCTAAAATTTTAACACAAAAACAGTAATCGAAATTAAAAAAAAATGAGTAAACATTTCTTTTTACAAGATTCGATGGCCAGTGCACGAGATGACTCGAGCGATAGCGACAATGTATAAAATATTTTTATGACACTATATGATATTTATTATGACACTAACTGTATATTTTTGAAGTAACTTTCGTAAGTACTACACATTATTGTCGGACTCGTCAATACTCAATACTCGGACAAAAAGTAAGTTTCTTCTTCTTCTTCAGGCTATATTACATAGGCTGCTACTTATGTACGCGGAATCTGGGATTCCAATAATTTTAAACGCAATGTCTGACCTCCATGGTCAAATTCGTTCTTTTTTAAAATACTGGCCGCTAATATTTTTCTCTTATAAACGTAAGTGTTTGGTCTTTGTTGGGTTTAAAATGTCATATCGCTGAAAAAATGGAACTCACTCGTGAAAATATTCGTGCTATGATTTATTACGATTTTCGACGTGGTTTAACGCAACGCAACGCATTTGCAACAGTGCGTAGATCAATTCACTTCGACTTTTGGTGGTGAAGCTCCATCAAAAACGACTGTGTATCACTGGTTTAGTGAGTTTAATCGCGGGCGCAGTAAGCTCACGGACGAAGTTAAAGAAGGTCGCCCGAAATCGGTGGTTGTGCCACAAAATATTGAAGCTGTGCGAAAACTAATAATGCAAGACCACCATGTTACGTATCGCGAGATAGAGGCTATTCTGGGCATATGTATGACGAGCATTCATAGGATATTACATGAACATTTGTCTGTAAAAAAAATTTGTTCGCGTTGGATCCCGCACAACTTAACTCAGGATCAAAAAGATGCTCGCGTCGAATGGTGCAAGAGAACCTTAAAAAAATTCAACGGAGACGACTTAAAATCTGTTTATAATATCTACACAGGTAACGAATCCTGGATCTACGCGTACGATCCCGAAACTAAACAACAATCAACAGTTTGGGTGTTTCAAAATGAGCCGAACCCTACGAAAGTGGCTTGTGCAAAAAGCACTGTAAAGCAAATGGTGGCCTGCTTTTTTGGTATTAATGGCCATGTGGCTACAATACCACTGGAGAATCGCAGAACGGTTAATTCGGAGTGGTTTACGACCATTTGTTTGCCGGAAGTATTTGAAGACATACGCCAAAACAACCAGCGACGCAGAATCATACTTCACCATGACAATGCCAGCTGTCATACATCTCACATCTCAGGAAACAACTACATTTTTGGATGGTCAAAAAATAGAATTGATGGGTCATCTACCGTACAGCCCTGATTTGGCTCCCAATGATTTCTATTTATTCCAAAATGTAAAGAATAAATTACGTGGTCAACGATTTTCGATCCGTGAAGATGCCGTAGATGCGTTCAAACAGCACGTTTTGGAGATACCTCAATCAGAGTGGAAAAAGTGTTTTACAAATTGGTTTCATCGAATGCAAAAGTGCATCGATCATAGTGGAGAATACTTTGAAAAACAGTAAAAGCATATTTAGCCATATAAATTTGTTTATTTTTTCTATCCCGCATACATAAGTAGCAGCCCTCGCATGTAGTCCACGGCTGGACATTTTATCCGGTAATAATATAATACTGACTGCATGTCTTCAAAACTAATATTTTTAGTAACTAGGCAGGTAAGACATATTCTTTTCTGAGCTAGTATCCGTATGTTTTAGATATTTTATTATAAAGACGTTTCACGTCCAAAAACTATTGAGCAGCTGCAGAGGAAGCCTTTACACAAATAGCGCCTTTCTATGTAGCCTAGACGAAGACTAATTAAATTCCCGAGCTAACGTCTCGCACATAAATATCAATGACGTAAAAATGCGCGATTTGAATAATATCGCAATTTGGATACGACGGGTCGACGGCGAAGGCGGCACCGGGATTAGCATATTGCCTCTACTCTACCCCCTAGAGCGCTTCTTAATACGCTATTCACATATGTTATTTTAGTAATAGGTAACAATTTATCATGAAAATTTTGTTCGAGTACAAAAACTTTAATCGCTTTTGCTCTGAATGGAGGGGCGATGCTCCTAAAACTGTCCAATCCGGTAGCCGGAATAAGTTTGTCACGTATTCTTACGCGCATATCTTGGTCTAGCGGTAAGGTTTTGGGCTTGATTCTCGCTAAGAGCTTGTCTATCTATCTAATCAGTCCATTAACAGAGGCATTTGCTACAGTTAAGTATAATTATTATGCCTCTTCTCTTTCACGTTTACTCATCCGGTCCTTTGCTAGCCACTTTCCGATCCACCGCCTGGTGGTCTGCCCACAGATCGTTGGCCTGTTCCTGGCCACCACTCAGTGGCTACCTTAGTCCATCAGCCGTCTTCCCTCATTACCAAATCCCTCGTCGTCAGGCTATACTAGTCCACTGCTGGACATAGCCCTCCCCTAAAGAGCGCCACGTTGTGCTATCATAGGGGGTAATGCCTATAATCCCCACGCTGGGCATGCGGGTTGGGGATCGCAGTTCAATGGAATTTTACTGCAGGGGGCGTTGCTGCTCACCCCCCGGTTTGTGTCCCTTAGTCGCCTTTTACGACACCCGCGGGAAGAATTGGGTTGGTGCTATTCTCTAGGCCGACACCACACAGCAATTAAAGTGGATACATTAAATTAAAGTTGACCTTAAGAGTTCTGATCGTGGTTCAAGTTGAGAATATATGAAAAGAAATTGGAGCCTCATGAGACTTCCCAGAATCCTTATTAAAAGGCTAATCTATTCTAATCTCTTTTGAAAAAAATAGACAATCAGTTTTCTTGTCTATAGTAGTCTAAATTCAATTATATTATAAATTCCACCGGAAATCCTAATTGATTAGAAATTTTCACTAACCATAGGTATTAAACAGGTGGCATTTGCCCAGTGGGGCACATAGATTTTACATAAAAATTCTAGTAAACAACTTGAAGCGAATTGGAAAACAACTTTTCCTACAGCAATTATAACTTTATTTTTTATTTACTGATTTTAAATCCAGATGACATTAATGAATTTATCTAGAGAGTATAGAGTAGATTATATACTATAATTGTAGATTCATAGTAATTTGTGTTATAAAAGGTTATGTGAGATTAGATTAGAACTCTTTATTGTACACATTAGTAAACAAAACATATTGAGAGATTAATAGAGATCTACAGATATTATGAGATATAAGGTTTCAGCGAAAGTAGCATACTATAGAATAATTAGATTTTAGCTAATCTTGTAGTAGGTTGTCGCTGAAAAATACCACCTTTTAAGAGTAACATTATCTCATAAACACAAAAAAAAAGTCTTGACTGTATTAATAGTAAGGTATTTATTGATTATTTGGTTGCGGATGCATGTAGCAGAAATACAAGTTGTTTTCTTACTTAGTGTTTTTAAACCAAAATAATAGAATAAGACACAAGGCAAAATCTTTAAGATGACATTTTTGGCTTTACTTCTTTTCCTCGCTTTCCAGGATAGCCACATTGAGTCTGTGACAGGAAGTGGTGTCAACTTGCTTCGTCGTCTTGAGCTCGCATCCATATTCACCAACGTATTCGTTATTCATAAAGTCACTCATTGGCTCAAGGTCAAATCTCAACGCATCAACTTTGTATTCACCCTGTAATAAAAACATATTATTAGTATATTTATTCATATTCCTATTTTTACCGACTACCCCTATCTATTTCTGCTTCGGTAAATTCTCCGATTTGAGGTTGCCTGGAAGAAATTGCTATTAGCAATAACGCCGCCAATTGTATATTATCTTCTGTATCTGCTGTTTCTGTATCAATTTTCCGGTATACAATAAAGAATATTCTTATCTTATTACATGAAAATACTTGAAGAAAAGAAGTCAATACATTTCCAACTACTACCGGTTTCTACAAAAACGCGAATAACCATTAATTGTATCGTAATACCAATTCACTGTATTCAAAGGAAGAATTTTCACTCACTTTATCAATTACAAAAGGAATTTCGTATAATTAAGAAATGCTACAATTTTCTTATTAGGTACCTGCATTTTTTCTCTGCCCACAGATAGGTGAATACTACAGATAGCTTTAGGTACCAAACCTACAAATAAGTAACGAGATTTTCGGGGTTAATATGAGGATCTTATTTGTATAATATTAGGAAAATTTATCAATATTTTTTGTTTCATAAATAAAACAGTTCAGAACTTCACTTACAGATTTGATGGGGCAGCTATCCAATCCCATCATTTCAAATATGGGATACCAAGGTGTATCTTTCTCTTTCATAGCTTCACAAATGGTGGATACGACTGTAAACACTGGGTCTGTTCCGCCATTATCTAGCTCCTTGACGATGTCGATTTTCAACTGAAAATATACAAGTTTAGAATGATTCATATATACACTTGGCTAGAAGGGAAGACGGCCGGTGGACCAGGGCAGTATCGGAGTGGTGGCCAAGGGAGGGAAGGAGGTTGGTAAGCAGACCACCGACACGATGGTCAGACGACATCGTGAGGGTTGCGGGTCAAAGAGGGATCAGGTTAGCACAGGACCGTGAGGAATGGCGCAATAAAAAGGAGGCATATGCCCAGCAGTGGGTTGATGTGAGCTGATTATAGATATAGAATATAGATTAGTATTTTTTTTTGTCATGTAGCCTATAAACATCCCACTGTAGGGCACCTTTTCTTAGAGAGAGAGGGAGAGAGAGTATGGGCTTAGTTACCACACTTGCCCACCGCGGATTGGCAATTTTAAGCGCTAAGGCATTGCTTCTATAACTTGACTAATTTACATAACTTAGAAAACAGTCATTGGTATGCCCACACTGGGAACCAAATCTGGGTCTCTCGCTTCAAAGTCCACTGTCGTACCCAGTGGGCTGGCACCGCTCTAAAGATCAGATTATAAAAATAAAAAATTAAAACTGACTTCGAAACACTACAGCACTAAAAAAAGAAAAATAATTTAAACGAATATGTTTAGAATAGAAGTGATTCGTGAGTGATTTTGAGTGATTTCGGAACGCACCCATGACGGGCGTAACTACTTGACAGCTGCCAGATGAGCTAAAAATTGCCCACTTGTTTTGTTGCTTGTGAAATGTGTCTTTTCCCAAACTTGTATGGCAATTAGATTGCCGGGCTTATATTTTCGTGTGAAGTGCGGAATAAGTTCAGGGACGGATCCCAGTGTTGACAGTGTTTTGGTTGTAGGGCGACGGATGGCTATCCGTCGCGTTTTATCAAAATAGTGGACAAATTTTGATAAAACGTGATGCCGTGAATGTGCACTGAAGGTACGTAGCTTTCTGGGGAAAGAGCTCTTGGGATAGACGGGGAAGTCTAGGGATCCCCCGACCTTCCAGTGCACCTACCCCGAGCACCGCCGGCTGCCAAGTCGAGAGGCGTCGACGCAGACAGACTTTATAAGTGCCTTGTTTTCTCATTAGTTTTTAAGTATTAGTATTTAAGTGGGTCCTATACCCTACAGAATACTATGATCACATCTTAAAGATCGATGTAGATATTGAAGAAGTATAGTCTGGAGCCGGTGCTAAGGTACTAGATATTTCAAGCTACCAATGTTCCAATGGTTCCAAATATGAGCCCTTTAAAGGTCGGACTGACAGACAGGCAGAGTACCACCCTCTGGCACCCATCCGGTACAAAAACCTAACAAGTTCTTTTTAGTTATTAAAGCTCCCCACCCGCAGGGTGCCAGTGGGATCCCATTAATAAGCCTACAAAGTCCGTCTATGTATCTGTCTCACCTATAAAAACCTTTTTCTTATATACCGTCAATAATGAACAGATGAATTTTCACTCTGTTATTAATGCGGATTCCTCATGTAATTATAAAAATACATAAAAATAAAAATAATCCGTGTCGACATTGCTTTATGGTAAGAGTAGATATGGTTTATGGTAAGAGTAGAATTAAATGAAAGAAAAGACATTTTTTCACGATTGTTTAGCTAACAGTCGCGAAAAAATGTGTTTTAGCTGTATACTAATATGCTGCATACAAATTGCGACTGTTTATAAAATAAGCTTAATTGCCTTTATTATTATTTTTAATTTAATGAAGGCAATTAAGCTTACTTAGCGAGGATTTAACTCCGAGATGCTTTATCTACGTTATGTGATGCTTTCTACAGTATCCAGTGGCACCTTGACCCACACTAGACGGGTGAAATGGTGACACGGATGCTGCAGTGCGAGGATTTACAGGAAAGATAAATCTCTTTATTTGACATAATTTTTTCATTATTTTACTAGTCTGCCTGGTGAATTTAATTGAGACCTTATGGCTAATATTACCTCGTCACCTTCATCCAGGTCTTCCTGGATATTAATGGAGCCTTCGAGCACCACGTGGTCCCCATTATTTTTCATCTTCAAATCGCAAGACAATTTGTAATTGTTGTTTTCTTCGCAAGGGCTCACATTGCCACCAATCTCACACACGTATGTGGCTTCCTGTGAAATATCACGGACAAATTTAGAAAATATTAATATTCTCTGCTCTCTTTCATATTTAAACATCCTTCCTCCCATTAGTGATGTGTGGTATCCCACAAGGCCGTAATGGGATTTGGGATTGGTAAGACCTATAAGATCGCTCTTGAGTTAGTTATATAGATAGAGAACACTTTATTGTACATAAAAAAGGAAATTACACAGATATTTCTTAGCCTAAGAGTACAGACTGAAGTTTGTTTGGAAGAGATCACTTTTAGTGATGACCGCTTTATCACTAAAAGTGATCTCTTCCAAACAAACTTTAAAATAGCAACTAAACAGTGCACTCAAGAGTAATCCTAGAGGTATAACTTTTACTAATAGGGCGATAAGTGTTGTAACGGATGGATAAGAAGGATGGGATTCATTTTCTTTGGTGACGTTGGTTGACGTCTTATATTCCTTTAACGTGTCACTGTGTCGCCATTAAAATTCGCTGTGGGCTAAGATATATAGAAGAAGAAGAAAAGCATTTATTATAGAAACAGTGCACACGCCACAGTAACAAAACAAACTTAAAACTTATTACTAAACATGACATTCACAATAAACAAAAACAAAGAATAAAAACGAAAGGTCACGGCGTGTCACTGCTGCTATAAATGGCAACTGACTCAGCAATATGCTGATGGACAAGCCTTCAGCGCTGATTTTCAGTCAGTGGCAGGTGCTACCCCACAAGCGTCACAGACTGCGGTGCGAAACAATCATGGGCAATACCATATAGAGTAGAATACTTACATGTTACATAGAATAATACCTAGAATACGTATTATGTAAACAGAATGAAGGATAAATTAGGGCACTTTAGGGTGCTAACTAGCGCCACCAGTAGGATAAAATTCATAAATTGTTTTATAATACGTGTTTTTTCAAAAAGTAAACATCACATAATTAAATATCTGTGATACCTATTTTTAGAACACACAGCCTAGAACGTAGTATCGACAAGCTAGAACTTTTATCGATTTTCGCTTAAAACGGCCGTTTTTGGCGGAAATCCTTATTCCATTGGTGGCGCCGGTTACCACCCCAAAGCGCCTTTATTAAGTAAAACAAAAAAACTATTTACATCGGCACCAGTCGGAGAAACAGCTACTAGTACCAAAGCAACCGCAACGGTTAATAACCATGAGACAAACATTTTGTTTGCAACAAATAAAAATGCTTTTTCACAAATTTAGTGTCACTGAAGTCGGCAAAACTGTCGACTACGGATCACGGCGAGTAAATCGTGTAATTTTTCCGCATTCCCTCTTTATAAAATGTGCATGGAATATAGATTCCTATCTCCTGTGTTTACGGATACCCGCATCTGATTAAAGTTGCGTGCATCCTTACCCGCGGTGTTCAGATTGTCATTCTGATTGAGGTACATTAGTTTTATTGTATCGCGTGTTTTATTAAGGCGTGCCACATGCTAGCGCGGCGGCGCAGCTCATACAAAACAAATATTTTCAATCAAATCTGTCTGCAGTTTTTCGCAGATCAACGCATACGAAACTTAAAACAGGAGAGACAGGGCGCTATGGCGCTCATTAGGGAAGGGCTATGTCCAGCAGTGGACTAATATAGCCTGAAGAAGAAGAATAAGCAGAACATTTTAACATCGAAATTGGACTTCATTATTACTTTCTTTTCGGTAGAGGTTTTTTGATGTAAATCGTTTTGAAATCTGACATCCAACATAGTAATACTTTCCTAAAATAACACAGCCATTGACACCTTAGTTCTTAAATTCGACCATTTGGCGTCGGCTTGATAATGAACAAAACATCACACGTACACACCTACAAACATACATACGCGCGCAACTCATAACCTTTCTTTGCTTTCACAGTCGGGTGAAAAAATATGACAAGTCTATACTACTTTGGCCTACATGATTTAGCTAGTTGATTTTTACAATGTCTAGTGATATCTCTACTAAAAATCACTCAGATACCGTGTAGTAGCTATTAGCTAGTCATTTGGTTCGATTGACAGATTACCTTGTCCTAACTCGGCTAATGCAATTTATTCGGTGGCATAAGGTTAACACGAACACTAGACTAACACGAAGGCATTAACTGTTAGTTTACTACATAGTAAACTAACAGTTAATGCTTGCAAAAAGACGCCTGTCACCTAAGTCTTCCGGGACCACAGTACTTGCAAAAGTGCCGAAACGTCGGAAGATTGTAAAATGTAAAATTAAACGAGTAAATATCGGTGCAAATACAGTTTTTATTAACACAAAAGTAAACAAAAAATGGTTTCCCTGTCAAAATAAAACAGAAAAACTTCATAACAGCCACTGGAACTTCCTATTTAGGATAAAGCGATTTAATCGCAAACTATTAAAATTATTAATTGTATTAGGATGTATTAGCAAAGGGAAAGATAAAAAGTACCCGGAACCGGCGTGCGTGCATGCAACGACTTATGAACGTTGATGAAGCGAAGGTGATCTGTCAGTATCGTGGCAAGTGGCAGTCCCTGGTCTCTGCCTACCCCTCTGGGATACAGGCGTGAGGTTATGTATGTATTGAAATTAAACAAGTTATAATAACATAACATAAACTCACGTCTGTATTTCAGAGAGGTAGGCAGAGACTAGAGACTGCCACTTGCCACGATCCTGACAGATCACCTTCCCTTAATCAACGTTCATAAGTCGCATGCACTAGTTATACCTTATTGTATAACAAAGAGTGATTTGGCAACTTGTATTCACATTATGAGTTTCAAAAGGATTCACTAACATATTTTTTTATGTAGCCTATAACGGGTGTTAAAGAACCGCAGCCGGATCGGTAAATCACGCATTCCCTACATCAAAACGAACATTTTTTGTTTGGCACCATGTTTGGGGATTTAACGGTTTACGAGATATTGAGGTGCAAAGTCGAGACTTTTTTTTACTTTTTTTTGCAGAAATAGAACAAGATTCGTATAAACAATATTTCTCCCATAGAAACTCCATGTGAATTATCAATATTTCAAAACAAAAATTGACTTTGAAATTTCACCGCGCAATAGTTCGCAACCCCTTCAAATGTTCCATGCCTTACATAAACATAGCTACGCAACTATCGCACGCTCACTCGCGCGCGGCAATTGACCCGGCCGCTATCAGGTGTTTTGTTTGAGGTCTGCCGCGGTCGCGCGCGCCACTGGGGTTCCTTGACCCGGGCCGAACGGACGCGCGCGCAAGTAAGTAGGTGGACTCCGAGAAACCCCATTTCGTTCGATTGACCGACGTATCCCGTGTGTAGTGAGAGCTATCAAAGTATTTTACATTACGCCAATATCCATGACGTATGTCACTCTTCGGTACGAAGCCATCAAATCGGGAATAATAATAATGCTGCAGGTCTACAACGACCACAGTGTTTTCCAATTTCGCCATAATTTTGGTTTTTAATGTCAGGAGAATCGGGTTCATACATTGTTGTAAAAATTTTAAACTTACACCATCGTGTTCGTCCATTTAACGAGATGGCGTAGGTACTTGAAGTTACTACGAATACCAACCACAAAAAATACTTCGCTCCACGACTTAACTAAGGCTACCCACCACACGCCGGCCGAGCGGCGCTGCAGACGGCGCTACACGAAGTACCTAGGTACCTACCACACAAGTCGCTCCTGCTCCCCGGTCGGGCGGCGCTGCAGACGGCGAAGCGCACTACACGAAGTACCTAGGTACCTACACACACACCGCACCGGTGCTGTACGCCGGCCGAGCAGCGCTGCAGACGGCGAAGCGCGCTACACGAAGTACCTACGTACCACACACACGCCTGCCGAGCAGCGCTGCAGATGGCGGAGCGCGCTTCACGAAGTACCTACCTACCACACACACGCCTGCCGAGCAGCGCTGCAGACGGCGATGCGCGCTTCACGAAGTACCTACCTACCACACACACGCCTGCCGAGCAGCGCTGCAGACGGCGAAGCGCGCTACACGAAGTACCTACCTACCACACACACGCCTGCCGAGCAGCGCTGCAGACGGCGAAGCGCGCTACACGAAGTACCTACCTACCACACACACGCCTGCCGAGCAGCGCTGCAGACGGCGATGCGCGCTTCACGAAGTACCTACCTACCACACACACGCCTGCCGAGCAGCGCTGCAGACGGCGAAGCGCGCTACACGAAGTACCTACCTACCACACACACGCCTGCCGAGCAGCGCTGCAGATGGCGGAGCGCGCTTCACGAAGTACCTACCTACCACACACACGCCTGCCGAGCAGCGCTGCAGACGGCGAAGCGCGCTACACGAAGTACCTACCTAACACACACACGCCTGCCGAGCAGCGCTGCAGATGGCGGAGCGCGCTTCACGAAGTACCTACCTACCACACACACGCCTGCCGAGCAGCGCTGCAGACGGCGAAGCGCGCTACACGAAGTACCTTCCTACCACACACACGCCTGCCGAGCAGCGCTGCAGACGGCGGAGCGCGCTACACGAAGTACCCAGGTACCTACACATACACCGCATCGGTGCTGCTCGCCGGCCGAGCGGCGCAGCAGACGGCGGAGCGCGCTGCACACCGTGATTTAGCGGCGGTGGCAACAAGAAACAGCCGCTCCTGCCACGCAGCAATACCGATTTTACCGAATATCGTTGTTGGGTAATCTAGAATCGTGTTATAAGAAACTAGCCTAGTGCTAGTTAAACTCGCGTACAGAGGGTTCCGTACAATAAGTAATCTGTGATTTGGCGGTGATGTGGATCTAGTGTCTGACTTGCACTTGGTCGTTTTTTATTACTTGTTATACAAAATAAGCCCTATAATCATATTCAGTTTTACGACTGTATGTATACCTAACCGTTCTTACGATACAGCAAAAAGAAGAAATTAATGTGTTTTGTATGGCGCCCCACCTTAATTTTTAATATTTTGTACATTTTATTATTATTATTAATCGGCAATGTTAACAATTCAATTCAATTTATTTCAACGTAAAGAATTTATATTCTGTTTGCTGAATGTCAAAGTACAATGTAACATGAAAGTGAAAGCCGCTGCCTTCGGGCCGTAGTGTAGTGGAGAAAAAGGCAGCGGGAAAAAACTCCATCACAACACATTGCTTGTAAAAGTTTCAACCGCCTAAGTATTACGGTTCCAAAGATAGGGTAGGACAGACAGAAAGGCAGACGGACCGACAGGCGAACAGACCGGCGGCGGAGACAGAATAATAGGGTCCCGTTTTAGGAATATCTCGGGAACAGGAACCCTAAAAACACACGCGCCTCGGCTTGTTTTCGCCGAGCGAAAACAAGCCGAGGCGCGGGCGACTCAAACGAAAATCCTGCCTGCGACGCACGCCGCCGCGCCGCGCCGCCCGCCTATCAAAGGGCGCCGACGATCCGTTCAAGGCCGTGTCATTCTGGGTACGAATAAAGGTTATTACACACTCGTTACGTACAAGCTAAAAGGAATTACCTCGTTTCTTAATTTTAATGTTTTCTTTAAAGCAGTTTAAGTAAATGCTCGCAATCGCCGTCGATAAAAAATTACAACTTCTTGTACACCATACCCGCATCGCAGAAAGTTTAGGACATACCCCACGGGAACCAAGTCCGGGTTGGTGAGGATTGTAATACAATGGTAGGCCTTACTGTCGGAAGTTATCAAGCCGCCTAAAAGGCTTCTGACACGGCTTAACGATTGCCATTAAAATGACAACCGACACCAACAGCCCATTTTCCGATAAATTACAATTACTCGGTTCCCCTAGGCCACGAGCGCTTGGTAGATGCAATAGTTTTTTATCTAATGTATTTTTTTTCTTTTTCTGTTGAAAAAGAAAAAGAAAGTCACCCAAGTAGTGAAATGAAGTATAAAATCCTTGGGTAGAGAAAATGAAAATACTGGCATGCAGCCACACTGATTTGTCGAGAAAAAAAATAAATAGGGTTTGATCCTCTTATGCTTATTCAATAATAGAAATTGTCACTTGTGTTCTGTCGGAACGAGTAATCGAAAATAAAGAAAATTTTAGTTGGCGCGGTAAGTAATTTAAATTTTACTACGGAACAAGTAAATCAAGACTTGCAAGAAAGGTTCGTTCCTCCTTATACCACGGTTGCCCATTGTTGTGCTGAGTTTAAGAGGGCAAGAACATCCGCTAAAGACGACTCGCGCTGAGGGCACCCAACGACTGCAGTAACTTAAAGAAACGATAAAAAAATGTTGTACAATTTTTATTTTTAATGCACTAATCCGTGCTAAGGAGAAATTTAAAAACCTATTTAGAGGCTAAAAATTTTTCCCATGCCGGAATTCGAACCCGCAACCTCTGGCTATCCGTGCCAATTGGTAGAGCGCTGGCACGGATAGCCAGAGGTTGCGGGTTCGAATCCCGGCATGGGTTAAATTTTTAACCTCTAAATAGGTTTTTAAATTTGTCCTTAGCACGGGTTAGTGCATTAAAAATAAAAATAGTATAATCATGTGGGTACAGTGATATCGTTCCGATGTAAAACCCAACTGCAAAGGAGGTAGTCGGGGCTGTAAGTGATGCAATTTGCTTAAGCCAGATGTCGCTGCCTGTACGTAATACAGAGAACAGTGTAAAGAGGTTCGAAATTTCACTGGTGCCGGTGAGTCGCCCATTGGCTCAATTGGTAGAGCGCTGGCACGGATAGCCAGAGGTTGCGGGTTCGAATCCCGGCATGGGTGAAATTTTTAACCTCTAAATAGGTTTTTAAATTTGTCATACTACTGTTTGTTTTATAGCTGAAGAACTAAAGATCTTAATAGGGAGTGTTCATGACCATTTGGGAATGAAAAAGGCTCAGCGCTTTGAGTGACTAGAATGCTAACGGCCGAACAACAACGAACCCTCATCAATGGATTCTTTTTTGGGACAGTCAAGGTGGGGGCAATTATTCAATTCCTAGATCCATTTCCTAGATTGAAAAAATATCTAAGTGGCTAGAAATTTGACGATGATGACGCAGTGAGCGCAGCAGTACAAGGTTTTGTAAAGAATCCAGATGAAAACCTATTTAGAGGCTAAAAATTCCACCCATGCCAGGATTCGAACCCGTGACCTCTGGCTATCCGTGCCAGCGCTCTTCCAATTGAGCTAATGGGCGACTCACCGGCATCAGTGAAATTTCGAACCTCTACACTATTCTCTGTATTACGTACAGGCAGCGACATCTAGCTTAAGTAAATTGCATCACTTACATTCCCGACTACCTACTTTGCAGTTAGGTTTTTACATCGGAATGATATCACTGTACCCACATGATTATACTATTTTTATTTTTTTAATGCACTAACCCGTGCTAAGGACAATTTTTTAGCCTCTAAGTAGGTTTTTAAAATTGTCCTTAGCACGAGTTTTTTTTAAATCATATTACAAAAGCAGATATTTTGTAATTTTACAATGGGTCTTCTTAGCTAAGCTAAAAAAAAATTTTTAATCTGTCAAATAAATACCTACTTTAGTAAAAGTGACTGCCTAAAAGTTAGGGGATGTTACTGAAATTGACGTGTCACACTCACAAACTAAAATTAAAAACTAAGTTTTTCTACCAAATTCAAGTAGGTATAGGCACTTTTCTAGCTTTGAAGGAAAGTCTGTCTCAGTGTGATGGGACCTTAAGGAACGAAAGTTTGACTCATTCATTTGAATGAAGTTCTATTGACTATCGACGCAAATTTTTTTCTAGTCCGGTTTCTCGCGTCATCGGATGCGCACGCACATTATCTACTTATCGTTTCGCGTACTCTTTGTGATAGTAAACAACCTACAATGCCTCATTAATACAGTACTAAGGAGTCTCTGGATATGATATTCTGCTACTGTGTAGGAAAGGGGGAAATGCAGCTGAGGCCCTGCGTCTGTACGGTGTCAGATACCCCAACGCTCATCAGCCAACGGAGTCCAGGGTGATACTGCGAGCCATTTATCTCGTCTTAGAAAATCCGCCGCTCGTTGCAGCCGGCGGCGCACGTGCTGCGCCGGCGGCACGGTCATCGTGCGCAACATCGGGTGTCTTACGTCACTGTAAGGTTTTGAAGAAGGATAGAGAGCGGCCCTATAAAATCAACAAGGTGCAAGCGTTTGTGCCAGGCGGTTGCTGCAGCACAGTGAAAATGACCCGGCTTTTGTGCAAAATGTTATTTTCACGGATGAAAGCACCTTCACGAACAATGGTATGAAGAATCGAAGAAACGCTCATTGGTGGGGTTCCGATAACCCATTTCAGGTACAGGAGACGGGGTTCCAGACAAGGTGGAAGTGGAATGTGTGAGCCGGTATCTTGCGTGAAAAATTCTGGATCCCGTATTTTTGCCGCCCAGAATGAATGGTGCGACCTACTTGGAACTGCTCAACTATTAGATGCCCCTGGCTCGGTTGCATCAAACGTGGTTCCAACACGACGGCGCGCCACCACAGTGTACACTACTGGTGCTGCAGCGGTTAAAGCTGTTCGAACGTCGTTGGATCGGCCGCCATGGTCCTAACCCCATTGCCCAGCATGTTCTCCCGACTTAACCCTATTGGACTTTTTTTATGGGGTTATGTTCAGGTTCGAGTGTTTGACCGCCCTTATGAGACCGCTGAGGATATGAGAGCATGATTATCGCGGTTTTTGATGACCTGAAGCGAGCTAGCACGGAAAGGGCTGACACAACTGGTTCACCGTCAGACGTTGCGCTGGGCGCGCGTTTGCCTTCATGTAAACGGTCGCTAGTATCTTGTCCGTGCTGAGCGGCCTGTTCCTGACGAAGACACAGACGTCGAGTAAGTACCTAGATATTATTTATCCTACTCAAATGTGCTTTAGACATTTTTACGCTTCAAATTTACTTCTCAAACTACACCACATACATCTTACCGGCTGCCGCTGCCCACTACAACAACAACGTCTTTGCAGGACGACTGTGGTGGCTGTGGGTACGTAATAGCAAAATAGCTATTAACGTGGAACGTTGGGTAACTTTTATAATAATAAATAAAATCTGGAACGACTTTAGGTGTGGTTTTAAAACTAGATAAAAACGGATAAGCAGGTAAAAAGTCAGATCTGGTCAAAGGGTAAAGTAGTAGTGGTGAAAAATGAGGGAAATCGAAGAATGTGTGACGTAGGTACATAATTTAAATATTTGAAAATGATAGATAGAAAAGAAATAAAAATGGTGTGAAGAGGTTTGCACCGTTACAAACGTACAGTTATAAGTGCACCAATCAAACAAAAAGTGGCATCCTAGCGTGTCGCTGACTGTACCTAATGTCGTTGTGTTTCTACTTGTTACAAAAACGTGTAGTAAACGGGTGCGGCCACGGCCCGGACGACCGAATTGAGACGGACGCGGGACGAATGAGTGAGTGAGTGAGACCGAATCGAGCTCGCGGTCGCCGTTACCTACGTCGGCACTTTGCCGCCGCCGCCGCCCGCCGCCGGAGCGTCGTTCGTCGTACGATCATTGCACGCGATTGCGTTTCATTGCGCGCTAGTAGAAAGTATTTATTTTGATACCTAAAAAATTAAAATGGTATCCCAGTGGTATTGTTTGGTTAAATTATCTTAATGTGTTGTCCAATATGGCTACGTTACGGCTCTGGCGGCAGTTCTTTAACACCCGTATATTGTTATGTACCACTGCATGGCCCAGGCCTTCCCCCCGAAAGAGAGAGTATGGGCTTAATTACCACACGTGACCACCGCGAAAAGGCAATTTCAAGCGCAGAAACTGTTGAACAACTTACACACTTAAATTTTCTCACGATATTTTTCTTCACTGTTATCGAGTGGTATGGATGTTAAAAATTCACAACTGGACATAACTTTGAAAACAAAGTCATTGCGGACATTCCGGGGTTCGAACATCGGACCTCCAGAACGTCCATCATCTCGATAAAGAAAAAAACTTTGGTCTTTGCATCTATGTAGTAAGATGATTTACCCTGCGTTCCAAGATGCGATGAAATCGTTTACAGGGCGAATCCGACCAAATTTAGTAGTCCCAAAGTATCTCGCACGAAATAGGGTTCTTGTGCCTACGGAATTTGTATGGATTGGCACTGTAATCGATTTCAGCCCATCTCGGAACGCACCCTTATACTGTTTCCAGAGGCACCATCACTCACACTAGATGTGTGAAGGGTGGACGCTGCAGTGCCTTGGGCATTGTTTTTTTGATGGAGCAGGCGTGCCCAACACCTATACAATCCTGACAGCTTAAGCGGCCTACCAGATAGGAAAGACAAGTCACAGCGTGCGAAGCCAAGCCGCGGATATCCACACAATATTTTCCTTCCCCGTCAGGGTGTGGTATTGCTGCTACATATCGAAGATGCACGTAACTTTGAAAATAAAAATAATTATATGTACTCACCCGCACTGGGAATCAAACCTGGGGCTCTCGCATCCGAGTCCATTGTCCTACCCACTGGGCTACCACCACTTGTTGCACAAAGAAAACATGATCACTTCACATCACATCCATCACATCACATCACATCACATCACATCACATCACATCACATCACATCACATCACATCACATCACATCACATCACATCACATCACATCACATCACATCACATCACATCACATCACATCACATCACATCACATCACATCACATCACATCACATCACATCACAGCACAGCACAGCACAGCACAGCACAGCACAGCACATCACATCACATCACATCACATCACATCACATCACATCACATCACATCACATCACATCACATCATCAAATCACACTTCACATCACACGATTAATATCATAAAGGCGAAAGTTTTTGTGTATGTATGTTTGTTACTTCTTCACGTCTAAACGTCTGGAGCGATTATAATAAAATTTGGTATGGAGTTAGCTGACACCCTGGATTAACCCATAGGCTTCGTTTTACTGCGGGAAAGTGTCTTATTCCCATGGGAAAATCGATGAACCGCGGGTAACACTGCGGGGCACAGATAGTTCGGCATAATTTTCACATGAAAAACAAACCGCAGCCAAGATAGTATATCATTTCCAACGTAGTAAGTTTCATGAGTAAATGGCACCTACTTTTAAACTGTCGTAATTTTTCGATTCCGCTACACTTTCCCCTCTCTGCTCGTTATCTAAAAGTAATAAATGAATGTATTCATAGCACAATGATTTAGTGACGCTTTTTATTTTTGTTACGAAAGATAGGTGAATTATCGTACCTAGTACAGTTTTGCTTTGAAAATAACATAGACCTGTCTGTGGGGACATAAATATGAAGGTTTGCTGTGCAAAGACTGGAAAACAAAAATCTTTGGTACGGTGCTTGGGTATAAAGTACCAATTCTAGTAAAAAGTAAGGTTAAGGTTCTCTAAAGGTTTGCAAACTTGGGGGAGGCATTAGCCGCCATCTATAATTGAAGGCGCTACATTTTTTTGCCTAAACAATAGACTAACCGTTGTATTTAAAAAAAAAGATTCTTTCGAAACACTTCTTAGAGAGTGCTTGAGTATAATCTATGGTGTGGTGTTTTCAGTCACTGTGGACTATTCGAAGTAACTCTGGGAATGGTGTTCTTATAAGTACGACCTTATAATTCGCAGAAAATTTGGAAAAACGTCTCGTTTGCATACATTTTTAGATGTTATACGTACGTCCTAGTCTCTGCACACTACTACACCTTAGAAGTCTTCTCATCCAATTGTATTATTTAAAAAAACTTAATCTGTGTACTCGTTTGCGCTGTAAATTGTTCTACAACCACATTTCCGATGAAGATCAGAAGTAAGAGTTCTGCTTTATCTGCCCTACCCCGCTCTTTCTCTCTTTGTAATACTCAGAAATTTCTAGGCTGGTTGGAAGAAATTTCTTTTGAAATAAGTCTGGCTTTGCACGTAATTTTATCACGAACCTGTTATTTTATTTTTTATTATGCAATAAAGTGTAACAAATAAACAAACGATCTGCGAAAAACTGCCGGCAGATGCTGGATGCGGCAAGCTGAAGACAGGGCGCTTTGGCGCTCATTAGGGGAGGGCTATATCCAGCAGTGGACTACGTAATATAGCCTGAAGAAGAAATAAACAAACAGAAAGTGTACCCCGAAGCGGTTTAAAAATGCATTAAGCACACTTTGTGCCGAGTTAGCACCTGTAACACAAGTAATTGTACTTTGTATGAAGCTAGCGAGATCTGTGTATATTAAAAAAAACTAAATAATCTTTAATGTTAGCCTCGACGTGGGTGGGTGGATATCCATGTCCAGACGGCGAAATTAAAGTGGACTGGTCTGGTCATTATCAGTCGTATGCACCTGATTAGGTGGGCGAGACTCGCCACCGAGTGGGTACCTCACGACGGATATCAAAGTCTGTTTTAACTATTCAATAGAATAGCATAGGTATTGATTATGCAGCAACAACGTAATTACATTCATCATCAATTTCAACCCTGTGTGTCCCCACTGCTGGGGCACGGATCTCTTCCTGCATTGCAATACTCTATCATGGGGACCAAGTCCGGATTGGTGGAGAGTTGTAAGACTAGAGGCTGGTCGTACTCTCAGAAGTTTTCAAGCCGCTCTAAGGCCTGTGACTTGGCTTAACGACTGCCATCTTTCGACGGCAGCCGGCACCAACTGCTTAACGTGCCTAGCGAAGCACGGAACCGCTCTAAAAATGCTACTAGCATCAGTCATAGACGGTCACACATCCATGCTCTGAACGCGCCCTATGTTGCTTAACCTTCGTGATCGTTGAAGATCACTCAGGCAGCCGGGGCTTCGAGCGACTCGTATTCATTACATTATGGACAAAAAAAAACTCATCAAAGACTTAACAACATACAAAACGTAATTAAATAAATAACAATGTCGTACCAATAATATCCAAATCATTGGACCAAGGAACTTGATGATAACTATAATCATCAAATACCTACTGTCATTATAATAGTTATTATACAGTTCTACTGCCGCTTAATTGACGCAGTAACAAGTTTCATTTATATTATTGCTAAGTTATATATGTAGGTACTATCCTCTTATTTTTGTAATTTGAAAATACGCTGTGAAATTTGACTCATGCTCCTATTTTATCGTATTCATTTAGCGAATGGCGAAATCATTTAGTTATGCCGTAACTGTCATGGTACCCGTCACTTAACTCAATTGTCCCTAGACACCTATCACATGCAAATGTTATGTGACGTTTAATTGAATTTCTTTGTAGGTATCAGTCACTTGAAAGGGACCGCCTGCCTTTTGGGATTACCCTGTTATTTGATTTACATAAACGTGCTAACCTATAACCTAACGACAGCGTCGGAGTGATCCCTTCACTCATCTAGTGTAAGTGAAGATACCACTGGACGCTGTATAAATCATCTCATTAAGTAGATGCAAAAAGGCCAATATTATTATTAAAAGGCTAACCTATATCAACCCAAGTGAAGAAGGATACGGTGCACAATATTGCGAACAGCCACGCGCGAGCCCGCACCGACAACGCGCCTGAAAGGACTCCCTGGGTTACATGTGCAATCCGGTGCTTTAAGGCGCTACGGGTTACTGACCAGCGCCACCAACGGAAAAAAATCATAACTTGTTTTATGCCACATCTGGCAATAAAGTGGCACAGTACGCGCAGCGTGCGAAAAAAGCCGCTTTCTGGCCAAGCTGCCGTGTCCTGACAAGACACTGTAATTTAAAAACAGGCATTTTCCAGAAAACGCCATAAACATTTCGTTAAGAAAATTCCGCATAGATACGTCAAATCAAAACAGATTACTTTAAAAAATTTACATGTGTTAAATAATAGTGCACATAATTATGCCGTAACTAGTTAATTTATATTTTTTGTATATAGACTCTAATTGAAAATCTAGAATTTTCGCACTGAATACCCGCTTTTTTTCTTGACAAATAGGAAAAGGTTTTAAAGTTGTTATGACAAAACACTGCATCTACAGTTATTTGGCATAAAAATCACGCGCATGTTTTGGCAAAACACGGTACCTATCTATAGAAACAGTATTTTGTCAAAACAGGTCTCTATAATATTGGCTATACAGTCTTATTTACTATGGGCGAAGAATGGAATTATTCATGTTACTTCAAAACACTGTATCTGTAGATACAGTGTTTTGTCATAACACGGCAGCAAGTGTAGACATAAAAAGATGTACACAACACGGGAGGTAATAAAGAAAGCTCTCGATCGCATATTTACGTCCCTCGCTTGCAGCTCGGGCCGCAATCTTCTGCGATCTCGGCCTTTCTTTGTATTACCACCCTAGTTGTGTAATGTACTATTATAAACGGCCGCGGTGGTGCAGGTTTGCCACGCTGACTGTAAAACCGGAGGTCTCGAGTTCGATCCCCGGCCTGCCTCGTTAAACTAGGAAACGAACTTTTCTAGTTTGTCTCAAGTCTTGGATGTTATCTATGTATTTAGTGTATTACATCTATCGTCGAGTTAGCACCTATAACACAAGTCACTTAGTTGTATTTAGCAACGAGAATCTAACGAGATCTGTGTAACATGTCCATGAATATTTATATTATATTATAATACCTTTTTATCTGAAAGTGAACATGAGAATTCTTAACCACTGTGACAACTATTTTTAGAACCAGCAGTCTACAACCTAGAATCAACAACCGCGAACTTTACACTTTCCGCCAAAAACTGCCGTTTTTAGACTCTATTAGTTTAGTTTATAGACTCTAGCTGTAAGTTCTAAAAATAGTTATCACAGTTGTTAATATTTATAATCTTCACTTTTAAATAAAAACTTATTTTATGCCACACATGGCAATAAAGTGGCTTTTTCCGCACGCTGCGCGTACGGGTACGGAAAGAAAGCCAGGCCGCTTTCTGGCCAAGTATAGACATAAAAAGATGTATACAACACGGGAGGTAATAAAGAAATCGATCGCATATTTACGTCCCTCGCTTGCAGCTCGGGCCGCAAACTTCTGCGATCTCGGCCTTTCTTTGTATTACCACCCTAGTTGTGTAATGTAATATTTCCATTGTTACAATATTTTTCCATTGGTGGCGCTAGTTAGGCCTCCGAAGCACCTTTAATTCGCCGCCTCCGAGCCGGTAAGTGCAAAAATACGCAGCTTGCTCTGTATTGCGGCTTCACACGCTGCTTAGGAACGGACTTGCACGTGAATGTGTGTTGGTGCGGACGAGCGCGTAACTGTGCGTCGGATCCACAGTCAGTCGGTAATCGAAGTTCATGTGCGGCCGGAAATGTGGTCTGTATATGGTAATCACAGTAAATACAGACGATCATGTAAATATCATGTAACTTAGCATCTTTGACATTTAAAAAAAATTGGTATATACACCTTAATAAATAGTGGCGCTACGTTTTAACAACATTTGATCGTAATATATCGTGTCTTGGAAAGAAAACCTTATGGTACGACATATGTCGACATAGGTGCCGTAGCACATTGACTTTTGCATTTTCTTTAAAAAATGGTTTACAACGCACATCGAATCCTTACATTCATGCAATCTATGCATGAATGCAAGGGGCAATTGGATGTGCATTCTACTTAGTTTTTTTATAAGCTCTAACAGCACTTCTTGTTTATTTTGAGTATTTTGACATTTTTTCTATACTTCAACTTTACCTACTTCTTTCAGAAGTATGAATGACTTCTTAAGGTTTCCCTACTTTAGAGTTCTGTCTACTTTTGCCTTAGCTTGCTTTGTTTCATTATGGTGAGGAGACGGATAAGATTAAAATAATTATGATTTACCGATTCACTTCGAGGAGGGCTTTTTGGGAAGACTCCTTGCGATATACTATTTTTATCTTTTATGCACTAACCCGTGCTAAGGATAAATTTAAAAACGTATTTAGAAGCTAAAAATTTCACCCATGCCGGGATTCGAACCCGCAACCTCTGGCTATCCGTGCCAGCGCTCTACCAATTGAGCCAATGGGCGACTCACCGGCATCAGTGAAATTTCGAATCTCTTAACACTATTCTCTGTATTACGTACAGGCAGCGACATCTGGCTTAAGCAAATTGCATCACTTACAGCCCCGACTACCTACTTTGCAGTTAGGTTTTACATCGGAATGTGGGTACAGTGATATCGTTCTGATGTAAAACTAACTACCTAACCTAACCAAACGGAAATGTATTAAAACCTTTGGTATCTCGAACAAGTGTAGTGCTGGCTTGTAGTTTTGTGTTAATAAAATGATAATAAAACGCAAGTTGCGTATCCATTGTATGTTATCGTTTTTAACCGATCTCCAAAAAAGGAGTAGGCTCTCAATTCGTCGGGAATTTTGTATATATTTTCCCTGATTATTCAAAAATACGTTTACCAATTTTAAAATTTTTTTCTTTGTTTGTAAGGGTTGTCTAGCCTGTGAAGTCTTCACAGGTGATCACATAGTCACCAAGACAGGATCCGATGATGGGATCCCAGAGAAATCGAGGGAATTTTTCAACTTTAAAATTAAGTTACACAAATTAGAATGTTCTTTATTGTTGAGCACTCTTGTAAATTTTCCGCACTGTAGATCTATTTATCTTTACTATTGTCATTGATCATTTACTTTTCTTGTAATGAAGAGTCATTGTTGTTGCCAAAATAAAATAAAATGCACACTTTAAGCGATTTAGGTGTTTTTATAGTGCATTAATTATAGTGATTTCTGAGTGAGTGCTCCACAATTTGGCCAAGTCATAGTGAAATGAACCAAAAAAAATAATTCTTTTTTTTAATAAACATTTGTAGTCGGTGCTTAAAATGTATGTGCTAGTCTTGTCGGTTGCAGGTCCGGGTATCAGTTTTGTTACACTCCGTATACTCCTATTTACTCCCTGTTTCTTGTACACTATCTATCGGTTTGTATACATTGAACAATTGCACTTTGGCCAACTGATAGATACTCGTATTACCAGTAGATTAACATGTTGTTTGACATACAAGGGTCGATCTATTTTTTGTATATGCTGTTTGGAAGAGATCGCTCTTAGCAATAAGACCACCAATAACATTCCTTAGATTTAAGAAATCTTGGTTGTATTCTTTTTCTCGTTATGCAATAAAGTGTTCTCTATGTATCTACGAGTATCTATCTCGTGTGCTAACAAACAACTAATATGTTGTTTCCTCACTGTAAATATCAGATGCAAGTTTCCTCATGTCGAAACCGAAAACAAGTGTAGTAATAATAAGAAAAAACCCGACATTATGTTATCAATTCATAACTTGCAACTGGTTCCGTAGACTTGGCACTCGCAATACTGGTTTTTCCGTGTCACATGTCGATAGCCGTCGTTTAAATGAGCCCACAAATGATCTCATGCTACACAAACACGGTGCTGGAACAAAGTCAACTTGTTCTTAATCACCTTGAGGTTCAACGCGAGTGTTGCGTTCAATGAACACGGCAGAGAAAAAAATATTTTGTCCGTCAGAGCAGCGACGGACAATTGCGATTAAATCAGCATAGCCATTTTGATAACGTGGGTATGGGTAACAAGGGTTTAACACAAAAAAGCCCACAAAAATGCCACACAAAAACGATTTATTACGTAAAAAACAATCACAAAAAACGTCACTGAGCGCGAGAGGTAACAGTCTTCAATTAATCTCACAAAGTCTAGTTTAAATTAGTTGTCTACGTCATTCATTCATACTTAAGTACAGATATCTCTGTTACATTCGTAATTAGGTGAGGAAGCATCTAATTTGCACGCTTGGTATTTTAAACTTAGTACTAGAGAAAGCAGTATTAGGTCGTAGCTACAGGGTGATTTTGAAGTCGTTTGTAATGTTTTCAGATAATGTTCTTTCCATTATGAATAACAGAGCTAGGTACTAATGACCGGTAATTTGTAAATATTCGTGATTACCGACCATTTGTTAGAAGCTGTTGATCCAAAATCTAAGTGGTGGGAACCATTAAGTGGAAAAATGTCAAATATCGTGCGATATGTAACAACTAAAAGAACAGTTGAGTTGGACGGGCCAACAATAAGAAGCTTGACCCAGTATTTTCTCCAATTATATAAATTTTCATCCAGATATTACTGAAGTTATTCTTTGGGTAACTGAAGAAAAATATTTTGGTGCCATATTTTGTTCAATACTAGCGCTACATGTTCCTAACATATGGCTGGAATGCCTCCTTAAAATTTGTGAACCGAATTTCAAATCACCCTATAGATTCCCCGCTAAAAATAATTACTGTATCACTCTAATTATTTGTCGATCTCAACGTCGCCTTTATCCAGTCCGTGTAGCTGGCCACTGACGTATAAACGCCGGGCCAACCGTCCTTACCACATCCGTTTCCGAAAGAGACCACGCCTACTGACTCCCAACGGCCGTTCTGTCTCTTATTCATCAGGGGACCACCGGAGTCACCCCTGCAGGCGTCCTGGGAGAAGACTCCGCCAGCACATAGCTGCTTGTTGGACAGCCTAGCCCCGAGTCTCTGGTACTTCTGAACGCAGTCATTCTTATCGAAGATCGGTACGCCGAGCTTCAGCTTCACAGCGCTGTTGCTTCCTGCAAAGGGGATGAACTAGTTGAGATTTTCGTTGTAAAAGTACTAAGTTAACGTTACGTGTTTATTTCGTGTGCGCAATAAAGAATATTCTTACATTATATATTATAATTATAATATAAGTTATCTAGCGCTAACTTATTACTTGTAGAAAAAATACGTACTTAATTTGACGTGTCTTATTTGCATACGGTTTTCATATAGTTTTCTTTTAATATTCTTAAATGTATAAATTACTTTTTCTATATAAGTAGGTTCAGTTTTCCTCAGTTATATTTTTTTCGTTAAAAATATAAGGATGCATAATATAAGTTCGATATGAAACCACAGTGATGTGTGACTAAATTTAAAATGTTCACGTACGATTAATTTATCTAGTTAAAAACAGCCTGCTAACTGTTTAACTTCGAGGTTTTTCAGTTCTTCAATGTCCACATAGAAATCGAATAATTTAACAGTTGTTTTTTGTTCAACGATGCACGGATTATATTAGGTTATCTCTTTACTATACACAACAGAAACTAATATACATTAAAGGCTTACATTTCTAAGTTAGAAAATCAGCATTATAAACTTTGACACGGTATTTGTCAAATCCTAACGCCCAATCAATAACATAACATAACATTTACATACAGGCACATACATTGCTTCTGACCCCACACTAGAATACGCTGTATCGTGGGAACCAGAATCAGCGACATCACGACCATTTTAAAAAACCTATTTAGAGGCTAAAATTGTCCTTAGCACGGGTTAGTGCATTAAAACGAATATAATCACGACCATTTTCAATTCATTATGGGTGAGAATCGGCCCCCTGGGGTTTTTTTATTGTTCCCAGCCGGGGTTCAAATCCAGATATGTTCGTACAGTACTTCAAACTATCGCTACTAGTAATCTATTAGTGCCAGTTAGTTATGTTTACATACCATTTAAGGTTTTTCCCCAACCCGCTACGGAGAGTTCTTGACCCACGTTGACGCGTAGGGTGGTAGTTGGCAGGCAAAGCGGCTGGACGAAAACTGAAATGTTACGAGAAAATACCTGTTATAAAGTAGAATATAATGAGAGCCGGTAAAAGGAAAAAGTGATGAAATGTATTTCTACAACAAATAAATTCAAGTGGTACAAAAACGCTGCGTACATAGTAGGGGCAAAACTGCAAAACGTAGAAACTGTGCTAGTAGGTAACGTCTTTAAATGGGCGAGGCAGGGAAGAATTAAAGAATTAAACGAATTGAAAGCGTTCAAAAAAGATTCCTTTGGCACCTGACCTATCAGCAAAACTTAGCCAAAACACATCAAAGTTACAACTCCAGATTGGAACGCTTTGAACTCCGCACCCTGTCTTCCAGAAGGGAGGTGTTAGATGCAATATTTTTGCACAAAATTGTGAATGGCTCCTTGGATTGCCCTCAACTTCTCTCAAAAATAAACATAAATATTCCAAGGAGGTTACCAAGACCTAAAACTTTTGAGCTTTTGCGCGTAAGAAGATCAAAAACTAATCTTGGCCAGAACTCCCCCGTTTCACGGATGTGCCGCGGTTACAACCGGGTAGCTAAGCAAAGCAACATATGCTTGACAGATCCACTGTATAAATTTAAATGTCAAATATCCAAGTGGTTGCCATCCTATGTATGAGATGTAGTCAACAACTATGAGATCTAGAATCATCTAAGTAATGCTATAGAACTGATAAAATTATAAATAAAATTAAAATTGAAATTAAAATATTATTAAGTAAGTTATCTAATGGTTAATAAAATCAAAAGCAATGGTATAGTTTTAAAACTATGTTTAAAGGTTTAATGAAATGAAATTGTAATGAAATAAGATTTTAAATTTTATATTTGTATAAATTTTTAGTTTTACTAAATTAATATTTTTGTTTTGCATGTGAATCCGAAAACTCAAAATGCATGATATTGTTCTTTTTTAGAAAATTACTATTTATGCATGTGGTATCCATCTGTAACTGGAGGCACATTAAGTAATGATTATAATAATACATAGCTAATTAATAATCTGTAAGTTAAAATAAAGAAATCAAATCAAATCAAATCAAGAAGACCATCGACCAGTTCATCATCATCATCAACCAACCTCTACCCACTGCTGGGTAGACCTTATAGATATCTATCTATAAGGTCTACCCAGGAGTGGGCAGAGATAGAGAACACTTTATTGTACATAAAAATGGAAATTACACAGATATTTCTTAACCTAAGAGTACAGACGGCGGCCTTATCACTAAAAGTGATCTCTTCCAGACAACCTTCGGATGAACTGGACTAATACATTAGAGAAGGAAGTAGATGTACAAAAAAAAAACATAGAAAACATTAATTTTAGAGGTTCCAAATACATGCCTCAATAACAGTGTGAATAAATAAAATTATCAACAGATACATACAAATAATTTACATAAATAAAAAAAAAATGAATATTATACATAAATACATAAATAATTAACAAAATATACACATTCAAAGGTCATAAGTAGAACACAACAACAACAGGACAATATTACAAAATTAAATAATAACAGTATTAAACTTTATCTTTGTAAAAAAATTAACTAATGCCTAGGCACTTTAAGTTATTGATGGCCATCATGGAATCTTACTATACGCATTGCTGGCAACTGATGTATTAGATTTAAGAAAAGATGGTCAGAGTGGACTTTTTTGCCTTTTCTCCACTGCACTACGGCCCGAAGTCCGCGCCTTCACTTTCATTTTACATTGTACATTGACGTTCTGCAAATAGAATGTAAATTCTGAAACGTTGAAATAAATAAATAAATAAATAATTTTAATGGAATTTCCCCATCACGCCATCCTTAACGGTCTCCCGCCATTCTCATCCACGGGCTTTCCGCCGACCTGACCACAACGACCGACCAACGGGCAAGTTGATTCACGCAAAATTTTAAGTGTAGTTTATAATCTTTTTTTTAGACCATAAATTTATAATATATTTTATAAATTTATGGTCTAAAAATATAAAATAAAGATAATATTTTTTTTAGATACTTTTTTTTTTATTGATCATACACCATAATAAGCTCGATTTAGCTTAAAATTTACACCTAGGTACATTTATAACGTTCACGAAGCCACAGTTTCTAAGCTGCAATGAACAACAGTAGCAGATTTGATTTATTACGTGGCCAACTGTGAAATGTCCAAAGAATAACAGGTATTTCATAATAAATAATAAAGATACCTGTTCTAGCAAATGTATATTCCGTGTTTCCTTAAGTTGTAGCTCTCCTGCGCATTCACGAATGCACCTGAGCAATGCCCTTCGTGCGAAACTACAAGCCAGGGTTTTTACCAGTTTTATAATTACATGCACCAGTCGTTCCTCTGTACTACAAGAAATACTGGAATGCTGATAGGGAAAACTTTGCTACAAACATTGACTCGTGGTCAACCTTATCTTGCTAATTATTATTACTATCGCGAGGTCACGTCACTTGTGTCAGCGCAATTTGCAACAGTCTGGATTCGACTCATTATTATTGTGCGTTGAACTCGTTTGAGGTATATAAAAATCACCAAGTTTAAAACTATACATTGCAATGATCAATGACCAATATTTAGTGTAATATAGGTGCTCCTATATTACGCTCCCGAAATTTTGAATAATTCCAATCGTCTGTCAAAACAACGTTGTCTTTGCATCTACGTAATGAGATGATTTATACAGCGTCCAGTGACACCTTAACTCACACTAGATGGGTGAAGGGACCATTCGGATGCTGTAGTGCCTGGGTTTTTAGATGGTGTAGGCTTGTCTAGCACCTATATCAACCTGACAGCTTAGTCGGCCTAGCCCACAGGAAAGGCTAGTGGAGAACATGAAGACATGCGGTAGTAGCTCAGTGGGTAGAACAATGGACTCGCAAGCGAGATACCCAGGTTCGATCCCAGTGCGGGCATGTACCAATGACTTTGTTTAATCTCGAGGTTTCGTACATTTGCGAATTTTTAGTCGCAATACCAAAATAGTAACGGTGAAGGAAAACATCGTGAGGAAACCCGCGGCTTGGTTGGCTTCGCATGTATTGACTAGTCTTTCCTGTGGGCTAGGCCGACTAAGCTGTCAGCTTGAACTGTCAAATTAGTATGCAATCTGACGCAGGATTGAATTCGCTCAGCATTTGGTGTGCACGATTAGGCCAAAGATGAGGAAAGCTCTACGATTGATACGATCACCATCCGACAATAATATAATTATCTACTCTCATAGGCACGTGTATTGCAGCACATTTAAAACAACTGTATTTCCAAATACAGATTAGCACTACATTTGAGAGAAAAAAAATACAGCTGTGTGTTCACCTTGAACCCGCACAGCTTATCTTCAGTTTTTGTTTTATTGGATAACAAAGCACACGGCTGACCCAAAAGTTACGCATAATCGACACCAAAACAAACTGCATCAACCATATTCTATGCTGAGAAATGAACATTCAAAGTTATTCATGCAAAAATTAAAAAAAAAAAATGATCATCTTCATCATCGGTCATTTGACGCCCGCTCCAGGACATAGGCCTCCCTCATGGCTTCCAAGCTTCACGGTCTTGTGCCACCCGCATTCAGCGACTCCCCGCCACCGTAACCAAGCCTAGATTCTGCTAATATAAAAATAATAAATATAAAAGGCGTTGATGAAGCGAAGGTGATCTGTCAGGATCGTGGCAAGTGGCAGTCCCTGGTCTCTGCCTGCCCCTCTGGGATACAGGCGTGAGGTTATGTATGTGTAATAAATATAAAAATAATACGACCCTAAGACCGGATTGTTGAAGGCTGAATTTGGAAAAAATATAATCAGCCCGGAAAAATTGTCGCCTCCTTTTTCTTATTATCATTTCTTTGTAACTATTTTTTTTGTTCTCAGCTTGACCAAATGTTCATTGAATGTAAAAGAATACATAAAATGCATGTTATGTTAGTTTAAGTAACTCGTCAAAGTTTCGTATTATTGTAACCATGCTGTGATCCATGATCCAGACCAATCTTCAAAACATTTGTACGTGTTTTGAAGATTAGTCTGCATCTTACATGTTAATTAATTCTATCTAATATCTGTTTTGTGTGCCTAATAAATAAAATAAACTAAATAAAAAATAATACATTGTGGTACAATGACAATAATTGCATAAGCACAGCGATTTAATTTCGTTGCTGCTTAAAGTCTACGCGCGCACATACATCGAACCTTCTAGACGATGATGTTACGAAAAACGCCCTACGTCACCCGACCATGTAGCAGTCATGGCACTATAATGCACTAACAGTATCGAGGCCCTGGCCTGCCCACGCTGAGTTGTCCCCATATAAAAGTTGTTAGTAAGCAATAGGCGCGTGACATTTATCATTCTTATGGAACGGATCGTAGACAAGCGCTCCTAAGGGATCTTGATAAACCCTGTGTATTACACCAACTTACATGAGTAAGTAGCCCTCTGAGCAAGTCTGACCAAGCCAATGTCGTCCTGCCTATTGGCGCTTCCGTCCACGTAACCAGGGTTTGGTATAGCCCTGTGCACAGCAATCTCTTGAGGGGGGTCTGAGCAGACATCGTCTACACAGTCCTGTGCCGATTGGATGTCATACTCGCCCAGACGAACCGAGGTCCTGAAAGTCGAGATGGATTTTGTAAATGAACTACCTATCTATATTTCAATTTATTAGGCTTTGGACGTAGCCGTGAACATGTTACCTGCTTATAACAAAAAATGTAACTAATTAATAATGTAATTTACAATGACTAATGATGACGAGTGATTAGAATCAATCACTTGAGTTAAGCAACAACAGGCGCGGTCAGTTGCAGGATGATACCCGTGACTACCGCTAGTGGCATTTTTCCGAGCGCTTTGCAAGGCACGTTTAGCCGTTGGTGCCGGCTGTCATGTAATGCCAGTCGGTAAACCATTTTAGAGGCCTTATGGGCGGTTTGATAACTTGTGATAGTAAGGCCCGCCATTGCCTTACGATCCTCCACCAACCAGGACTGGGCCCTCGTAGTGGAGTATGCCCTAACATTCCTGCGATGCAGGAAGAGACCCGTGCCCCAGCAGCGGGGACATACAAAAGGGTTGATATCATTATCATCAGTATGAATCATAATACTTTTCCTAAAGTTAGTACTTAGGTTAAATATTTCACAATTTTAATGTGAACCTCTTTCTAAGAGAGAGAAATATTGTTGTATAATTTAATAAACTAATAATAGTAACTAGTATTGTAGTGCCCTCACGGGGTGTCATGCACCTTAGCAAATTTAATTACATTTACCAGCCGTAACATTCTCATGACATAACAATATATGATTGATTGTCTCTATGTAAACAAACATTTTTTTTTGTAATACAGGCTCACGAAGTTAAAATGACCTATGACGCGAAATCAATTTGATAGATTTCTAATTTCTGTATTTTAACGATTTCTATTAACCGTTTATTTGATGGAGACAACAGATGAATGAAATTAATTATACTATTTATGTTTGGTCACTACGTGGAAAGGATTGTCTAAAAAGGTGTAACATAGAAAATAAGCAATGTCTATGTTACAAGAGTTAATACATATAACGGCTCATATTGGTCACTTTTTAGGATTGGTTCAAACATAATAGTTTTATTGCTAATCAATAACTCTTTAAAATATTGATTCCAATGTCTTGCTTTAACCCATAGGTTTTTACCACAGTCTAGTAAAAAATATCTCTTAACTGGCACGTGTAAAATTTATAGCCTAACACTTCTTTTCCCTTTTTACGTTTTGCAACGTAACTAGATGGCAAATGTAATGCTATGATGCTTATAATGCTCCTTATATAACTTTAATATGCAAGTATATCGAAATCAACCCTTGTATTGTATATCCCCACTTCTGGGGCACGGGTCTCTTCCTGAATCGCGGGAAGGTTACGCTATAGTCCACCACTGCCAAAGTCCGGGTTGGTGTAGGATTGTAAGACGTGGCGGGCCTCACTGTCAGAAGTTATCAAGCAGCCCATAAGGGCTTTGACATGACTTACGGCTGCCATTACATGACACCAACGGTTTCACGTGCCTTGCGAAGCACGGAAGCGCTCGGAAAAATGCCACTAGCGGTAGTGACGGGATGGTCACCCATCCTGCACCTAACCGCGCCTGTTTTTCCTTAACTCAAGTGATTGATTCCGATCACTCGGTTCGACTAGGCCACGATCGCTTCAAAGTATCAAAGTTAAAGTTGGGTGCAAGCATAACATAGATAATTTTATAATGTATTTAATTTCCTGGTACAATAAAGAGTTCTAAACAAATCAAAACTAATCTATGTAATATTATGTACTTACAAAGTTCCGACTGCGGTTTCAATTTCACCAACGAGGCAATGCGCTGCTGTCAGAACATAGCGACGGTTGATCAGCGCACCTCCGCACTGATAGGTAATCGAACCCCGAGCTACAACAACATAATAGCACAGATAAGAATATTACTGTTATACCCATATTTCTTTTTATGTCGCCTCATATGGCTGTCCTTCTGTACGGCCAAGGCGAGGTCATTCCGCTATCGGCTTCACGGAGGTTTGATAGCTTGATGCCCACTAGGCCCGCTACAGTACTTTATTACTATTATTATTTTTCAATACAATGCTAATGTTACAAATCTTAATAAGTAAGATCGCACTTGGCCTAAAATAGCTTTAAACCAAGTATTAGCGTGATGAGTTTGCTTGGTCACATAATGCTCACTTTTACTGTCTAAACTACTTTGTAGCTGGCCTAGCCCCCAATTTCCGTTTACCTATTAAACCTATTACGATTCTAAAGATTGAGACTTTGAAAGATCACATAGACTAACTGACGGATAGACACACTGACAGACATATGAATCTTGAGTGAATGAAAGTATTTTAACAGCTCCAAAGAACATTTTATCAAATGTCAAAGTTGTGGTACAAATAAATAAACGTTCTATTCTATTCTTATTTATACTAAGTCGCACTTCCTTTTTTTTCATGGAGGCTGATAAAAAGTAGAGCGTAACAGCAACACTATTTTTGGAAGCAACACTACTTTAAGGTCTAATGGTGTACTTTGAATCCCTCGCTGCGCCTGCGGTCAGGATTCTACTTTAGAATCCATCTCTATGTTCGAGATTCCACTCTAGAACCTTCATTGGCTTCAAAGAAAGACTCTCGTGTTTAATATATTGCTTTCTCCGTAGGTTATCAATCTACTATTAATGGGATATACCTAAGTATGCCTATTAAATTTCAGAATCCATCGCTATGCTCGACATTCATCTCTAAAATACATCTCTCCGCTCTGGATTCAAAGAAACACTCTCGCCTTAAAAAATGTTATGAGAGATTACTGTTTATAGAAATAAGGGCAGGCATAAAACAGTGTGTTAGTAGGAAAAAAGAAAACCTAATACATACTCGTGCGATAACCCAGCAGGGCCATCCATGGAAACTCATCAAGGTCCGTAAATTGACCTCCAAAGATCCTATCACTGTTGCCGTGTCTTCCACAATCCGCGTCAGAAGCAGGTGACGAGTCCTCCATGGATACTCCTGCAACTCCAGCCTGGATCGGCCTATCTGGCTGGACGTCTTGTGGTATTTGCTACAATATAAGAAGTATCAATTTAGATGGCTACATGACATTGTATGTAAGAGGGCTTGGTCTAGTGGGAGACGGAAAACTTGAGCAATAAAACGCGCAGTCAGAATAAGTCTGCGTTGGCAATTTTTTTTTTAATTATTTGTTAAGTAATTTGATTAAAGTTCTAGAAATTAGAACCAGTTTCTGAATTGAGAATTTTGCTAAGTAAATACTTAACTGTAGTGCTGCTACTTCGTCAGCTGTCAGCAAAGAGCGTGACAGAACTTTTCTTAAGTGAAATTACTTAGTGAAATTCTCAATTCAGAAACCGGCCATACAAGTCACATGTCCCGCAAGTGAGAACCTGTTCATATCTTTGACCAAATCCTGAGCGATTCCAATCGCCTTTAAAACGATCGCAATCGCTTAGGATTTGGCGCGCTTATTTAGGCCCCTGGCCGGGTAATACGATGGCACGGGTCACGCGTTTTGTATGGGTCAAATATAAGAATTTGAAATTTGTTTAAGTTATTTGTCGGGCATCATACTGTGCAAAGAAGCAATGATTACAGTGCTGATAATGATTGGCCTTTTTGCATCTACGTAATGAGATGATTTATACAGCGTCCAGTGGTATCCTCACTCACACTACATCTAGATGGGTGAAGGGACCACTCCGACGCTGTAGTGCATGGGACATGGTTTTATAGATGGTGTAGGCTTGCCCAGCACCTATATCATCCTGACAGCTTAGTCGGCCTAGCCCACGGGAAAGTCTAGTAATAGGTGCGGAGTCCGCAATACGTGCGGAGCCAACCAAGCCGCGGGTTTCCTTACGATGTTTTTCCTTCACGGTTAGCGTGTGATATTACTAATGATTGCTAATGCTGTTGACTGTACCAGCGAAGGGATTGCTAGTTTCAGCTATAACAGCTAAAGCTTTCTAACTGTTTAATATGTGTTTTATGAATATTTTAAGCTATACTCCCCCTTCCTATCTTTAACTGTTCAATCTATTCTCTTACAAACACACATACACATATACGCTAATACCTACCTAGGTAGGTATTAGCGTATATGTGTATGTGTATAAAGCTAATAATACTAAACAAATCAGTTTTCTAGAAAACTGATTTGTTTAGTATTATTAGCTTTAGGTAAAGTCAAACAAATTCTGACCAACATTATCACGTCTACCTGTGGAAGAGCGGATGTTCCTGTTATGGGTATTTCCATAGTTAAAAGGAAGTTTTTTTTCCAGTTATGTTATTGTAAACACTTTGTGAAGTCAACATATATTAAATAGGTGCTAGGAAAGCCTACTTCTAAAAAAAATATTCCAGGCACTGCAGCGTCCGAGTAATCCCTTCACACTTCTAGTGTGAGTGAAGGTGACACTGTATAAATCTTTTCATTTTTTGGAGGCAAGGTCAAAGTTTTTAGTTTATTAATCAACGACCAAGCGGTATCGCATATTAATCGTCTATTCAAGTTGTAGTTTTGATTAACATAACATAACATTCACGTACAGGCACATACATTGCTTCCGTCCCCACACTAGGTTACCCTATGTCCTGGGAACCAGAAACAGCGACATCACAAACATGTAAACATCCAAGACCTGGCTTTTATTTTTGTCCCCAGCCGGGGTTCGACCCCGATCCCGAGAGATCTGTTCTCTCTGAGACGAAAGGAGAAGGGAATAACATGACTGAATCTAACATCCCCAGCCATGAACAGAGATAAATGGTAAGCCTCTGTGTCAGCCCCAGACTCCACGAAGGAGTAAAGGGACCAAAGAGAAGAAGAAGCCGGGGTTCGAACCCAGGACCCCTCGCATGGTAGGCAGATGCGCTACCGCATCCAGAGGTCGATTGAGGTTGAGGCGCTCGTGGCCTAGGCGAACCGAGTGTTTGGAATCAATCACTTGAGTTAAACAACAACAGGCGCGGTCAGGTACGGGATGGGTGACCGTCCCGCGACTAGCGCTAGTGGCATTTTTCCGGGCGCTTCCGTGCTTCGCAAGGCACACTAAGCCGTTGGTGCCGGCTGTCATATATTAGCAGTCGTTAAGTCATGTCAGAGGCCTTATGGGCGGCTTGATAACTTCTGACAGTAAGGCTCGCCACTGTCTTACAACCCTCCACCAACCCGGACTTGGCCCCCGTGGTGGAGTATGGCCTAACCTTCCTGCGATGCAGTTAGAGACCCGTGCCCCAGCAGTGGGGATATACAAGGGTTGATAACGATACAGAGGACGATTTGACATACTTCTCATATTTACACTCTCAGATCATACTTACATTATTAGTAGGTCTATTCTGCTGGGGCGGGGGTCCACAGCAGACCTTTGGTATATTACCCACGAAGCCACACTGTGACTTTCTCAGAAATAGTATCACATAGTTGGGTAATGGTTTCTCCTGGAAGGCTGTGAGCAGGGGTTTGCAGTCGTACAGGGAGACACAGTTGCTGTTCTGTCCTGAAGGTGTCTTGCACTTTTGAGCTTCTGAAAAACAGTGGAGTGATGGTGAGATTTAACTTCTTGGCGATTACCGGGGTATATCAGATATGTCATGGTTAAGAAGGTTTTGGCAGTTTTCATACGACTATTATGTTTATATTCGGTTGAGGGATGCGGGTAAGAGATGGATCAGATTAGCACAGGACCGTGAGGAATGGCGCAGTAAAAAGGAGGGCTATGCCCAGCAGTGAGTTGATGTGAGCTGATTATAGATATATTATGTTTATATTACTTTATTAATTAAAATAATGTTTCAAAACGATCATCTTTTTCAAAATACGAAGGTCTTAAGAGTCGTTAATTGTTTTAAATTTTGTTATGAGTTCGACACGTTTTTATTTATTCTTGGAGAAACGTGGCGTTAGAAACTCAGAACTGTAGTGACCAAATTCCAGATTTCATTTTTTAAATAACATCAATAATGCAAAAAACCTATTTAGAGGCTAAAAATACAAAATAATAATATTAAAAATATAAAACCTAACTGCAAAGTAGGTAGTCGGGGCTGTAAGTGATGCAATTTGCTTAAGCCAGATGTCGCTGCCTGTACGTAATACAGAGAATAGTGTAGAGGTTCGAAATTTCACTGATGCCGGTGAGTCGCCCATTGGCTCAATTGGTAGAGCGCTGGCACGGATAGCCAGAGGTTGCGGGTTCGAATCCCGGCATGGGTGAAATTTTTAGCCTCTAAATAGGTTTTTAAATTTGTCCTTAGCACGGGTTAGTGCATTAAAAATAGTATAATCATGTGGGTACAGTGATATCGTTCCGATGTAAAACCAAACTGCAAAGTAGGTAGTCTGGGCTGTAAGTGATGCAATTTGCTTAAGCCAGATGTCGCTGCCTGTACGTAATACAGAGAATAGTGTAAAGAGGTTCGAAATTTCACTGATGCCGGTGAGTCGACCATTGGCTCAATTGGTAGAGCGCTGGCACGGATAGCCAGAGGTTGCGGGTTCGAATCCCGGCATGGGTAAAATTTTTAGCCTCTAAATAGGTTTTTAAATGTATCTATCTGCTTTAGCGCTTAATATTATTACGTATAAAATAAAATGGACCTCGCTAAGCCGTTGGTGCCGGCTGTCATGTAATGGCAGTCGTTAAGCCATGTCAGAGGCCTTATGGGCGGTTTGATAACTTCTGACAGTAATCCCCGCTACTGTCTTACAATCCTCCTCTAACCCGGACTTGGCCACCGTGGTGGAATAGAGCCTAACCCTTCCTCCGATGCAAGAAGAGACCCCTGCCCCAGCTAGGGACATACAAGAGTTTATATCGGAGATAGCCTGAACAAAAACTTTTTTACCATGTTCTCCGTTTTGGCAGCGTGAACAATGTCTTCATATCTATAAGTTCGCAAAATAGACTATTTTACCATGTTTTTATTGTGGCAACATTGATTTATGGTCTGTTAGCTTTTAGAATATGCCTCGGGCTCTAGAGTAGACTTTGGTTTTCGCCGAAAGCACACGAGTGTTACTACTTCCTGCTCTGTATAAAACTTTTCTTATTAAGTTTATTTAATTTAGTGTTATATTAGCTCCGATATTTCTATTACACGAATATATCCGATTCTATCCAATAGTAGCCGAGGTATATTCTAATAGCTAACAGACTGTACATTGTTATGTTGTCACTATCCTGTCACTACTCCCGTGCGCGGTTTTTCTGATTTTATAAAATAGTCTAAAAATAGTAAATCTCAGTTTCAATGAATCACCACCCCCTACAAAATACAGTCCACTCAACTGCAACCACACTATGCAAAAATTCAGCTTTTCTATACTAACCGTCTTTGGGCTTAGCCGCGGATAGACAAACGGATAGACAGACATCTGTCGCGACATGGCGAAACTATAAAGGTTCCTTGTAGATTGCGGAACCCAAAATACATTGTAGTGAAGTACAAACTATAAATTAAATGACATGAAATGAAAAGGGTTTATTTAAAGTAGCCCAAAAGCTGCGGCCTAATGTACGTTAACTAGGTGTCCATTTCAAATCTAGATCATTTTGAAGAAAATATGGACAAAAATACTCCAAACTTAGTCTTTTCAAAGCCCTGAATCAACAGTATTTACATAATCATTATAGAATTTAAAACTCATGCATTGTACTGGCTTTAATTCCAGACATCATTGTCATCTAAATAATCCTTAATATTATATTATTACGCAACTTATACTTAACACATTTTTTTAATGATAATGATTTTGATATTACTTTAAAAAAAAAAAATGACCCTGATGGTAGCGCGATGCCTAAAACGTGTATAAATATTTATACTTAATACCATTCAGAATGTATCTCTCAGCTAAAGTTCGTTTTTTAAGCAGTTTTAAAATGTTGATATTAAATCTGGTTTCTATTGACATTGCGCGACTTTAAGGCAAAAAACCCAGGTTGTTTCTAAGACGCAATTTTTAACAGCTTTGGACGGTGTTTGTGATGCACAATATTAATTAAGTATTTCAATATTGACGGAGTCAATCAATTACACTAATGTTCTTACGAATTTTGCCTAAATTAGGTATTACTGCAATTTGTAGTACTTGGTAAGCAATGTGCTATTGACACAGCGTGAACCCGTTGTTTAACGTTAAAACGTTTCTTGGATGTGGTGTAAATTATCGGTCATCCGGGACCACGGCACCTGAAAAAGTGCCGAAACGGAAAATTGTAAAAATGTAATAAACGACCATAAATCCGTATAAAAACAGTTTTAATTAAATTATCGGTGTTAAACCAATTTTTAAATAACGAGGTGGTGCCCGCGACTTCGTCTACGCAGGATTATCGGGTAGATTCTTTCCTACGTACTTACCGTCATATTTTGGACAATTCACTGAATATCTTTATAAATTGTAGCTTATGTGTTATTCTGATGTATAGCTGTATATTATTGTAAAGTTTCATTAAAATCCATTGAGTAGTTGTGAAAGAGTAACAATGATACATACATCCGTCCGTCCATCTATCCACGCCCTACCTCAGAGACCATTTGTTCCAGAAAACAAAAAAATAAGGGTTTTTCAGATACTGTTTTGTTCCAACCACACTTTCTTATTAGTTATAACATAATAAGGGCCATAATTTTCACATGCAGACTATAATAATATCTGTATTATAACAGAAACAATTTCCTTCTACGTAAACAAACATTGTTATTTATTGTTTGCGGATGTTCCTTCAATTCACCGCTACGAGTATTTACTAAGCTTCCACATAATCTTGAATTCAGTTCTGTTACGGTCGTTTATACAAAGAAATTGTGATTCAGTTGTCGTCTGTATCTAAATTGTATAACCAACTCCGAATATAGTTGCATCACAAAAGGTGTAGGTATATATACCAACGCGAGTAAGTTTATATACTTATGTATATACCTACTCGTTCTTATTTACGCTACAAAGCTTGGATGCTGTGAAATCCATTCATTTTATTACAACGCTTCAGGGTGCTGATGCGGCTACCAAGGTGCTGTAGTGCATCAGAGATGATCGCCGAAGCTCTCGTGGGTGGGTTCTACGCGATTTTGAGATAAAAGCCAGTATCTTTGCTGTACAAACTAAGGTGTAGTAGCAACAGCATACTAAAGTCGATAGCAAGTTAGACTCCGAGTTCATTTATGGGCCACGGGGTAATTTTTGTTGCACTGTGTAACGATCAAAGCGTGGCCCCCTGTAGCACTCGCGGAGCGCTGAATAAAATACTCTGTTGTGGAGATTTTTACAAGGAAAAAACGTAACCACAAATCAAATAAAGTGACGCTAAGAAGTACTTTAGACTAGTCGTGTATATATGCTATATAAGTAACACCGTAAGTGTTTTATGTATTGTTTGTGTACTGTTCTTGTTGATTTTTATAAATATAGGTCTTGTAACCTGAAATAAATATTTTATTATTATTAATTTCGCGGGCTCCGCCAAAAGTATGTCGGCTTCCTCAAAAGTCGACATCTTTCTGTCTTATGCAACCTCACTTCAATATTTTATTTGCCGTCCTGTGCCAATTTTAGGTCTTGTCTCATCCGTACCGTACCATCCGTACTTTCATCATATGGTCGTTTTACAGCCCTATCATTTTACATTCTTTCTACGCGCTCGAGCCAGCGAAATTTTGTGGACTAAGTCAGTTTACGATTTGAGAATTTAGTAAATAGTTAACTGTAGTACTTTCTCTTTGGATTTCCCAAAAAAGAGCGTTACAGAACGTCACTAAAGTATTTACTTTGTGAAATTCTCAATTCAGAAGCCGGCCTTAAGTCATAGGAACAAATTCAAGAGCTTTATATTTCATAATCAACATCATCAGGCTATATTAGTCCACTAGTGGACATAGCCCTCCCCTAATGAACGCCATAGCGCCCTGTCTTCAGCTCACCGCATCCAGCATCTTCGTGCAGTTTTCCGCAGATCGTCATACCATCTAATCGGAGGGCATCCTACGCTACGTTTGCAAAGTAGCGGCCTCAGTTTTCGGTCGCGGTTTTATATTTATTGACTTCATTTTCCATATTTCAGATTGTCCCGAGGATGTAGTCTGGTGAATTTGACTACAAGGACTAAACATGGACTCCTTGAGTTCCGTGCCAACAGGAAGCCACCACTACTACTTAGCCTAGTCAAACTGACTAAGATCAACTTGCACTATTACAATCGGTCAAAACAGTGTTAAAATTTTAAAAATAATAACACCTAGCCAAATGAATTGCTCCGAGCCACATCCGACTCAAGCGGGGAAATCCTTTGGCTCAGATATGCCCTAGAGCGAAGTCCAAGCCACGGTCCCTCCACTGGTCCAGCTCTCGAATGAAAGCCCTGCCCTCCCCATACATCAGGGCTTACAACACTTGGTTCCCTGTCATATATGTGACTTAAATAGCATAGGTATTAACTATATTTTTTTCATATTAAATCAAATTCAGATGCCTACTTAAGTGACGATTCAAGTTACAGTAGTCAGCCTTAGCATAATATCGTTTCGGAATTGTGAATTTCAGTAGGTAAATACATAAGAATCTTTCTGTCTCTTCAGTTTAAAAACGAACGAGATGGACAGTGACTGCCTTAGTTACTAGCTGAACATCTCAATTCCGAATCAGGCGGTTAGAATTAAAAGAATGATTAAAGTAGGTAGGTACTAAATACATACGTGCTTTTGACCAGACTAGCGTCACAAAAAACACACAGAGTATCAGCTTCATCTTCATCACAACGCACTTTAGTTATAGTTATTTCCTTTTTTGTATCACAGTTTAAATATTGTTTTAACACAAAATTGTGTAACTCGTGAGTATGCTGCGAGCTTCCTCGACAAAACTATACTGGTTTGTGAAGGTCGCCGACTACGCTTAAATACGGACGCGTGGATTGATAAACCGAATGTAATTATAACCATTTATGGCGAATGCTACACGCAAGATATATATTGTGATCCGTCAATATATACTGTCGGATCACGATATTTATTGACGTGTAGGGTAGTGTATTGAGAGATCACAATATTTATCGCTGGATTTCTGGAAATCCTTGTGATCTGATATCGTGATATTTATCTTGCGTGTAGTGTTGCGCGTCAATATTTATCGCGTCAGTACGCAGCGAGACGGCAGCAATAGAGGACGTTTATGACACCGATTCTGCTTCTGAATCATTGACAGGCGACAAGATTGTCTTAAAAGAGCTTAAACTGAACTTAGAATCTCTTCCATAAGTTCTTCCATCCCGTCCATTTCATTGTGAAGGCAAATTTCGTCCAATAAATACAAATGTGTAAACATTGCTCTCTTTTGTAGCGATTTTTTCATTCAACGCTTTCTTTTTACGCGTTTTTTTATTGATTGGGATATAATTATCGCCACACAAGCTCTTATTTTGCTCTGTCTAGGGTCCATCACGTCTGCTTCATATAAAAACGCTTCAATACTGACGCGATCCGTATCTTTGGTGTAGGGTGTGCTGTGATCCGGCTCAAGATACTTGATTAAATATCGTGATCATTATCACAATATATATTGACGTGTAGCGTTCGCCTATAGGTATACTATGGCAGATTGGATTTCCCTGTAAAGAAACCGTTGATGTAAGTCGTTGAAATAAAAAGTATATCTTACTAAAATGTGTTAGTCGTAGGTCAATCTGTAATTATCTATTTTAGAGAAACCCGTCCCTATTTCACGGCTTTGGTCATTTTTTTAAATAAACAAAACAAGAGTGTGAAGAGAACTCGTACCGTGATGCCGACGCGTCACTTGGCTACTCGTATTTGCCAAGTATTAACCATCCATCGCCGGGTTATCTGACAATTCTTTAGCCTTGATTTTGTTCAAACCTGCAGTGTATTATAAACTAGCCTGCCCCGCGGTGTTTCCCGCGGTATATCGGTTTTCCCATGGCAATAACATATTTTCCCGCAGTAAAACGTAGCCTATATTATTATGTCCATCCAGAGTGTCAGCTAACTTCACACATTTTTTTATTAAAATCGCTCCAGCCGTTAAGACGTGAAGATGTAACAAACATACACACTCACACACTCACAAACTTTCGTTTTTATAACATAGTGTTGTGTGATAGACGATTGGCTAATACAGGAAAACTAATTGCCTAGTCTAGCCTAGTAGAATTACCTAGTGAAGTGCTCGTAGCTTCGGCTGTCTGAGTGATTTTAAACGGTCATGAAGGTTAAGCAACATAGGTTGCGTTCAGTGCATGGATGGGTGACCGTCTATGACTAACGCCAGTGGCATTTATCCGAGCGGTTCCGTGCTTTGCAAGGCACGTAAACCAAGTCAGAGACCGTAGGGCGGCTTGAAAACTTCTGACAGTAAGACCAGCCACTAGTCTTGCAAGCCTCCACCAATCCGGACACAACCCTGTCGTGGCGGATGGCCTATACCTTCCGTAGAGAAGATACTCGTGCCCCTCGGTGGGGATATAATAGGTTGATGATGATGTATTGTCTAGTGAAGCGCCAGAATAAAAGTTTTGAACAAACAATACAAACTTCATTTTGCGTTGAGTAAAATAATTCTCTACGGAACATCCCAACTGCAAAGGTAAGTTATTGTACGATCTAACTAACAGCCTCAAATACCTTCGAGTCTTATATCTAACTAACAGCCTCAAATACCTTCGAGTCTTCGAGTCATAGACAGCTCCAAAACAAACCAAGAGCGGAAGCTTTCCAAGAAGACGGTATCTACAATACAGGTCCGGAAGACCCGGACTTAGGCCCCCTGGTCGAGTATGGCCTAACCTTCCTGCAGAAAGAGACCCGTGCCCCAGCAATGGGGGCATATCAAGAGTGTTGACGTGCTTGGATAATCTGGGTTGGCAAGAATCACATCACACTATTATCAAGATTATAAAGGCGAAAGTTTGTGAGTGTCTATGTTTGTTACGGATTGGAGCTGTGACGAGCACATGTCTACTCTGCGCGCGCACTACAAACTCCAACATTCCTGCATCGCGCAATCAAAGCGTTTCAATGACATACCATAAATATAACGTCCGACTAACAATAGTTGGACCGGCCGTCCCCAGGCATACGATCTGCCTGGTGGGAAATTTCCCTTTATAGTCGAGGAGCACGATCACCCGCCCTTCCCTATAGAGCTATTTTAATAAAATTTGAAAGAAAATAGCTGACACTCTGGATTAACACATGTGCTACGTTTTACTGCGGGAAAATATGTTATTCCCATGGGAAAATCGATAAACCGCGGGGCACAACTAGTAGTATCGAAATACTACCACCACGCGTATAGTCGAGTTGCAGTAAGAAATTACATGTTTCGAAGTAATAGTGACTTTTGCACTCACGAGTAGAACTGGTCTTCGAACAGGTCAGATCACATAATATGCTAATTTCAGGTCAGATCAGAGAGACAAAAGTCTATCTTTGTGCACACATCACTGGGAGAGAATCTGCGAGCTGGATTTCGATAAAATATTGCCTAACTATACTAAAACAACATTAGTACTACAACAACCATACAACAACCACAAGATAGAAAATCGAGTACACTCCAGTATGTGTGTATTAAGAACTTACTTGTACTTCCATATGTCATATGTCTTCCATACTTCAGTATAAGAGGAGCTCAGCAATTCTAAATATTATTATAAAATCATAAGTTAAGAATATATTGGAAAGGGTGAAGGAAAACATCGTGAGGAAACCTGAGTGTCTCTGGTGTTCACATACCTCAGCTCTTGAAATCGCTAATCCAGGGTGGGCGCACGTGGTGAATAATCCCATAGTATCTCCTTGAGAAGTCCTATACCCTACAGTGGGACGTTATAGAAAATGTTATGGTAAGATAGATTTTAATGGGCTATTCGAAAACTTCTATATTTGAGGACAGAATAAATGTAAGGGCCTGCGGCCTGTCCCCAAGGAACAAAAGTCCCTGAATCGTAAAAAATGTCCTCCGAGTACTTGTCGCGGACTCAACGCCTACGGTGTGCGGTAATTTGTTCCCTGGAAATTGAGTGAAGCGTACGCTATGGAAGCAAATTTTCTGAGATTACATTGTGTTGTAATTTACATAAATAAAAAAGAAAAGGCGTTTTATTACAAAACACTGAACTTTGTCCAGTCCTTATCTTGATGTCCTCGGTAACTTCAGGGACTTTTTGTATGGGATACTTCAAGTCCTTCGTGTGCGTTATTCGATACAATTTATAAGAGATCTTTATCGACGAACAAAAAAGTACCGGGGGGATAGACCCTCGTCTGCGCAGGCCTTTAAAGTGACCAATCAGATTTTTGTTCTGTCCTCAAATTTCTATTAGGCCACTGGTATATTAGTTTAGCTACTTGTGTGGGATTCTTTTATCCTGTTTTTGCCAACTAGTTGCGGTTCAATAACTATGTTTATCCTTATTTTGTAATCATAATGATATTTGTCCTTATTTTGTAATCATTTATGAGACCCATAAATAGATTTTTCGTCATCGCAAAATTTTCGAATTTGAGATTCGCAACCAGGTACCAGGTAATAATAAAAAATATATGGAATGAAATGAAATGAAAAGGTTTATTGAAAGTAGCGCAGAAACTGTGGCTTAATGAACGTTACAATTCAAACTAGGTGTCCATTTCAAAATGTAGATTATTTTGGAGAAAAAATGGACAAAAACTCCAAACTTAGTCTTTTCAAAGTCCTTAATTGACAGAGTTTACATAATTAAACATAAAATCATGCATTATACTGGCTTTAATTCCAGACATCATTGTCATCTAAATAATCATTTATGTTACAGTAGCTCTTTCGGCACAAAGTGTGCTTAACATATTTTTTGAACCACGTTTCAGGCAAGCTTCATATATCTTCATATATCATAAAAAACATCGTAATAATATTCTACATTGTTTTTTGTTTTTCTATATATATATATATATATATATATATATATATAGAAAAACAAAAAACAATGTAGAATATTATTACGATGTTTTTTATGAAGCAAATATTTATATACCTATGCATTCCACTGCAGTACACAGACCTACCGTCAGAGAGGAAATAAGGGCATAATTATGAGTATGGCGTAAGTTTTAACCATAATAATAACCAAATTTAATATGAAATAATTATATCGGTTTACCTGTTAATTAACAAAGGTGTTTATATGTATGATTTTTATTTCAACACATAGCAATCGAAAGCTTCTACTAAATGCTAAATGATGATTGAACGATATTCGGGGACTATGTAAAACCCTAACCATTTAGGTGGTCGGTGAAACCCATGGCAAACAACATTTCCGAGAAATGCGTATTAGTCAACTAGCGCGTCAGAAAATTATACCTGGCAATATTTTCTTATGTGCGTTCAATTTTTTCTATGATATATGACTGATATCCTTCCTTCTCATCGTGATCCGACGACAGCGACCTCGTAACACTGAACAAAATAAAAATATTGTGTTTTTTTGTGTTGTTTTGTATACTGTGACGATGCACTCGCGACTCGTGTCGTGTGACTGTGACTCGCAAAACGCAGTTTGTTCTTGAAACTCCGATTACAACGAACGCAGTATATGTCTGTCATACATGTACAATACAAGATCAAGTAAAAGAGTTCAAAAAAGCCCGGCTCGAGACTCTAGTCTAACCGCCAACAGCGCAAAGCTCTACCGAAACCCACTTACACCTATTTTAATGTGTCAGTTGGTCAAAACTTTTGACAGCTGTTAATAGATTGTTAGTGTACGAGAAACTAGGGTCTAGTCTAGTAATGTATAATCTGTCTAATAATATACGTAGTTCATAAGTTCTGTCACATGGGTATAATTTCGAATTTAGAATACAGGCCACAAAAACAGTTATAGGCATTCGAAGTTTGAAAATTTCTGGAAAATAATAACCGAGTATTTCTGGAGTTTTCCTCATTTTCCAATATGGAGTGGACGCATGAAGAAGACAAAGTGGCAGTAATTGCATTGCATCGTTGCGGCCACGCGTCAAATATATATATAAAGGCGCGCATCCAATGAAATCTTGTCCGCAAGCAAAAAATTTTGGCTTTGTACTTAGATGGGACTAAGCAGAACCACTTTTAAAAGAGTAATTGAATGAACACCTAGAAGTGCGTGCTTACTGAAAAAACAGCACGTCTTTTTAACACACCGCAGAACAATAACCGCGAAATACTTTTTTCGGACGAAAAATGTTTTTATGTTGAGGAGAGTTACAACAAACAAAATGATAAAATGTAAGCACAGTCTAGTGAAAAACCAGCAGACGTGTGCGACGTGTTCAACGTGGCCATCACTCTTCGGCATTCATGGATTGGCTTGGGGTCTCCTATTTGGGTCCAGCAGAGGTGTTTTTTGTTAAAAAGGGTTGAAAACTAGTGCCTTCATTTATCCTAAGTACAGTTCTAAGAAACATTGTGAAACCCTTTTTACAAACAATGTTCGAAAATAGGCATTGGGTTTTCCAGCAGAATTCTGCGCCGGCCCATAAGGCGAAAAGTACCTAAAACTTGCTCACCACTCGTGAAATCGATTTCATCAGGCACGACGATTGGCCCTCCTCCAGTCCAATCTTGAGTCCTTTGGATTACAAAATATGGCAGTACTTAGAGGAGAAGGTCTGCGTCAAACCCCATCGCAACTTGGAGTCGCTTAAAGCATCTCTGATTAAAGCGGTCGCCAATATTAACATGAATGTCGTGTGTGCTTCGATTGATAAGCGTCCACAAGTGCAATCCTCGTTACAAGGGAAGGGCCCAAACGTGCGGGCGGCATGATTTTGATAGACCTCCGTGCTTCGCAAGGCACGCTAAGCCAATGGTGCCGGCTGTCATGTAATGGCAGTCGTTAAGCTACGTCAGAAGCCTTAGGGCCGGCTTGATAACTTCTGACGGTAAGGCTTGCCACTGTCTTAAAATCTTTCACCAATCCGGACTTGGCCCCCGTGGTGGAGGGCCTAACCTTCCTGCGATGCAGGAAGAGACCCGTGTAACAGCAGTGGGGGCATACGAAGGGTTGATATCGATCAATCGAATCCTTAGATACTTCGGACTTAGAGACTTGCCAAAGAAAACAGATCCCGTGCTCGTCGGCCCGACGTGGCCAACTTCTTTTGCGCTAACGTATTCTCCATTCTCGAAAGGACACATTATATACATTACTTAAGCTCAAGCCTATGTCCCGGAGGGGTAGTCAGGGACCAGGGATCACGTTTTGCCACGATACTGACATACCTCGTTGTCGGTCGTGGGTCCAAATAATTAGAATCAACACGATTGAGAGATTGGTCTGACACTTTATGCAAAAAGAGTCTATAAAAAAGTTATTATGATTTTTTTCATTGATAGATCAAGTGGTAGTGGTTGTTTATGGAGCCCATAAAACCTTTTGTACCATGACTCGTATTTTTTTATAAATTTACCATTTAGAAGGCCAGATGGTTTTGCGATTGAATTTTATAAGAAACTACATGTCCCGGCGAACTACGTACCGCAACAGAATCCGTTTATAGGATTCGTGTTACCATGGCGACGCAATAAGTAAATATCTTAGCTTGGCTTGAAAAAAAAATACGGTAACGCATTATCATGTATCCAGTGTCTCAATTCAGATCATTGTCTATCTGTGTGCCAAGATTTGTGTAACTCCATTCAGCCGTTATTGCGTGATTGAGTAACAAATATGTAAATATGTTCATAAACTTTCATATATATAATACTAGCTGTGACTCGCGGTGTTATGAAATAAAATGAAAAGGTTTTATTCAAAGTAGCGCAGATACTGCGGCTTAGTGAACGTTACAAGTCAAACTAGGTGTCCATTTCAAAATCTGGATAATTTTGGAGAAAAAATGGCCAAAAAAACTCCAAACTTAGTCTTTTCAAATTCCTTAATAAACAGAATTTACACAGATTCTACAAAACTCGTGAATTTTACATGCTTGATTTCCAGACGTCATTGTCATCTAAATAATCCTTAATATTATAGTAGCTCTTTTGGCACAAAGTGTACTTTACACATTTTTTGAACCGCGCTTCAGTCAAACTTAATATATCATCAGGGATTTTATTGTAGAAGCGTTTGCAATGCCCCATGAAGGATGCATTAACCTTTACCAGCCTAAATCTTGGGATCAAAAGTTTATGTTTATTTCTAGTAAGTGTATTGGCTACAAGTGTATTGTGTTGGCTACATTGGGTTGGTTACCCGCGGTTAATCGATTTTCCAATGGGAATAAGATATTTTTCCGCAGTAAAACGTAACCTATGTGTTAATCTAGGGTGTCAGCTAACTCGGTCGGCTACCTTCTGCAAAAACGGAAATACCGCGACAAAAGTGCATAATTTAAAAACCTATTTAGAGGCAAAAAATTTCACCCATGCCGGGATTCGAACCCGCAACCTCTGGCTATCCGTACCAGCGCTCTACCAATTGAGCCAATGGGCGACTCACGGCATCAGTGAAATTTCGAACCTCTTTACAATATTCTCTGTATTACGTACAGAGGTTCAAAGTTTCACTGATGCCGTGAGTCACCCATTGGCTCAATTGGTAGAGCGCTGGTACGGATAGCCAGAGGTTGCGGGTTCGAATCCCGGCATGGGTGAAATTTTTAGCCTCTAATTAGGTTTTTAAATTTGTTCCTTAGCACGGGTTAGTGCATTAAAAATAAAAATAGTGTAATCATGTGGGTACAGTGATATCGTTCCGATGTTAAACCTAACTGCAAAGTAGGTAGTCGGGGCTGTAAGTAATGCAATTTGCTTAAGCCAGATGTCGCTGCCTGTACGTAATACAGAGAATATTGTAAAGAGGTTCGAAATTTTACTGATGCCGTGAGTCGCCCATTGGCTCAATTGGTAGAGCGCTGGTACGGATAGCCAGAGGTTGCGGGTTCGAATCCCGGCATGGGTGGAATTATTTTTAATGCACTAACCCGTGCTAAGGAACAAATTTAAAAACCTATTTAGAGGCTGAAGATATATTAAGTTTGCGCTTCAGTCAAACTTAATATATCTTCAGGGATTTTATTGTAGAAGCGTTTGCAATGCCCCATGAAGGATGCATTAACCTTTACCAGCCTAAATCTTGGGATCAAAAGTTTATGTTTATTTCTAGTAAGTATTTACATTGTGTTGGCTACATTGGGTTGGTTACCCGCGGTTAATCGATTTTCCAATGGGAATAAGATATTTTTCCGCAGTAAAACGTAACCTATGTGTTAATCTAGGGTGTCAGCTAACTCGGTCGGCTACCTTCTGCAAAAACGGAAACACCGCGACAAAAGTGCATAATTTAAAAACCTATTTAGAGGCTGAAGATATATTAAGTTTGCGCTTCAGTCAAACTTAATATATCTTCAGGGATTTTATTGTAGAAGCGTTTGCAATGCCCCGTGAAGGATGCATTAACCTTTACCAGCCTAAATCTTGGGATCAAAAGTTTATGTTTATTTCTAGTAAGTGTATTGGCTACAAGTGTATTGTGTTGGCTACATTGGGTTGGTTACCCGCGGTTAATCGATTTTCCAATGGGAATAAGATATTTTTCCGCAGTAAAACGTAACCTATGTGTTAATCTAGGGTGTCAGCTACCTTCTGCAAAAACGGAAACACCGCGACAAAAGTGCATAATTTAAAAACCTATTTAGAGGCTAAAAATTTCACCTATGCCGGGATTTGAACCCGCAACCTCTGGCTATCCGCATGCCGGATAGCCAGAGGTTGCGGGTTCGAATCCCGGCATGGGTGGAATTTTTAGCCTCTAAATAGATTTTTAGAAATTGTCCTTAGCACAGGTTAGTGCATTAAAAATAGTATTTTCCTTTAATTTTGTTTAGTTTTTGTTTAATTTGTGTGACTATTGGTGCAGTTAATATTCTCTGTCTCTCTTTTTCTTTCGACAGACTCTCAAAATCTTGTTGTGTAAATTGGAATTGAAATGATGCATCATCACATTGATGTCATTGTGGTCCTGAAGAAATATAAAATCAGTAGGTAAGTTACTTTAAGTTACAACAACTTTTACAAATACACTAATAAATCTATATTTGAGAGGTTGGAAAGTGTTTTATAAATAATAAACTGGAACGACTTTAACTTTGTTTTATTTCTATAATGTTAAACAGAAAAAAAACATGATAAAAAAACAGAATAAGCAGGTAAAGGACGGGTAATTTAAAATTATTAGTATATTTTCTGGGCTTAATCGCGTAGTTATTATATAATCGGGGCTTATTGCTATTTTACCACGATGACTGTAACGTCGTCGAAACGTCGAGGTAAAATAGCAATAAATTAGGTACTACGCGATTAAGCTCCGAAAATATTCTAATAATGTGTTCAAGTCGCGAAAGTTTAAAATGTTGAGTAATTTAAAATTTTGAAAGTGATAGACAAATCCAAAGATATATAAAAATATGGTGCAAAGAGGTTATTGCACCGTTACATATTATATATTTGTTTTTTTTTCTAGTGCACAGTAAAAAATATTCTTATCTTATCTTAAATCTATACAAGATCATATAATTACGTAAATAATAAAAAAATTATCAAATTTAAATCTAACAATGTGCATTCTCTCATACAATCACTTGTAGATACAGAGCCCAGTATTTTATTCATAACTAGTTGTCCCTACAAACTTTGTACCGCCACAGAATCCGTTTACCACTCTAGTTACCATACATAGCAACGCAATAAATACACATCTTAGATTTTGACTTGTAAAACAGGATACGGGAACCATAAAATATTATCACACGCAAACGCGATACTGGGATATCGAGTATCTTATGTCTCAGTTCAGATTGTAGTCTATCTGGACACTGAGTTTCATGTAACTCCGTTCTTCAGCAGTTATTGCGTGATTGAGTGGCAAACATCATCACAAATATTCACAGGGCGATCCGAGGGCTGGTGCCTACTTCGGCCAGCGAGGCAATGCCACCAGCCAGTGAGTACCAGTCGGTACTCTTACCGAGAAGGCTGGTGGCTCTCTCGGTACTCTTACCGATTTGAGCCAGATCTAGCTCTAATATTTAATTTAAATTAGCTTTTTTTTCTTTCATTTTACTTTGATTTTTATTTTTTAAAATATGTTTTTTTTTATTTATTATTTTTTATGACGATAAGTAGCATTGTAAATAAACAGCTATGTAAATAAAAGATTATAATAGACAACGTCCAACTTTCACAATTATGATGGTAGTAGGGTAAGGCGTGAAGTTCGTCTAGCGCTTGGAATCACCAATTAATTCAGCGTAGAGCTGACTTCGCTTACATATCCGACAATTTCAACCATATCTTTAAATACTAGTAAAAGTGGCGCACATCACTAACTATTGCTCACTCATGAAGTTTTAACAGGCCACGCATTGATCAATATCTATTCTATTAATATTTACAAAAGGCTTCGTCATAAAAAGTGCACAGCACAACAAACACAGAACAAAAAAGTTTACCAACTAAATTTACCAGAAACACTGCCCGGGACACACCCGACCCAAAACATCTGCATCGCCAGCGAAAACATTTGCATCAGGTATGCCCCGGAACGATATTCATACCCACGAGTCCACCACTCTTCAGACGCCAACCGATTTCCTTTGTGGATACTCTCCTCTCCCTTGGTGAAGAAACAAAAATGCGGAGGGAGCATTTTACCTATTTGTCGATGTCAAGGTAGCCAGTATCCAGTCTGTGTAGTTAGCCACGGACGTATAGACGCCGGGCCAACCTTCAATGCCACAGCCGTTACCGTAAGAGACCACGCCCACCACCTCCCAGGCACTGTGCTGTCTCGTCCTCATCAGAGGACCGCCGGAGTCTCCCGCGCAGGAGTCCTTATTAAGCACTCCGCCAGCACACAACTGCTTGTTGGACAAAGCTGCTATATTCAGGTACTTGCGAACGCAGTCATTGTGGTCGACGATCGGAAGTCTGACCTTCTGCTTCTGGGTGTTAGTGCCTAAGAAGAAGAAATAAAAGTTTTTGAGCATGAGTTGAACGTAAAACTATGTTTCGTTTCTAGTTATATATTAAACGGGTCTAATCGTGATTATTTATTAAGTAAAACATAATTACCTTGTTTCCCGACGTTTCCGCAGCGTCATCACAGTTGCCGTGGTCTCGGGTAGACTGAAGTGGCGAGTACAGTCAATTATTGTGGGTAGTCGATTTTGATTTTCGAACGATGTTCTTCCCGATCGATTCGGGCCTTCAATAAATGCTCAGCTGAACATTTATTGGAGGCCGGAACGAACCACTGGATCGAGCTACATCGACCGAAAGTTCTCTCAACCGATCGACAGTATTACCGAAGAATCGTTCGGGAAGCAATTGAAATTAAAAAACACAAGAATTTCAACAGAGAGGATGGTTTTAAGCTTTCAAGTACGTGGAATTCAGTACTAAGTAAATACAAGTCACGCGCCTTATCACCGGACCTGTCCGTTGGCGTAGTGAGTGTTGTGTGTCGGCCAGCTGCGAAAAATTAATAGTGACTACCCACAATTAAATAATTGACTGTACTCGCCAATTCAGTCCACTCGAGACCACGGCAACTGTAACGCTGCCGAAACGTCGGGAAATAAGTTAATTACGTTTTACTTAATAAATAATCGCTATTAGACCCGTTTAATATCTAGTTAAGATAGCATGAGTATCCCGAATCATTAAGAAATACTATTTTTCGTGCATTCAGCTTTGATCCGGATGTGAACAAAACATATAATATGTATATTTTGACTTTGATAGTATTTCGTACAGTCTATTTATTCTTACTTGTCCAATTTAGTAAACAAGATTCTACCCTTAAACTGTGACTTTTTAGTCCAAAACTGCCATATTTCCATAAATGAAGTAACTTGCAACACTTTTTAGATACCACGCTGCCAATTTTATAAACATAGTTTATGATATACTATTTTTATTTTTAATGCACTAACCCGTGCTAAGGAACAAATTTAAAAACCTATTTAGAGGCTAAAAATTTCACCCATGCCGGGATTCGAACCCATTCGAATGCATTAAAAATAAAAATAGTATAATCATGTGGGTACAGTGTTATCTTATGTTAGTGTTAGGAGCGGTGGTAGCTCAGTGGGTAGAACCATAGACTGGCAAGCGAGAGCCCCAGGTTCGATCCCGAGTGCGGGCATGTACCAATGACTTTGTTTAATTTCAAAGTTACGTACATTTGCGAATTTGTAGTCGCAATACCACACGCTAACGGTGAAGGAAAACATCGTGAGGAAACCCGCAGCTTGGTTGGCTCCGCACGTATTGACTAGTCTTTCCTGTGGGCTAGGCCGACTAGGCTGTCAGGATGGTATAGGTGCTGGGCAAGCCTACACCATCTATAAAAACCATGACCCAGGCACTACAGCGTCGGAGTGGTCCCTTCACCCATCTAGTGTGAGTGAAGATACCACTGGACGCTGTATAAATCATCTCATTAAGTAGATGCAAAAAGGCCAATATTACAGTGTTATCGTTCCGATGTTAAACCTAACTGCAAAGTAGGTAGTCGGGGCTGTAAGTAATGCAATTTGCTTAAGTCAGATGTCGCTGCCTGTACGTAATACAGAGAATAGTGTAAAGAGGTTCGAAATTTCACAGATGCCGTGAATCGCCCATTGGCTCAATTGGTAGAGTGCTGGCACGGATAGCCAGAGGTTGCGGGTTCGAATCCCAGCATGGGTGAAATTTTTAACCTCTAACTAGGTTTTTAAATAGTTCATGATAGTTCATGAATTTGCGAGAAAATTTTTAGTTTAGGCATCTAATCTCAATTTTCAGGTTAGAATCTTGTTTACTAAATTGGACAAGTAAGAATAAATAGACTGTAAATTATATATTTACGAAATACCATCAAAGTCAGAAGTTAACTATTGATATATGTCGAAAGAATGACCTGCGACGAGCAAACACGTTGATAATCGCTATTGCTTTCTATTAACGCCTTGTTTGCACGTGCATGTAAACCAAAGCTGAATGAAATGAAGTATAAGCCAGACGTATCTTCGCTCCCATTTCAATTTTCTTCCACTATCGTCCACGTCAAGGCGCTCCTGCTTCCTTTGGAACTTTGGAACAAGTTTCCTAACTATATTCAAGAGAGTCCATCCGTATATGCTTTCAAGAAGAGGTTAAAAGAGCACTACCTTTCTAACATCACATAGTTAATAGGTTTATGTATGTATAAGTATATATTTATATGTAAGTGTACTATCGTATTATTACTTATTTATATACTTGTAAGTATTTCTCCCTTCCTCCCGCTATCTCAATTTAAACACCCAATGCTAAGGTTGGCTGGAAGAGATCTCTGTTAGAGATAAGTTCGCCTTTGAAACAAATTTCATGTAATCATATTTCGAATTATTTTTTGCAATAAAGAATATATATTAATGATAAGAAACTTCCAACTTAGAACTATACTGTAACGGTGATCAATAAAAAGTTTTCTCTTAGTAAAAGTCTATCATCACCAACCATCATTATGTCCCCACCGAGGGGCACGAGTCTCTTCCCTAAGGAAGGTATAAAGGCCATACTCTACCACGGGGGCCAAGACTGGATTGGTGGATGCTTACAAGACTAAAGGAAGGCCAATGAGACGAGATAAAGAATGTAAACAAACGGGCCGTTACTGAGTTACATTGCGATAGTGAGCGATTATTATCTCTGTCCTTGTCACACGTCATTTGATCGACGACAGCTGTCGTTGCGTATTTCGTGGTACAGGAAAACTTTCAGTACGGCAGTTGTCAACATTTGGTGTCATTCACTATTTTGTGAACTATAATAGTTAATTCCTGTTTAGATTGCGTTCGAAGTGATACGTATTTTTTCGTTTCCGTATTTACTAAGTTTATTGTGTTTATTAATCCGTTACTGTTAGTTTTCTTGTTGATTTTTGCTGTTATTGTAATTAGTTGTTGGTTTTAATTATGGAATCACAGCCTGGCGGCTCTAGACAGCCTAGGACTCTTCCGGTGAATCATGTTTGACTAATGCAGACGATAACAATTAGAATAATGAATCCGAAATTTGTATAACTATAATTTACTCAAATAAAAATGTTTAGAACCCCAGAAACTTTGTTTACTTTCTTTATCTCGTCTCATTGGCCTTCCTTTAGTGGCTGAACTTACTGTCAGAAGTTTTCATGCCGCCATAAGGCCTCTTGCTTGGCTTAACGACTGCCATCGATCGGTAAAAATCTGTAGTGGTTGTTGAAACAAAAGTTTTTTGAACTTTCGAAAACATTACACATTATATAGACTTAAATCCGGAAACCTGGTCGGATTCTTCCGACAACAAAATCAAGTATAAAACAGGAATTAATTGAGAAGCAGATAATTTGAGATTGATTCAACTCAGATATTGGTCAACTCTTTAATCGATTGGTAGGCACTGTATATTGTGTAAGGTTTTTTAAAAACCTATTCAGAGGCTGAAAATTCCACCCATGCCGGGACTCGAACCCGCGACCTCTGGCTAACCGTGCCAGCGCGCTCCCAACTCCCATTTGCTCAGTTGGAAGAGCGCTGGCACGGTTCCCGGCATGGGTGGAATTTTTTGCCTCTAAATTTGTTTTTTTTTTAAATTGGTTTTAGCTCGGGTTAGTGCATTAAAAAGAATAAAATTGTGTAAGGTGTAAAAATACCTCAGCGCTAGCTTAATTATTGCTAATCTTAATATTGCTAATCCGCGGTGGGTACGCGTGATAATTAAACCCGTACACTCTCTCTCTTTGAGACAAGGCCTGTGCCCTGCAGGCAACGTTAAAAAAACTTACAGTCTTATTTACAAAACAACGATATCTTAAACACTCCTTAGACGCAGTTTGTGCCTATAAAGGGAAAAACTTTCATAAAAAAACAGGCTTCGTAAATGCAGCTATTAGTAATAAACAGGATATTATTGTCTTAACTTACCTTTTTCGGTAATTCCCCAGCCCGCTACGGTGAGTTCATGACCAACGTTGACTTGCAGGCCTGGACTTGGCAGACAGAGTGGCCGGACGAAGACTGGAATTTTAAAACAATAGTAGATTGTTAACCGAGGGTCGAAAGAATCAATTCCCGAGATGTTTAGACGGCTATAGTCCGAGTAGGAATTAATTGTTTTACCCGTGTTAAACACTCTACTTTTCATTTCGTATATGAGGAAAATAAAAACTCATTTTTAATATTCAAATATTAGCATAAAAGATTATTACCTATTTTTTTTAATTCCGTCACTGATACATATAACAGATTAGTACCCTACCGCTAAGTTCACACTGGCTGTTTAGAAAGTCACATGGCCGCAGCAGCTGTATGTAGTTCTATTTTTAAAGTTAATTCCGACCGTTATGTGGGAAGTAATTTTAATGAATTTTTCCCTCTCTATTGAGGGAAGCAGCATTTTTCACCCAATAATCAGATCAAAACAACGCTACTTTCAGAGTATAAGAAATGGAAAATATTTTTTTATTTTCATCATTAGAACGTAACATAATTTACATTGTTTATTTATATTACAGCGGCGGTAGTCCAGTGGGTGGAACAATGGACTCGGAAGCGAGAGACCCAGGTTTGAGTCCCAGTGTAGGCATGTACTAATTAGGACTTTGTTTTCTTAGTTACGTTCATTTGAGAAGTTATAGTAGCAATACCGCTCACTAACGGTGTAGGAAAACGTCGTGAGGAAACCTGAGTGTCTAAGGTGTTCAGATACCTCAACGCTTGAAATGGCCAATCCGCGGTGATACTTTGTCTCTGAGAGAAGGATTTATAATACATTAGATAAGCATACAACATTTCTTGCCAAAAACTAGGTCACTATAACGTATCACGTATTTGCCAAAATGCTAATATAGATAAAACTTTCAATATGTTTCCAAGATTACAATAAGACAGATTACATGAAAGATGGTCAGAGTGGATTTTTTTTCCGCTGCCTTTTTCTGCACCACACTTCGGCCTGAAGGCAGCGGCTTACATTTTACATTGTAGTTACATTGACATTCAGCAAACTTGTCAGCCGAATGTTAGAATGTTTGCTGACATTCAGCAAACAGAATGTAAATTCTTGACGTTGAAATAAAATAATGAGTAGATGTGATTAAAGAATTGCACGAAGACATTTAGTTTTGCTTTATTATCGTTATATACATTTATTTAGTTTACATGCGTCAAATATTGAGTGTACCTTATCATTATTACCTAGCCTAGATACCTAGTACATATGATTCTGTAATCTCAATTAATAAATACTGATTACATTGTCGACCGCTCAGACTCATGATATCATCAAATTAATTTTTAATTTGCATCATGAACTTCCTTTTGTTTCCCTGGCGTTTGCAAAAATATCACAATGCGTTTTATTTTCGTTACCTTCTTGCTTCTTTTACAAAGTAGAATTAACATCTATAGATTATTTTACAGTCACTAAAAGGTTAATTATGCATATTAATATAATTACTTTTGAAAGTCACAAGCCGCTGTAATTGAAACAACCTGCTGAATAATGTAACGTAAATAAAATATACAAAATATTAAATAAGAACTTTGAAGAAAAATATCCTGAGGAACACCTGAGTGTCTGAGGCGTTCACATACCTACGAGTACATACAATTCACATTGACATCGCCAATCCGCGGTGAGCACGCGTAGTGATTAAAGCAATATCTCTCTGTAAGAGAAGGCCTGTGCCCTACAATTCAATTCAATTAAATTTATTTCAACGTAAAGAATTTTCCATTTCTTATACTCGGAAAGTAGTCTTGTTTTGATATGATTATTGGGTGGAAAATGCCGTTTCCCTCCGTAGGAAGAAAAAAACTCATTCAAATTACTTCCCACCTAAGGGCCGGAATGAACTTTAAAATAGAACTACCGTCAGCTGTGAAGAGTTTTATGCTAAAAAAAACTAATAAAAAAAATGATGCAGCTATGTGAATTTCTAAACAGCCAGTGTAAACTTAGCGCAAACCTCTTTGAGCGGAATAATTACGCGTTGAGTTCCATATTTAAAATTTAAAATGTCGACATAAATTGGCGGGATACTAATCCGTTATATGGATCTGTAACGGAATTAAAAAAAAATCGTAATATAATAATATTATATGCTAAGATTTGAATATTAAAAATGAGTTTTTATTATATACCCTCGCTGCGCGGGCGTCTAAATACCTCGGGAATTGATTCTTTCTACCCTCGGTTAACAATCTACTATATTTTAACCACGGATGTCAAGACATCCGTGATTTTAACGTAAAGTATTTAAATTCTGCAGAATGTGAAAGTACGATGTAACATGAAAGTGAAAGCCGCTGCCTTCGGGCCATAGTGGAGAAAACGGCAGCGGGAAAAAAAACTCCACTCTGACCATCTTTTCTCAAGTCCTCTTAAATTTAATACATCAGTTACCACCTATACTTATGATGAGATTCCATGATTGCGATTAATAACTTTAAATGCCAAATATCATGAGACTGTACAGTGAGGTGTAGATAGGCTAAATAAAAATAAGATGGGGATTTTCTTTCTCCCTCAATTCATCATCATCATCAACCCATAATGTCCCCACCGAGGGGCACGGGTCTCTTTCCTGACGAAGGTATTGGCCATACTATTCATAGGTAGTTATTTTATTTTGTTTCCGTGTTTATGCTTTGATTTTCCTTTGAATTTTTGGTACCTATTAAGGCCAATCGTTTTTTATTTGCTAAGAATAAGTGTAGGAAATGGGCGGAGACTGAAAAACAGCATCAGTGCTGAGGCTCCAACCATTTCAAAAATGAGAACTAAGTATGTATTTGTATCATAAGCACATTTTTACTTTTGAATAAAGTTCTTTTATTTATATTATTTATTTAATACTCCACCACGGGGGCCAAATCCAGATTGGTGGAGGCTTGCAAGACTAGTGGCTGGTCGTATTGTCAGAAGTTTTTAAGCCGCCCGAAGGCATCTGACTCGCCCTCTATTGGTGTCGTTATACTATGACTCACACGTGTATGTGGCCCTCTTAGCCAATCTTATCAGGCCAATGTCATCGGGACTCATGGTCACGTCGTCGACGAAGCCAGGGTGTTTCATAGCTTTATGGACGGCAATCTCTTGAGGTGCGTCTGCGCAGACGTCGTCTACGCAGTCCTGCGTGGATTTGATGTCGTACTCGCCTAGACGTACCAAGGTCCTAAAATTTGAGATTATAATAGAGTATGTATAAAAGCAAAGCAAGTTAATTTTAATAAGTTTACTGCCGCACTCAGAGACGTAGGTACATTAAATTTAATGTTTATTTAAATATCATTATCTTTCACTTATTATCAATGAAAGAAAAAAGAACAACAACATACTCAATCAGAGAATAACTCTAGTTGACGTTTCTGAGTGAGGCGGTAAGTCTAATTTTACAAGTGACATCTTTTGCATTAAGTTGACTCTATTTATATATCGTAGCTTAAGATATTGATATGTAATTGTAATTAGCATAACAACTTTATCATATGATATAAAACCTTTGTCCCCACTGCTGGGGCACGGGTCTCTTCCTCCATCGCAGGAAGGTTAGGCCTTACTCCACCTCGAGGCCAAGTCCGGGTTGGTGGAGGATTGTAAGACAGTGGCGGGCCTTACTGTCAGAAGTTATCAAGCCGCACGTAAGGCCTCTGGCATGGCTTACCGACTGCCATGACTGCCAATGATTTTAACTTATTGTAGAGACCTTGTTTAAATATTTCTCTACTTCTTTTATTAATACTTATACTGTGACGTCACTTGGTGACTCGTCTGTCGCCTTATTACAGAGAAATATTTGAAATGTATAATATAGTGAAATATTAATTTAATATATCCTTAAATCAAGATTGACGAAACAAATATATATAGCGAATGTGAGTTTAATGGCTGGTAAGGAACGTCCCAGACGGACATACATCGACCAAATAGGAGATGAGCTAGCAAAGGGAAAGATAAAAAGTACCCGGAACCGGCGTACGTGCATGCAACGACTTATGAACGTTGATGAAGCGAAGGTGATCTATCAGGATCGTGGCAAGTGGCAGTCCCTGGTCTCTACCTACCCCTCTGAGATACATGTATGTAAGTATATATGTATGTAATATAATCCTTATTAGAAAATGTTTACAATTTAATAAAAACTAAATGTATTTTTTTTTTTTTAATTTAAATTAACTAGTAGAGTAAGAGTTTTTAAGAGTACTTTCTCTTTGTACTCCATTCGTCCATCCGTATGGGCGTCTATCGATACCTAATTTATCAACAACGGGCAACAGCTATCTATTAATTTTAGGTGACGCAGCGGTTTGGCACGCTGACTGTAAAACCGAAGGTTCCGGGTTCGATCCCCGGCCGGGTCAAACTAAGAAACGAACTTTTCTAGTTTGTCTCGGGTCTTGGATGTTATCTATGTATTTATTGTATTAAATCTATCGTCGAGTTAGCACCTATAACACAAGTTATTTAGTTGTACTTAGTATAGGGCTAACAATATCTGTGTAATATGTCCATGAATATTTATATATTTATGATAAACTACTATACAAATTATTCGCAAATGTACGTGTTAACTCAATCAACACGTTCTCCCAAATGTTAGCCCAGCGTTTAACCGATGCCCTACCACTGCTCAATTTGTAATAAAGTTTCTTAAGATAAAAACTTTTCAGCTAGTTTCTATAAGAGCACATAACCCAATAGCATTGGCCCCGTGTTTGTTGTACATAACTTAACTATTTCTATTATTTAGCTACTTACAGTTTCCCGACATTAGTTTGTAAGGCATCACTGAGACAATGCGCTGCCGTCAGAACATAGCGAAGGTTGATCAGCGCACCTCCGCATTGATAAGTCATTGCTCCTCTATCTGAAATAATAATACATTATTTGTCTGTAGCGCCCGTGGCCTAGTCGAACCGAGTGATTGGAATCAATCACTTGAGTTCAATAACAACAGGCGTGGCTAGACACAGGATAGGTGACCGTCCCGTGACTACCGTTAATGGCATTTTTCCGAGCGCTTTCGTGCTTCGCAAACGTTAAGCCGTTAGTGCCGGCTGTCATGTAATCGCAGTCGTTAGGCCATTTTAGAGGCCTTTTGGGTGGCTTGATAACTTCCGACAGTAAGGCCCGCCATTGCCTTACTATCCTCCACCAACCAGGACTGGGCCCTCGTAGTGGAGTATGCCCTAACATTCCTGCGATGCAAGAAGAGACCCGTGCCCCAGCAGCGGGGACATACAAAAGGTTTGATATCGAATAACAAAAACATTATCAGACGCTCTTTAGTTTATCTGTGGTTACGTCTTTTCCTTGTTAAGTCTCCACCACGGACTATTTTTATTATTAGTCAGTGTTTTTGGAGTGGTCTAAGGGATTGTGTTTTTAAGGGATTTAAGTAAGCTAGACTCTTGGCCCGGTTCCCGACGGATTGACACATACACCATTCATACATAAACTCACGCCCGTATTCCGGAGGGGTAGGCAGAGGAGCCAATTCTTACTTCAATAGCAAATAAGTCGTATACGACTGTAAGGTTTTTAAGGAATTGTACGTAAAAATTCGAGCGACATCCAACATATATGTTTTCTGAACACCATGCTACATTTAAATGAGAAAAAAATTGTTTTAATGATTCTGTCGAGTTATCTTATCCTATTTTTATGCGGCAAATGTCTAATCCTTCGAATATTATGCATTTACGCCTTCAATTCGTAAATGCATAATATTCGAAGAATCGGCTCCCAAGGGTGTAAGTATCCACTGGATTCAGTGACATTGAATTTTTTAAGCTTTGCAGTCGTCTAAACGGTTAACTCGATAGATTAGATTAGAACTCTTTATTGTAAACACCAGAAAACAAAATAGGGTGATAATACGATAGAGTGGAATGTTACGTAATAGAAAGGCTGGTCTTGATAATTCCAATATTAAAAATTCATGCCTGGGCTATATCCCAGCAGGGCCATCCATGGGAACTCGTCAAGGTCCGTGTCATGACCTCCGAAGATTTTGTAAGTGGTTCCCTGTCGTCCACATTTTCCGTCAGGAGTAGGTAATGAGTCTTCTTTGAATACTCGCTCCACTGCATCTTGGGTCGTCCTATCTGGCTGTAATGTAATTAAGGATTATATTTATATGTATTGTTAATAAATAAAATATATTTTATTGCACATGACATTTAACAGCTTATCTCTGAACGAGATTTCTTCCAGCAAACCTTAGAAAGTTGGAGGCAGTAAAAAGCGAGTCTGTACACGTGTACAAAGTAGAATGCTATAAATATCAAATAACCTATTTAACTATCATTGTTATTATTAAATTCTTTATTGTACCAGTAAAGGTTGTACAATTGGCGGGCTTAATACTAAATAGTATTTTTTTGTAGCCAACCAACATGCAAAGTATTGCTATAATTGCTAATTAATGTTTATACATAGTATAACGGTTTATCGTTAAAGTGAACTTTTTGCTCTAATCTCTAATCTAGACTTTATTGCATCTTAGTGGGTAGATAGCTCTTAGCTGTGCAGCAGATCTCACTGGCAAAACAATGACCGTGAGGAACTTCACTTCGATATATATTTACTAAGTTTGTTAACACACCGGTTACACAGTTATATTTTGCACAACTCACTCACTTTACAGACACTACACTACACTTCTATACACACATTGCACTCGAGTTTTTTGGGCACCCATTTTCCAAATTACAAATTCTTTACTACTTTTTTCAACAAACAAGACTAACTGCAGTATGGCCGCGACAGAATATCAGCGTTGTGGGAGCACCTCGGTGCTCCTACGACATATGCTGAGTCGAGACCATTTTAGTGGCTCAATACTTCAAACCTGAGCGTGACAATATAAAAATGTATGTATAAGTTTGTGATGTTCTGTTATATTGTTTTTAAGCGTATGTGAACGTAATCAATGTCTGAAACGTGTTCTGTTTGTCCTTTTTCTTTTCATGTATACAATAAAGTTTACAATTAAGTTTGTTTTATTTTATTTTCATTTCATACATGTAAATTTTTTCCTTAATGTTATATTTCATGTTGATGTATGCCTACGTTATGTTTTAAAGTATTGTGCCGTTAAATAAATGTTTTATCTATCTAATATTTTACAGATATGAAACATAAACATCATCATAAATTTTTATTAATCCACTGCTGGACATACCTCTCTCCTAATGTGCGCCATAGCGCCCTGTCTTTAGCTTGCCGCATCCAGCATCTGCCGCTAGCGATGTACAAAGATAAAGGGAAAACTCTTGTGTCAGTTCCAGACTCCACAGAGGAGCAAAGGGGCAAAGAAGAAGATAGGTACACTTACGATATTATTTTTAAGCCTACTTTGCTTAGGCACAAGTCTACAGCAGACCTTCGGTATGTTGCCCGTGAAGCCACAGTGTGATCTTCTTAGGAATTGGACCTGATAGTTGGATATTTGTTTCTGCTTGAGGACTGTAAGTAGGGGTTGGCAGTTATTCACAGAGATACAGGTCCCGATCTGTCCTGACGGTGTTTTGCATCTGTTAGGCACCTGAGCATCTGAAAACAGTATATAGGTAATTGAGGGGAGACTATGCCTCTCTGAGTTGGTGGAACAGACTATTATAAAAACAAAAGCAAATAATTTATTAGCTGAAAAAATGCGGTTTACAATGAGACTTGTCCTAAAGTACAAATTCCCATGACATTAACTCGCATTTTTCTTTTAGCTGTATATGAAAAGGAAGCTAAACTGGATAGCCCTACGTGCTTAGTTTTTACCTCAGATGAGATTTACTTTCATGATTTCCGTTTTGAAAACTGTCTCGTTCTAAAAAAGCAAACCAGAACGGAATCTACGTGTATAGTCGTTAACATTGAAGCTTGTAAATAAAATCTTGAGAAAGAGAAAAGAGCGTTTGGGAAACTATGCCGAGTCCTCTCGTCATCTATACCGCAATGTTTGAAAATGAAAGTTTTTAATCAGTGCGTCCTATCTGTAATGATCTACAGAGCCGAGACATGGACACTCACGAAAAGGCTGGTCCACCAGTTCAAAGTCGCTCAGCGAGCTATGGAGAGAGCTAAGCTCGGAGTTTCTCTGAAGGATAAGATTCGCAACGAATGCATCCGACAGAGAACCAAAGTAATCGACATAGCTCAGAGAATTAGCGAGCTGAAATGGCAGTGGGCTGGCCATATCTCGCGTATTCTTGAGTGGAGACCGCGACTCGGCAAACGTAGTGTAGGACGCCCTCCGACTAGGTGGGATGAGGATCTGCGAAAAACTGCCGGCAGATGCTGGATGCGGCAAGCTGAAGACAGGGCGCTATGGCGCTCATTAGCAGAGGGCTATGTCCAATAGTGGACTAATATAGCCTGAAGAAGAAGAAGAAAAAAAATCTGTCACTGGGCTGTCAGTTGATTTTTGCTTTGACGTTTGACATTTGGGTTTATTATTTTCGCAGCTCTTAAAAATACGTAAGTGTTCTGTTCGTATATGCGCCAGCTACCCTCATCGTCTGCCATAATTTATTTATGACTCTATTTACTTTTTTTGTAGATAGAAAGTTAAAAATACTGCATGCATGTTTGTTACTTCGGGGATTGATTTTTCAAAGACTACAGATTAATAAATTCCGAGTGATTCGTATGAAAGATGCACGGATGTCAAAAAAAGATGATGTTTCTGACTCTGTTTTAATCTGTGATGGCGTAATGACCTGTATCAGTGAACGAAATTAATTAAAGAAATTATTTTTCTAGAAAACTACGACACATAAAAATAAACAAAAAATATATTCTCATTTAGTGACCGTTCATATCCAAATCCTAGAAGAAACTTTCTCAATTCGTGACCCTAAAAATAATGTCCATTGGCAACTGTCACCTGCACTGGCATTTCGACCTTATCGAAGAGTGACAGTTATTCAAGAAAAGACGGACCAAAGCATTTGGGTAGCACGGATGTTTTGACATCCGTGTTGGGTAGATACTCGTTATATAATACAGGCACGGATGTCAAAATGACATCCGTGAATACAGGGGATGAAAAAAAACCAATAGACTAAGTATAAAATTACGGTAGTACACAACGAACATAAAAGTTCTTGTAACTTTATCAAACATTCTAATTGGACATCAAAATAATACTAAAAGAAATCTAACTCGACTTGATAAATTTTATGCATCATGGCCATCAGGTAACCTAATTTTACAGGCAGCAGCATTGTATTTACATGTAACCAACAACAGTACTAAGAAAATAATTAATTATCTCGTTAAATCAATCGACTAAAGAACATCACTATTTTAGTTGGCAACTCTTTGTCACTAACATGAGAGTCAATTTACTGACGAAGTTGGTGGTCTGATCGTATCCAATTCAAAATCTAGATCATTTTGGATAAAAAATGGACAAAACACTCCAAACTTAATCTTTTTAGTCCTTAATTAACACTGGTTACGTAATTATTAAGAGGATAATACATAGAACTCATGCATTGTACTGTCTTTAGCCTTTTTGGCACAAAGTGTACATTACATATTTTTGAACCGTGTTTCAGGCAATATTAATAGAGCAAGAGGTACCTATTTCCCGTAAATTAAAGTATACATACATTATGCTGAAATTTAGGTAGTTTGAACGCTGCGGTTATCTAATAAGGAATTACAAGTGGAATCCTCAGGTTTCCTCATGTGTTTTCCTTAAAATTTAGTGACTGTTGCTATTATTACTTCTCAAATAAATGTACATAACTTACAAAACAAAGTCATAGCTACATGTCCGAACTGGGAATCGAACTTGGGTATCTCGCTTCTGAGTCGATTAACACTATTATCGTCCATTTTTGTATTGTACTTTCATATAACCTAGAAAATAGTATTACCTAGGTACCATTAGTTATTTGAGGCACTTTGTAAGAATACGCAACGAATTTGTGTCTCAGATTACTTGCTAAGGAACTTTAATTTACGTACTCAAAGAGTCGTTGGAAACTTGAATTCGATACACAGAAGGACAATTTTAAAAAAATATTTAGGGGCTAAAAATTTCACCCATGCCGGGACTCGAACCCGCGACCTCTGGCTAATCGTGTACCTACGTAACACAGAGAGTATTGTAAAGAGGTTCGAAATTTCATTGATGCCTTTAGTCGCCCATTAGCTCAGTTGGAAGAGCCCTGGCACGGTTAGCCAGAGGTCGCGGGTTCCAGTCCCGGCATGGGTGGAATTTTAATGCAGAATAAACTTGACAAACTTGATTTGTAGATTTTAATGGGAATTATAAAGTATTTTGGTAAGGATACATACGAGCACTCGACCAGACTACTGTCCCCAGAACTATGTACAGGATAAATTTCATTGTTGAGATACTGGATCATTAACTCGTTAGTCACAATTTAAATATAGTTTTAACACAAAACTGTAAGTTCTTCGTGGGTATGTTGCTAGGTTCCTCCTCAAAACGATACTAATTTACGTAACCTACTGTGCGCATTTAATATATAAAAGACGAGACACCAACTCACTTACTCATCAATACCATACCAAGCCGTTGGACTCGAAACGCTGTGACTTTGCACATACATACATACATACATACATACATACATACATACATACATACATACATACATACATACATACATACATACATACATACATACATACATACATACATACATACATACATACATACATACATACATACATACATACATACATACATACATACATACATACATACATACATACATACATACATACATACATACATACATACATACACACATAACCTCACGCCTGTATCCCAGAGGGGTAGCCACTTGCCACGATCCTGACAGATCAACTTCGCTTCATCAACGTTCATAAGTCGTTGCATGCACGCACGCCGGTTCCGGGTACTTTTTATCTTTCTCTTTGCTAATACATCCCCTATTTGGTCGATGTAAGTCCGTCTGGGACGTCCCTTACCAGCCCTTCCACTCACATTCGCAATATGTATTTGTTTCGTCAATCTTTCTTCCTTCATCCTCTCCACATGACCAAACCAACGCAACATTCCTTTCTCAATTCTAGTTACTACATCCTCTTTCGGTCCACAACGTTCTCTAATCAGACTATTGCGTATCCTGTCATTTAAAGTAACAATACACATACTTCTCAAGGACCTCATTTCAACTGCATTAATTCTACTTTCTTGCTTCTTTTGCCACACCCAAGTCTCGCTGCCATACATAAGTGTTGGGACCAGCACGCCACTATGAATAGCCAACCTAGCTCTTTTGGAGATGTTTCGGCTGCACACAATAGAGTGCAAGGCACCGTTTAACACAATTTCCCGCTTTTACTCTTCTTTCTATTCACACTTTCCATCCCTCGTAAACAGGCTCCCCAAATAGACAAATTCTTATACTTGTTCCACTCTTTCGCCTCTAATCGTTATCTTGCACTCAGTCATTTCATCATCTTTTTCAAAGACCAGTACTTTCGTCTTACTCACATTCATGTTCATACCTTTCCTTTTAAAAGCCTCATCCATTACCGTGACTTGTGTCTGCAATTCTTCGACCGACGATGCGAACAACACTTGATTACCGGCGTACAACAAGCATTTCACAAGTAGCTCACCCATCCTGATCCCACATTCATTCTCTTTTAGATCAGTCAGGCAACTATCCATGAATAAATTTAACAACCATGGGGATGCGACACAACCCTGTCTCACACCCTTGCGGATGCTAAACCAGTCAGTATACGCCCCATTTATTCTAACGCAAGCCCTGGAGTCTTGGGGTTGGTCACAAAGTCATCATGTCACCGTAATAGAACACATTGTTCGTTCGTTATCAACCCTTGTATGTCCCAACTGCTGAATCACGGGTCTTTTACTGCATCACAGGAAGGTTAGGCCATACTCCACCACCTGAACCTGAACGCGCCTGTTGTTGCTTAACTCAAGTGATTGATTCCAATCACTCGGTTCCGCTAAGCCACGAGCGCTTCGTGGCACACGTTATTGCACACTAAAAATACAAAAAAGAAATAAAAATGCAAGAAAATTACAAAGGCGAGCTTTCTTAATCGAACAAGAACTAAGAACGGATTTTAGAAAGTTCAACCCCTAAAGGGGTGAAAAGTGGTGTCCAAATTTGTATGTATGCGTTAAAAATTATAAGAAAACTGACACTAAACTAAACAGTGCTAAACGTACGTTTACAGTAATGAGAGACGATTTTCACATTTTTTTTAAATTTAGTCTATAAGAAGGTAACAAGGTGTGCCAAAGTCTGTACGGGGCGTGAAATATTTGAAGTGGGATTTTGTCGAAAGTTAGAATAAATAAACTTATTTTAGATGTACTTTTAAAATGTTATCAATTTAAACACTTGACGATGCCTATGGTGATTTTTTTATGTTTGTATGAATTTTATTATTTTTTGCATTCCTTACTCGGACCAGAATACATAAATATATTTCAATAAAAATTTACGACTTTTCATTTGTTCAAAATTCAACCCCTAAGATGATAAAAAAGGGTACTACCCTGAGCTTCTGAAAGTTATGTATTGTAGCAAACCTGCGCATTAAGACCAATCCGTGAATAAGACATACATATTATCTCTCGTTGATTTGTGAGATGAACGTCACTTCTGCGATTTGTCACATGAGACATGGACCACCTTAGCGAGAAGCCACAAGAGATATAGGTGACTTTCGTTATTCGTAACATTATCAAGTAGTCGCATACTGCATTGGTCACAATATGAAAATCGACACATTCGTATTAACCCACATTTTTAGTTCAGTGTAGTACGCTTACGAACAAAACTCCCTTACTCCTTGTCATACCACTAACATAACATTTACATACAAGCACATAAATTGCTTCTCGCACCACTAACTCGTCAATCGGCACTAATTTCTACAAACGCGCTGCGAGCTGCTTTGTGTCATGATGCAAGTACGGGAACAGTTGTTGGGTGTGTGATGGGGATTAGGGAGTTTAGTGCTTTCGTTATTGTTTTGCCTATGGGTCTAGGTCACTGCACTACCAAATAACCACTGATTGTATTTAAAAATCAATAAATATTTGGGAGCAAATTACTTTACATCTTACTTTATTGAAGCTACCCGAAGAAAAAAAAATCATGACGCACAGAAAGGAAAAAAATATATGCCGTTTCGGTTATTGACAAATCGCGAAAAAGACGTTCATCTGACAAATCCTTTCGTTCTTTACAGATCCGAGTTGTGGGACCGTATAGGGAAGATCTCAGAAAAGACACAAGGCTTTTGAGATGTACTTTGAAATATGTAAAAAACTTTTTATTTATTGTAAAGCGAAATCATTAATGCTTTTGTATCTGATTGATTAGGTATCCAGTCAATAATTTTAATTTTATGTTAAACGCATTAAATACCTTAGCTCGTTGGGCGAACTTGCTTCACTTTATTTTAGGGTACAAACAGCAGATGTGGTACTTATCTGACCAAATAAAATCAGATAAGTAGTTCGACTAACTCCACCTTAAGACGAAAAAGGCTATCTTGAACTATTCTCTACCTATCTGTTTTCTGCATTAGTAATCCACTAACTGTTCCCCGCAGTGTCACCCGCGGATTATCGATTTTCCAATGGGAATAAGATATTTTTCCGCACTAAAACGTAGCCTATGTGTTAATCCAGGGTGTCAGCTAACTCCATACCAAATTTTATTAAATTTGCTGCAGCCGTTTAGACGTGAAGAGGTATCAAACACACACTCACAAACTTTCGCCTTTATAATATTACTGTGATTTGATGTGATTACGTATAACCCCACTGCAAGACAAATACTATCCTATAGAAAAAAATCGTAGGCCAACATTAATAATAAAAAAGCAATGATAATTGTCAAGAAATTTTCATGACATGCAATACTAGACCACAAATATATTTATGCCACACCTGGCAGTACAGTGGCTTTTACCGCACGCTGCGCGTACGGAAAAAGCCGCTTTCTGGCCAAGTGTAGACATAAAAAGATGTACACAACACGGGAGGTAATAAAGAAAGCTCTCGATCGCATATTTACGTCCCTCGCTTGCAGCTCGGGCCGCGAACTTCTGCGATCTCGGCCTTTCTTTGAATTACCACCCTAGTTGTGTAATGTACTATTTTAACACTTGCTCTAAATCATAATTTAATGTACTGTAATGCATTTTAGCCTGTTTATGTATGCGAAGCCTGTACATTTGGTTCGAAAGTAAAAAATTACGAACTATACCTTCGCTGTAGGTATAGTGCGTAATATAGAGCGCACATAGTGCGTGCGGAGTACGGTAGGTACTCTAAAATTAGTAAATATTTCACCGCATAGTCCATTGTGTGGTGGCGTGCGTATCATAAAAGGTTTTTATTTTATTTCTAAAAAAAATCCACCAAGAAGTGTCACATTACGAGAATAAATAGGCTGAATGATCGAACCACCTTATCCGATTTTGCTCAATACGTTTGTCTCTCTTTAATACTAAAGCAAAGTTGACACGAAGAAAAGTTTTAGTTATTAATTAGTCCGCCATTTTATTTATTTTTTATTTTTTCATATTATTTTATAACAAAAATACACAGCAATATAATTAAAATAAATAATAGGTACTAAATAATTTGCACATGCAGCCCATGATGGATTTTCTATGTAGTTCAGAAAAATATAGAAAAATAATGCAATTAATTAAATATTACGTTGGTATATTATATTATTTCCTCTTCCCATATATAATTTATTTATTAGTATGTATATCTTAATTATTTATTCATTTAATTTTTTATGTATGTGGTTTAAGTAAGTTTATATAAATTTCGTTGAATTAGTAATTTCAATGTTTCTGTATTGCACCGACTACCCGTCTCTTATTTCTCTCTTGTCTCCGTCCGGCTCCGTACGGTTACCTGGAAGAAATTGCTTTTAGTAATAAGGCCGCCATTTGTACTGTATTTTTTATATAATTTCTGTTACTGTAATTTCTGTGTACAATAAAGAATATTCTATGTATCTAATATATTGTAGTGTAATTCTAACTCTTATTTTAATTAATCTAAGTACATCAATATCATGGTGTCGATGCCCAACAATGGATAATCACGGGATAATTGATTGAGACATAAACTTTTTTTTATGAAGGTAGGTTACATTGAAATTAGGTACCTGACAAACAAGTAATCACGATTGCTATATTAGCTTGGCTTCAACTAGCAAAGTGTGTGTATCTGTGTGCGCGTATGTATGAGTGTGCGTGTGTGTGTGTGTGTGTAGTGTGTGCATGAGATACGATCTTTGTTACGCAAATGCAACAAAACAGAGATCTTTACACTGAAGCAGCCAAAACTAAATCTTTTATCTGCTAGGCTTACATGGGAGTGAATTAGTAACGTGCGCGACTGTTTATTTATCTATTTAAGACGTACTGGAGGGGCTTTCGAATGAAAGTTGCTTTACATTTTCATTTTATAAACGTCAAAGTTGTTGCGATGCGATAATTCGAGCGATAAAGTTTGTTTAATTTACAGTTTGTCAAAAAAATCAAGAAACCGGAAGTGTTACTTTATTATTGGTATTAACAAAAATCACGACTATTTACTACCTTTGATTAAGTGCAATACATATTTTTCATGCAATGACTGTAGTTTTTATTTTTATAATGCTTGCAAGTGCAAGAAATTAACTAACACAGATAAAAAGTTTACTCTTTAATTTCTACACTTTTTGGACAAAGTATAACCTATTTAGGGCTAAAAATTTCACCCATGCCGGGATTCGAACCCGCAACCTCTGGCTATCCGTGCCAGCGCTCTACCAATTGAGCCAATGGGCGACTCACCGGCATCAGTGAAATTTCGAACCTCTTTACACTATTCTCTGTATTACGTACAGGCAGCGACAAATAGGTTTTTAAATTTGTCCTTAGCACGGGTTAGTGCATTAAAAATAAAAATAGTACAAAGTATACCTGTTCTACTGTTTTCTCGCAGCTGTTTTGAAAAACGCTGTATTATACACGTGCGGATTGATGTTTACAAACTAGTGACTATTAGTCTATTCGTTTGTAAACATCAACTTACCGCTCTAGTATCATTAATAACTAGGTATTAGTAATCACTCTAACCACTAATGTGTTCTTTTTGGCTATAATACTTTTATACTTTTACTGCTGTCTCTTAGATCAGACATAATGTAAATAAAAATACTATTGGTGTGCAATAATTTAACAATTCTCTATCTGCTTTAAAATCTCTATACGAATTGGGTCGTCTACAAAGACAGTTTTTACAAGGCTAAGCTTACTGAGCATTTTAAAACTTACAGAGCCTGTTCCCTGTGTGTAATCGCAAGTAGAGCTTTCAGTGAGGTTAATCTACTTTGTTCTCTATAGTTTATCATGGAGATTGGAGATTTGTCGTATCCTGTCTCTATTACCATTGACAAATGGTCACATTCGATTGCCGGTCGTTCTCCATTAATATCAATACTGAGCTTGGAGTGAAAAGGCTTTTAGCACAAATGTGTTTAGTTAACACTGGCCTCACATACGAGAAGCGTGGATTCTTATCCCTTATCACGACCATAAAATTACTAAGTTCTATTAAATCCCGACCTTTAGGTACATAGTATTCTGAAAAACCTATTCAGAGGCTAAAAATTCCACCCGTGCCGGGATTCGAACCCGCGGCCTCTGGCTATCCGTGCCAGCGCTCTTTCCAACTGAGCTAATGGGCGACTCACCGGCATCAGTGAAATTTCGAACCTCTTTACAATATTCTCTGTATTACGTATTTTAGCCTCGTTGTTTTTAAAATTGACCTTAGCACGGGTTAGTGCATTAAAAAAAGAATATAGTATTCTAAGTTACAAACATTTTCAAATTTGTAGAAGCAGTTCCATTCGCTCACTTTGAAGGAAAACATCGTGAAAAGACCTAAGCTTCTGAGTGCTTGGAAGCATTATTATTATTATTAAGTGAAAAATCAGCACTCATAATTATCATGGTAGAATAAAAGATTAAGTTAATAATCATTAAGTAATTAAATAGTATTGATTTATAACTGGAGACGAGCAACCAACGACGCGAACTCCGTCTCTTCTCACCATCAATCTATATCAACGCTTGTATGTCCCCACTGCTGGGGCTCGGGTCTCTTCCTGCTTCGCAGTAAGGTCAGGCCAAACTCCACCACGGGGGCCAAGTCCGGATTAGTAAATAATTGTAGGACAGTGAAGTGACAGTACCTACTAACAGAAGTTATCAAGCCGCCCATAAGGCCTCTGACATGGCTTAACGACTGCCATTACATGACAGCCTTACAAAGCAAGGAAATGATCGGAATGGAATGGAAAAATGCCATTTGCGGTAGTCATGGGACGGTTATATAGAAAGAATATTCTTTGTTGCATGTACACCAGGGATTACATAAGAGACTTAAAAAATAACAGTGCAGTACAAGTTGCGGCCTTTTTACTAAAAGTAATTTTCGGTTACCCACCTGGCCGCGCCTGTTGTTGCTTAAGTCAAGCTATTCATTCCAATCACTCGGTTCGACAAGGCCACGAGCGCTTCCATGTATAAGCTACGAGTATACGAATCAGAGGGAAACCTGGTCGGACTTTTCGGACAAAAAGCCTAGTTTTTTGATTTTTTTAAAAATTAATTATTTGTAAGCACATTCCATGAATAAGCTCTGCGAATCGGAGCGAAACCTGGTTGGAATCTTCCGACGAAAAGCCTAGTGTTTTGATTTGATTAAAAATTAATAATTTGTAAGCACATTCCATGAATAAGCTCTTCGAACCAGAGCGAAACCTGGTTGGAATCTTCCGACAAAAAGCCTAGTTTTTTAATTTGTTTAAAAATTAATATTTAAAAACCTATTTAGAGGCTAAAAATCGCCCATTGGCTCAATTGGTAGAGCGCTGGCACGGATAGCCAGAGGTTGCAGGTTCGAATCCCGGCATGGGTGAAATTTTTAGCCTCTAAATAGGTTTTTAAATTTGTTCCTTAGCACGGGTTAGTGCATTAAAAATAAAAATAGTATAATCATGTGGGTACAGTGATATCGTTCCGATGTTAAAACCTAACTGCAAAGTAGGTAGTCGGGGCTGTAAGTAATGCAGAGAATATTGTAAAGAGGTTCGAAATTTCACTGATGCCGTGAGTCGCCCGTTGGCTCAATTGGTAGAGCGCTGGCACGGATAGCCAGAGGTTGCGGTTTCGAATCCCGGCATGGGTGAAATTTTTAGCCTCTAAATAGGTTTTTAAATTTGTTCCTTAGCACGGGTTAGTGCATTAAAAATAAAAATAGTATAAAAATTAATAATTTGTAAGCACATTCCATGAATAAGCTCTGCGAATCAGAGCGAAACCTGGTTGGAATCTTCCGACAATAAGCCTAGTTTTTTGATTCGGTTATAAATCAATAATGTGTAGTGCTTACAAAAGTTTTACTTCAAAAATTAAACAGTAAATCTTAAATAAACCACACCAAAATTAGTAATGATTTTTAATAGTTAAAACTCAGCAGTCGTGTTGTAGGTTATTTTTGCTACAGTTTTTTTTTTAACATAAGGCCAGTCCTTTGGTATCTATTTAAGTTGTTAATGAATTAAACTTCTTACAGACTAGTAAGTTGATATAAATTTGTCGAAATAGGGTCCAGAGACAAACTTCTGTCGTAACGCTGACTGCGCATCAGGTGCTACGATAACTGCAATTAAAAGGAGATATTACATTTAGGGTCGAGTCAGTCTACCTCCCTATGTCTTTGCAGCTCTTTATTGCAGCATAAAGAACGCTCACGCGATAAATCCAAAGCGCTTACTCTGGCGTCGTCCTAAAGGTACATTTACATGCAAGAGAACGTTTAGTTTTTTTATGTAGCCTATTTACGTCCTAAGCCGTTGGTGCCGGCTGTCATGTAATGGCAGTCGTTAAGTTATGTCAGAGACCTTTTAGGCGGCTTGAAAACTTATGACAGTAAGACCCGCTACTGCCTTACAATCCTCCACCAACCGGGACCTGGCCCCCGTGGTGGAGTATGGCCTACCTTTCCTGCGATGCTGGAAGAGACCCGTGCCCCAGTAGTGGGGGCATACTCGTACAAAGGGTTTAACATAATAAAATTTACATACAGACACACACATTACTTCTGGTCCCACACAAGGATACTCTATGTCGTGGGAACCAGAAACAACGAAATCACAAACATGTGAACATCCAAGACCTGGGGTTTTTTTTTGTTCCTAGCCGGGGTTCGAACTCGGGACCTCTCCAGGTCATCACAGATTTACGTCCTAGGACACAGGCCTTCTCTCAATGAGAGAGGATTAATTACCTCTTACCACTCCTGCCCACCGAGGTTTGGCAATTTCAAGCGCTGGGGTATGTGTACACCTTAGACACTGATGTTCCTCGTTTAGTTTTGTTCGGGGTTAGGTTAGGTTATGCTATAGCTGCAGACGGGGTCGCGGTAGTGTGCGCAAGCGTTCCCGTGGCCCCGTCCCTTGCGAGTGCGGAGGAACACCCCAAAAGTTTTAGTCGGTAAACCGCCCTTTTCAGGGTGGGGAGTCCGACATAACCATCGCGCTCCCCCGACCCGGTGGTACCCGTAATAGGGTTCCTCTTGGGTAAAAAAAAAGGTTATGCTATAGCTACTACAACTTCACATAGTAGAGGTTTTTTTTATCAAAAGTAATATAGAAAAAATCACTTGTAATATGCTTGTCTCATTAGGTACTCCATAAAGTCCTGGAGGCCCATGAGCACTCAACCGCTGCCGTTTCTAACTTTTTTTTATTTTGGCTGAATACCATAGAAGCGTAACTTGTGATTTGCATGCATAGTACAACAAATAATAAAAACTGGCAAAGTGTGAGTGAAACTGCGTGTAAGATGAATGAAAGAAAATACATCTATGGTAAATGTACAAACTAATCTTCTATAATATAAAAATGAATCCTCGAATGTATTGGTAAGCGCAAATCTCGAGAGCAGCTGAACCGATTTCGCTAATTATTTTTTTAGAATATTTCTTGAAGTACGAGGATGGTTATTACGGAGACAAAAAAAAAGAATCGACTATTAGGCGGTACGAAGTTCGGTCAGCTAGTAACATATAAAAATCTCGTTTCATAGTATTTGTTCTCGAACTCCTCCAAAACTGCTTTACCGACTTTTCCAATTTTCTTCAGTATATTTGCTAGGTCTGAGAACACGTCTTAAGCTAATTAATATGGCAAAACAAAGTTTGCGGGTTCAGCTAGTATTATATACAGTACGAAACTCTCGGTGAGTGTTAGCGATTTGTTATGTAATATAAAATAACAGCCACGTATGATAATTGTTTGTGTTGGTGTACGCTGGTGTAGCGGCTGCAGCCTCCTTTGCAATCGTATGTGTGCTATCGCCTACTAGACGTAAACGGGAATTAATAAGGCCATTCCGTAAAACGATTCGGCAAACAGACAGTCGACCTTACCCGAAGTAAGCTCCTCAGATAAATGCGACGATATTGAAAGTTATCGATACTAAAACCACTGGAAAGATAAAATGTTGTTTACAATTTTACCAGTTTTATTGAAGCCTCACGCTTGTGTGATTTAAATTCAATCTGATTTCGGATTTCGTGAAAAATTTTGTTAAAAACAAAATATTCCATTTCAGTGTGAGTTATTGCTAAAGCATGGGTGGACAGAAAAGTTTAGATAATATCTTATAGACAAATAAATAGATTATAGATTCAATCATAAAGACTTACCCTTAGTATTTATTGTTTACCTAATAAACGGTAAGTTTACCTGTTCAGTCAGTGGATACAATATACATAATTGAAAATGCGGAAACTAAACCTAAACTTGATTATATTCTTTTTAATGCCAAGTCAAGGATAATTTTAAAAACCTATTTAGAGGCTAAAAAATATTTTTATTAAATTATTTTTTAAAATTGTCGTTAGCACGGGTTAGTGCGTTAAAAAGAATATAATCATGTGAGTACAGCGATATCTTTCCGATGTAAAACCTAACTGCAAAGTTACCTTTGCTCGAGTACCTTTACTCGGGCCTGCAAGTGATGCAAATTACTTCAGCCGGATGTTGCTGCCTGTACGTAATACAGAGAGTATTGTAAAGAGGTTGGACATTTTACTGATGCCTTTAGTCGCCCATTTGCTCAGATGGAAGAGCGCTGAAACGGTTAGCCAGAGGTCACGGGTTCAAGTCCCGGCATAGGTGAAATTTTAGCCTCTAAATAGGTTTTTAAACCAAAACCTATTTTCTAATTTAAATAAAATATTTGAGCAAGATCGCTATCCGGCGGTAGAGTACCGAGAACGCTGGCGGCATTGTCACGCTGTACGACAAAGCTTAACCTTTTCGGCCAAAGATGGCACCAGCCCTCGGATCTCCTGAAGCTGTGCCTGATGATTCTATCATTTGCGACGAGATCTCCTTAAAAAGGAGGTAAAGAAGCGCGTCCGCACCGTATCTACCCCCAGATTATCTACCCCGAAAGACACAAAAATATAGCCCTGACCTAGGGCGGCATATTTGTGTCTATGTTATATAGTAATAGCCATTTATTACTGTAAACAACTAAACAATTGCGAGTTGGGTTTCTAACAAAACGATTACAAACTTGACTAACTAAATAAATATTGATCCACATTACCCAATCGTAAAGTTTGTGAATGCATCAATCTTTTTTTCTTACAAGAATTACATATTAACAGTTTCACATTTTCCTTTACCAAACCTATAACATGCTTCTCTTGGGTTAGCGAGAAATTGATAGTTAGTCCCCATCAGGTGCAGATAGTAAATTTGATTATATTAGAATTGTATTCATTTAAACACGATTTCTTAAAACACTCAACCAAGACAGTTTAAGTATCTATAGTCTGTAGTAAAGGGGAAGAAATGTTACGTTTATTTATTTCATTAGGACTACCAATTTTATTGTAAAGTATTTAAAAAGTTAAAACAGTAATTTAAATCTACGCGTTTTAGGCAGACATTAAAGAAAATATGCTTCTTAAATGTACTTAGGTCGCCATTTAAATAAATTTTTGAAAGTTTTTAGTTAATGCAGTTTTAATCACTTTTTAAAAGTGGTGTCAGTCGGCCTTAGCATGCAAAGTATTGATACAAAAACAATGCAAAAAAGATGGTCCAAAAAACTTCAAATTTTTTTCTTATCTGATTTTCTCCATTCTTAAATTTTCGTCAACTTATTTTTTTATTTTTGAGCTCACTTTATTGGTCCCAGGCGCCTTTAATAGATTAAAAGATACAGTGAGGAATAAAAATAAATAATGGAAATCACGAAGGCTATACGCAGTAATAATGTTAAGCATTAATTATATTAATAATAAGAGTAATGTCATATTATACTTAAAGAAAACTATAGTCTAGTTATTTTCATTAACAATAAAACTACTTAGGCTTGATATCAAATGCATGGTGTACTTAAAAACATAGTGTCATCTCTTTATCCGATTTATATCCAGGAGAATACTGAAAAATATTAAGTTAATAAAAATTATACAAGTTATCAACCATTTAACAACCAAGTTACACAAAATACCTACGTACTAGTTGAAATCACTGCCAACTGATTAATTTCTACAAAGTTATTTACTAATAATACGTTATTTTATAAAAGAAAAGGAAAAAACGGGAGAGCAGAAAATTCATGAAAGAAAGGTAAGTTTCAAGGTCGTCAATTATGTTGAAATGAGATGAAAATTCTCTATCGATTTAAATCAATCGTCTTTTTCGATTGTTGTTGACCATGTTTAGCCCTTGAGTCTGTAGTTCTCCTGCCATTTTTAAGATGTCAAAAAATTGTAGTAAATCCAGTTTGGTTTAAGCCTTCCTGGCATTAAACTGTTTGTTCCAATATCAGAAGCATTTTTTGTTCCGTGACGTGATCCACCAGAGCCCCTGAAATTGCGTGGCTTCCCTTAAATTGCCTTACCTTTCACTTCCACCCTTCCACACTATTGTAAAATGTGCAGGCAAGACAGGGACTAACTATATTATGACCATTATGCGCTGATAAGTATCGCTTGTGAGATAAAAAAGAGACGGGACGGATAAAGACGCGTAAAATAGAAGAGATTAAGGATTGCCTATATATATGTATACTTATCAGAGCATAATGGTCATAACTAGAATACCCGTGACAAAGCAAGCAAATACATCCACACATCGAATTCCATGAAAATTAGTAGCATGAAAACCGCAAATCATTTGGGTTATTCCACTTTTGCCCTGGTTTCCTTACGACCCACTTTTTTGGAGTATCAGAGTATCCACGAGTATGAGTCGTATTGAAATTTATATAATTTTACTAGCGGGCCCAACAGACGTTGTCCTGCATGCAGCGTCATCTGTTGGGCTAATATATATATATATATATAGATATATATATACACAGGGCGTCCCACGGCTATGCCACATGGAGGGAAAGTACCTTTAATATTGTAGATGGAACATTTTACTGAAAGAAGACATTATTTTAATTTCAAAAACAATCTAAACTGCATTCATAGATTTTGAAATAATTACACGGTTGTAGCGGGAATTGAACCTTCTACACGAGACAAAAAATTACCGTGTAGCTTTATCACACCGATCGGAAGCCTTCATCATAAGAATTACTTTTTGCTAAATAACATACTTTCAGAAATAAAAGGAAGACCATGAGTGATTTAACATCGATAACACTGCTGGCATCATGAAATCCAGGATAAAGGCAAAGTATTCTTTCTCATTTAAGTCTGATGATGTCTGTTAATACTTTAACAATACAAGTTGGTCATATTTCCTTTCTTCGATTCGTTAAGCCGTATGTTTGGAATTAGCCGCTGTGCACACCGTAATTCCCCCTTTTTATCATGACTAATAATTAAGAATAGTAACAGAATTCAACTTTCTTGTCTTTGAAACGTCGATAAATCTATAATATAAAAATGAATCGCTGAATGTGTTGGTAAGCGCAAATCTCTGTAAGACTGCTAGGCGGGACGAAGTTCCCTCGGTCAGCTAGTAGAGAATAAAAACCGTCCAAGTGTCGCGCCTCGCAAAGTGTAGGGTTCCGTAAAGCATTGCGATTTTTTAATTTACATAATTTATTACAATTTTTACGCACTCCGATCTCAGACAATATGGCAAGAAACGTCTAGTTTTCAAGGAGAAATTCATAAATATAGTTTTAAATAGTATTTCGGGAACAAAAAAAATACACACTGCAATTACAAAACAGGAATAACTGTATTTTTTAATTCAACTGGTTTACCAGCATATGTGTTGTGAGTAAAATGAGTGACGAGTAATTTTTAATGTAAGATATGTTAAGACTTGACTCTAGTCACGCAAGTTGCTTAACGAAGACGGGGGTCTCAGATGTTGTGTGCCTACCTATTAAATGAAGGTATAAATAATAATTAATAATTTATTATATGTAATGCCGGTAAAATATGAGTTTACGTAGTTCAAAAACCCGCGAGATTTTCCTAGAGAATGTTGACAACTTGACGAACACATAAGCATCCTGACCTCGTCCCTATGACCAAGCGTGGTATTTTTAAGACCCTCTCCCACCACTTCTAAGTAAGTTACGTAGTATGAGTGCGTTCCCTAACAACTTTATATAGCAATTTTCAATGGTATTCGTACAAAGTTTTCCTTGTATTGTTGGTCGCTTATTACCAGTTAACATGTAAAGCCTATTTATCCGTAATTGGTTTCCCGTTAAGTTCATTATATGTGCTACTGCGCTGAATTTTTTCATGGTCCTATAATTAACCGTTTAGCCAGGAGAGGGGGGACACCCTACTCTTATAAAAACTGGCACTTTAAATGTTTATCATTCACAAATGGACCCTAAATCAAAAAATAGGTTTCCTTCACCCTCAACATTTTTAAACAATCAACACAAAATGATACCCCACACTATGGTGTAGGCTGGAAAACACGGTCACTTATTCTAACGTTTGTTGTTGTAAGTTTAGGTCACAAACTCAGTTAAAAAAATTAGGTATTCACAATTTTAATTAGTTTTTGTTTTTAGTTTCAATACAGTTTAGTTTTGGTCTTAACATTAGCACTATAATCGTATCAGATCGTACTAACGGATTGAGTTCATTTTGCACCGTTTGTTTAAGTTAGAGTCCACTTAGCTTTGAGCAGTTGCGGGTAGAGGCTACAGCAGTCTAGGGTCGAACTCCGGTGCAGTTGAAGCAGGCGAAGGGTAGACATCGATTGTGAGCGTAGAACTCGGCCAGCTACGAGGGAAATATAGACATTTTAGGAATGTCCGATTCCACGTCACGCACTGCAACACAGGAACCTCTTTTCCCGTTCACACGAAGAAGCTAGTGGAATTCCAAAAAGTGATCGATGATGTGGTATCTGCAATCGAATTCACCTTCGAAGCTAAATGAAAGAAATTTAAAAAACTTATTTAGAGGCTAAAAATTTCACCCATGCCGGGATTCGAACCCGCAACCTCTGGCTATCCATGCCAGCGCTCTACCAATTGAACAAATTTAAAAATAGGTTTTTTTAAATTTGTCCTTAGCACGGGTTAGTGCATTAAAAATAGTATAAATGAAAGAAATGTTACGTATTGATGATTCAATGAAAATTAAACATACAACTACTAATCAACTCGTGACAGGCCTCATGCAATAATGACTAAGCAATGGTCTTGAGTTATTGTATTACTATTTAAATGATTTTGATGGACTTAGCACAATAAGAACAAAGAAATCAACAATAGTCTAGATTAGATAAATTGCGGGTAGAAAATAAATACCAGGCCAACTAAAATAACTAAGTTACAACTTTCTCTCAGTCGGGGAAAAGTCACAGAAACACTTTTAGCTTAAGCACTGTCTATACAACTCTCTGTACAATGCCTAGATGGCTAAAATTCGGTAATTAAAATTTAAATGAAGTCACTTCACATGGGAGATGTGATCTCTGGTAACCGGCAAGTTTGATATAAAACCTTGTATGTCCCCACTGCTGGGGCAAGGGTCTCTTTCTGCATCGCAGGAAGGTAAGCCAGTGGCCGGCCTTACTGTCAGAAGTTATCAAGCCGCCCATAAGGCCTCTGACATGGCTTAACGAATGCATGACAGGCGACACCAACGGCTTAACATGCCTTGCGAAGCACGGAAGCGCTTGGAAAAATGTCTCGGAATGGTCACTCATTACTCATCCTGACCGCGCCGTTGTTGCTTAACCCAAGTGATTGATTACAATCACTCACTTGGGTTAAGCAACAACGGCGCGATCAGGATAAGTCACCATTGATTACAATCACTCCGCTGCACTACGAGCGCAACTACGGGCAAGATTAAAATGAACGAAATCGTTGCGCCAGTGACAATCTCGAGCTTACGACCTGATTGAGAGGTAAAAAGTTGTGTATCTGTATATCACCTTGCGTTTTTTCAGACTCCAGATTTCACGAAGCCTCTGCTATGATTTCAGATAATTCGGGTGGGTATTTGACAACATAACATAACATTTACATACAAGAACATACATTGCTTCTGGCCCCACACTAGGATACCCTGTGTCGTGGGAACCAGAAACAACGACGTCACAAACGTGTAAACATCGAAGAACTGGGTTTTTTTTTCCCCTGCCGGGAATCGAACCCGGGACCCCTTGCATGGTAGGCAGATGCGCTACCGCTGCGCCACAGAGGCCGTCAACAGACAGACAACAAACAGAGGTTATATTATTGTATTTATATTCGAGCGGTACATGTTATTGCTTCGTGGTTAGCTTAAATCGCTTTTCATAACCATTCACGGCAGCAATAATAATTAAACCCCAGTCAAAGGCAAGAGATCGAGCTCTAATCATGAAGTGAAAGTGGCAGAAGGAAATAATTCTATTGCCAAATCATTTAACATATTTGCATGTTAGAACATACCTAACAGAATGTGAGCTCATATTTAATAACATGTCATCATAATGTACCACGTTCTAAGCAAATAAATTTTATTTTTTATTTTATTTTTTATAAAACTAATTGAGATTGTGTCTCGTCGCAGAATAGTGTTTTGTATAAATCAAATCAAAGTATTTTATTCAAAATTAGACGTAAACTGTGACTTTTTGAAAGTTACAAGTAAAACTAGGTGTCCATTCCAAAATCTAGATTATTTTGGAGAAAATATTTACAAAAAATCTCCAAGTTATTCTGTTCAGAGTCTTTTGATACAAAACGAAAAGAAATTCGATCGATATCAACTCTTTGTACGTCCCCACTGCTGAAGCACGGGTCATCTCCTGCATCACAGGAGGGTTAGACCATACTTCACCACCGGGGCAAGTCTGGTGGAGGATTGTAATCCAGTGGCGGGCCTTACTGTCAGAAGTTATCAAGCCGCCCATAAGGCCTCTGACATGGCTTAACGACTGCCATTATATAAACAGAGATTACATATTCTAAAACCTACGACTCATGCTTTGAATTGAACAGGATATAGAACTAGTTATTAAATGCAATTTATAGAACTTGTTTTTAAATAAAATCGACAGTTTTACCACCATACTCACACACGAATATCAAGATTTTTGTAATTGCTGTTTTAAATTAATTTAATTTCTATTAATTTCATTGAAATGACGCACTATACACTGATTAGCTGTCCCGACGAAATTCGGACCGCCACAGAATATGTTTATACGATTCTTGTTACCATGGCAACGCGATAAATAAATATCTCAGACTTGATACAAGGTTACGGGAAACATAAAATATTAACTCACGGGAAGTACGGGAACGCATTACCGGGATATCAAATTGACTTACGTCTCAATTCAGACCTTTGTCTATCTGTATGCCAAGATTCGTGTAACTCCGTTCAGCCGTCGTCGTTCACGGAATACCGTGATTGAGTAACAAACATGCAAACATCCTCAAAAACTTTCACATTTATAATACAAAAAACTATTGATTCTACTTTTAGTAAAACGAAATTTTCGCGTGTTAAATGTGCAAAAATGAAATTACGTCTTTTCCTAAATGTATACTACTTTAACAAAGTATACATACTCTTATATTTATATAAGTAAGGTAGGTGAACTATGGAAGGCCAACTATTAAAAATTCGTAGTTTTCGACATGTAAAGACACATCCCTTCTACTAAAATAATACAAAGCTCCAACAAACTCAAGGCCACATACATGGCGGGCGTGACGATCGCGTCGTTATTGTAGCATTGCGAGCTCACGCTTCGTGGACTTCGGTCGTCGACGTTACGATTGTTATTCACGCGCACAGCAAAACGTAAGTTTTTGGTCAATAACCTATTATTATCTCATATTTTTAACTGTGAATTGTCGTATAAGGTTATGTTTATGGTTTTTAAAGAATAAAAACACGGCTTTGACTTGATTTAAATTTAAATATTGGCAATGTTCCTAGGATGGCCAGTAGTTCCTTATAAGGCCAACTAAAAAACTGACCGTTGGCCTTGCTATTGCAGATGGGCCTTACAAGGAACGATTACAAAACCATGAACATTAACTTTTTAGCTATAAATACGTACCGTTACCGTTAAAAACAGTGGTTTATATTATAACATTTTTATTTTTTAAGCGTTTATAATTTGTTTCGAAAAAGCGTTTATGTGCCATGATAAGTTTTTATAGTTACAGTATTCTGTGGTTTCTAATATTTTATAGTGTTAATTAATATGAAACAGACATAGTCATACTTAATTGTTAGATTGGCTTTCTTAGGAACATTGTGGCTTTACAAAGAACAGACCCATAAGAAGGCCATTTTGGATAAAAAAAGCTTTTAATTTCATTACAAAACACGTTGGCATGCTATTTGTTGCTGATATGATACTTAATAATACTATTTTTAAATAACTTCTATTAATATATTCTTAGTTACACGATGGTGTTCAAGTAATGTTCGTTAAGTTTTTTATAAATGATTGAAATATATTGAACATTAAATGTTTCGCTTACACGATGTAGCTTATTATGTAGTTTAGTTAAAGCGGAAATATATATTATTACCTTTCTATTTTTAAGTTTAACGACTGTTGTATAATATTGGCATTGTTTGGAGCCGTGTTCCTTGCAAGGCTTTTTAGAAGAGATTTATAAAACGTTTTATTAATAAATAGTGATTAAAGTTACGTAAAAATTAAGGAAATTGTATGGTGCGCAATAAAACAAAGTATTACTTAAAAATTTGTTTCCTTCATTTATCCAGTAAATAAACGAATAAAGAGTGTTTTATCGTTAGAGTGGCCTTCCATGGTCCACCTACCTTACTTGCGAAAAGTTTACAAAGGCACTCATTTTTGGCCTGAAAACGTAATCGAAGATACCCCTTCTTGAATTAAGTAACGCTGGGTTGTAGTGATTTAATTATTTATGTTACTAAAGCAGTTTAAAAATCAAATCAAAATCAATAAATCTGGTTCAGCAGTATAAAGGACGCCACTGGAACGTTTTCTCAAAATCCAACACTGTGATACGATGTCGTTACGGTTAATTGTCTAATGTAAAATCGGCCTTTTACAATAATCATGTAAACTCCCCTAAATATTCGCCCTCGGTGGTGCAGCGGTTTCGCACGCTGACTGTAAAACCGAAGGTCTCGGATTCGATCCCCGGCTGGGTAAAACTAGGAAACTAATTTTTCTAGTTTGTCTCGGGTCTTGGATGTTATCTATGTATTTATTGTATTAAATCTGTCGTCGTAAGTTGACTTAGTATGGGGCTAACGAGTTATGTGTAATATGTCCATAAATATAAAAAAAAACTTCAGACTCACACACATAGTCGCATACATACAAAGTACACACACAGTAAGGTAACATTACATGGACGTTATGAGATGATTTATACAGCGTCCAGTGGCACCTTCACTCCCACTAGATGAACCACTCGGACGCTGCAATGCCTAGGATGCTGCTGTTAATTAAAATATAAAGATATAGGTGTTAATTTTAATATGAAAATATTATCTGTTATAAACCCTTTTCTATTGATTACTAGCTGGCCCAGCAAACTTCGTACCGCCTAAAAGTCGATTCTTATTTTTTTTTTTTCTTTCCATAAGAACTATCCTGGTACTTCAAGGAATATTCTAAAAAAAAAACAACCGAAATCGGTTCAACTGCTCTCGAGATTTGCGCTTACCAACACATTTGGCAATTCATTTTTATATTATAGAGACAAGGTAGAAGACGTTGGTGAGCGGATCACAGACTTGTGAAAGTGGAGATGGGCGGGACACTTGCCTAGAAGGGAAGACGGCCGGTGGACTAGGGCAGTATCGGAGTGGTGGCCAAGGGAGGGAAAGAGGTTGTAGGCAGACCACCGACACGATGGTCATACGACATCGTGAGGGTTGCGGGTAAGAGATGGATCAGGTTAGCACAGGACCGTGAGGAATGGCGCAATAAAAAGGAGGCCTAGGCCTAGCAGTGGGTTGATGTGGGCTGATTATAGATAGAGATAAAACGTATAAACTTTTTTGAAAAAACCCGTAAATATGTTTCAGAACTGGCACGTTTTAGATATAACCCAGTATACTAAGCAGTATCTTCTGTCTTACTTTAGTTGGAGCTCTCTTGGAAGGTTTGGCGCCCGGGGACCTTGTTTGCATTTTACATCATAACACATTACTTTATGGTACTAGTGTGTGATTTTGATAGACGTAATGTCGTCGTTCTACAGTGGGAAATGAGTCGTAAAACTTGTACGGAGGACCTCACCGCTCTGCCAGTTCTTTATTTATTGATTTTTTCTGTTGCGACTATTAACAGCTGCATAACAATCGTACATAAAATTAATTAATAGCTGAAGGCCAATTATAAATCTCCACTTTAAAAAAACAAATAAACCAAAGATAAAGAAAGAAACATCAGCAATTTCGACAGACATAGAAAACATGCATCCTCAAAATACGACATAATGACGACATTACCAGGTGTATAATTATTGTTTACAGTAATACTTAGAACTAATGCATGCAATTAGGATATATACATACGTATATGCGCCTATATTACATCAATTGCAAACTCATTTTAGTATAAATAAGCTCTTCCATAAGAAACAGTTCGGGTTTACAAAAGGCCGCTCAACGACGGAAGCAGGCATAGAGTTAGTAAAGCATATCTTTGAGGCGTGGGAGGAGTCGCAGGATGCCATTGGGGTTTTCTGTGACCTGTCTAAGGCGTTTGACTGCGTTGACCACGAAACACTTCTCATAAAATTGCACCGATATGGTTTAAGTAATAAATCACTAAGTCTTCTTCGATCTTACTTAACAGACAGAACTGTAAAGGTTGATATTAATAGAGTTAAATCCTGCGTCCGTTCCTTTTTTTGGTATATAAAAATGATTTGCCCTACCTAGTAGAAAAGCTTTCGCAGATAGTGTTGTTTGCAGATGATACTTCCTTAATTTTTAAAGTAAAGAGAGGTATAAGTAATGTAGACGATGTAAACAATGCTTTATCTACTATTCTAAACTGGTTCACTATAAAAAATCTGATGCTAAATGCAAAAAAGACAAAATGCATCAAATTCTCACTACCCAATGTTAAAAATGTTGACACGAGTTTAAAAATATCTGGTGAGAGGCTAGAGCTGGTAGAGTCCACGCTTTTTTTAGGCATAACGATAGACTCAAAACTGCAATGGGGTCAGCGTATTGGAAAACTTTCGGGTCGGTTGAGTTCAGCAGCGTTTGCAGTCAGAAAAATTAGACAACTTACAGACGTTTCGACGGCGAGGCTGGTCTATTTTAGTTATTTTCACAGTGTCATGTCGTATGGTTTGTTATTATGGGGACGGCCAGCAGATATAGAAACCATATTTGTCTTGCAAAAAAGAGCAATAAGAGCTATTTACAACTTAAACAGTATAGAATCGCTAAGGGAGCGTTTTAAAGAAATAGGCATTCTTACACTGGCTTGCCAATATATATTCGATAATATAATGTATGTCCGAAAAAATATAACAATGTTTAAATTAAATAGGGACGTTCATAACGTAAACACAAGGAATAGAAACAAGGTTGCTTGTACTAAATCTCGATTAGCCAAGGTAGGCACATCATTTGTAGGTTCCTGCGTTCTTTTTTACAACAAAATTCCAGAACGTGTTCTATGCTTGTCTGAAAATAAATTTAAAACTTTCATTAAAAATTCGCTATGTAAAAAGGCATATTATAGAATAGACGACTATATAAACGATCCTAATCCGTGGTAGTAAACCAATTCCACCGCGATTTTATTGTTAAGTATAACTAAGTATAACATATTTTATAATACAAGTGTGTACAGACGACGTGATTGCATATTAATAACTATATGATACCTTATATAACTGACAAAAACTTAACTGCAAGTTTGCTAAAGGTCATTCGAATGGTAGCGTGGTGTTCGGGTCATCTATCTCCCTCCAAAATGGTTGAGACTGATGATGGCTGAGCACTGCGTTATGCTCGTGAACGAGTGCTGTTCGTGTGTCTGGCCGCAGCACTTATGTTTTCCCCTATTATTGTGAGACATTTGACTAATGCTTTGGCATTTAGGGTTGTTAATGGCAATCATGAAATCTTATTAGGTTTACATATGGCAACTGATGTATTTGGTTTTAAGATGATTTGAGAAAAGATGGTCAGAGTGGAGTTTTTTTTTCCGCTGCCTTTTTCTCCACTACAATACGGCCCGAAGGCGGCGGCTTACATTTTACATTGTACATTGACATTCAGCAAACAGAATGTAAATTCTTTACGTTGAAATAAAATTATTTGAATTTTGAATTGAATTTGAATTTGAATATATAAACACACATATACAATGACAGACTTATACAGAGTTTTATGTAGGACAAGGTGTGCGGTTTACTTACTAGTAATTTCAAATTTCTGGAAGTTTTTAAAAACCTATTTACCTAGATGCTAAAAATTCCACCGGAATTTTTAGCATCTAGGTAAATAGGTTTTTAAAAAGGTCCCGGCTGAGTCCATTTAAGGTAAACAAAATCATTTTTGTGCACGACAACTATAAAAGTTGCAAACAATTTCTGTCAAGCAATTTCTGTCAAGAAAAGTGACTATCATCTTTTTAATAAAGTTCTTTTGTTTAAGCGTGGTTTTTCATTATACGTTTACGTTTATTGCAAAGTCGAAAAATCCCACGCCGCCGGCGTTACGCCGCCGCCCGATTTTTTTCGACCGGCGCGCACGTCTATTACAGTAGTGAGTGACGCGATCTGCAGTACTGGGGATGAGTCTCTATAAAGTGCAAAGTTGTTTAATAGAGTTGTTGGATGGTTGAGACGGTCGTTTGATTCACACTATCGGTAGACTAGGGTTGGGTCAGCCACGTAGTCCCGGGCTTAGAATAGGGCTACGGTATCTCCGGCCTGTCGTAAGAGGCGACTAAACGGAGACTCCGGGGTCGTAGGTGGTGAGAGTGGGGGCTCGAGCCACCGTTCCAAGCGACCCCGTGGAGGCGGCGGTGTGTGGTGGCCGCACACTGCCGTTAAAGGAGGCTGTCCAGGCGCGAGCCTGGCGAAGTCGGGTACCAACGCACAGTGCGCGAGGGCTCCTGTGTGTTCATTGAGATCCTTTTGGAAGATTCCCCCCCCCCCCGTCAACAAAAAAAAAAAGACTAGGGTTGGATGGGTTGCGGGTCAGAAATGGATCAGATTAGAACAGAACTGTGAGAAATGGCGCAGTAAAAAGGAGGCCTATGCCCAGCAGTGGGTTGATGTGGGCTGATTACAGATATAGATCGGTAGACTGGTAACCAATCGCATTGCAATGGTATAACCCATCCTACTTAACTCGGCGCCTCGCGCCATTCGATCTTATTCGCATGAGACGCCTATTTAATTTGCGCGGGTTACACCCCTGGAATGATATTGTACTGCGATTGCTTTGTAGACTACCAAACAGAGCACATCACAACCATTGTCATGCTTATAGCATTCTATTGAAAAACTATGTAAGTATTAGACTCTAGGCCTTGGTTAAGTAAATGAATAGACAAATACCCGAAAGGGATTGACGACCTCTGTGGCGTAGCGGTAGCGCGTCTGCTACCATGCAAGAGGTCCCGGGTTCGAATCCTGGCTGGGAACAAAAAAAGCCCCGGTCTTGGATGTTTACATGCTTGTGATGTCGTTGTTTCTGGTTCCCACGACACAGGGTATCCTAGTGTGGGGCCAGAAGCAATGTATGTGCTTGTATGTAAATGTTGTGTTATGTATGATAGGGCAGCGGCAGAACATCAGCTTCTCAACTAAGAGGTCGCGGGTGCGAATCTCGGCACGTACCAATGACTGTTTTCTTAGTTACGTACATTTGTGAAGTTATCGTAGCAATACCACTCGCCAATCGTGAAGGAAAACATCGTGAGGAAACCCTACTATTTGAATTGTTAGCATGCCCGAGCGCGCTACGTACAATGGCCTAAGTGCGGAAATCTCCGGTCTTACAACTACCTACTGGACAAATATCGATCCAGTGAAAAATATACATCACGTAATGGAAAATTCAAAATCATAACATTTTACTTGAATTTTATAAAATTACATTAAATTTCAGATTAAATTCCTAATGTGTAAAGATTTTGATTTAAAAACTGCGTATTTTGATAAAAAGACTTATCAAGATTGTTTACATTCTGTAAAGTACCTAAACAAATGGACTACAGAGCTGATGCCCGGCGAAATTCGTACCGTTTATAGGATTCTCGTTACCATGCCAACGCAATAAATAAATATTTTAGAGTTTTGGTTTCAAAAAAGATTACAGTTACAATAAAATATATTATCCCACGGAAACGCGTTAAGAGGATATCAATTATCCTTCTTCTTGTTCTTCTTCTTCTTCTTCTTCAGGCTTTATAAGTCCACTGCTGGACATAGCCCTCCCCTAATGAGCGCAAGGTTGTGCCATCATTGGGGGTAATGCCCATAATCCCCACGCTGGGCATGCGGGTTGGGGATCGCAGTTTGGTGGAATTGTACTGCAGGGCGCTGCTGCCCACCCCCCGGTTTGTGTCCCTTAGTCGTCTTTTACGACACCCGCGGGAAGAATTTGGCTTGGTGCTATTCTTTAGGCCGACACGAGACAGCAGCACCACCACCAATTATTCTTATTATGTCTCAATTCAGATTTTTGACAATCTGTATGCCAAGTTTCATGTAACTCCGTTCAGTTGGTATTGCGCGATTGAGCAACAAACATTCAAATATTTTCACAAAGTTTCACATTAATTTGAAGTATTATGTAGGATAGTACGATAAAATGTATATACAGTAGGACTCCTGAGTGAGTAATTCAATGAGTCACAAATCGTTGGATTCTAATTAAATTGTGGTAATTAAAATATAATGTCATAAATATAAAGGAGTGATACAGCTATATTGAGGAGCAATTCTTGCGGCTGTTGTCGATAACACATAGCATTTGTACACACTTTATGTATGACAAAACATAGTTTGTGAACACATACCATGTGTTATAAATTAATTAAATTAATATTCATGGACATCTTACACAGAACTCGTTAGCCCTATATTAAGTAAAACTAAATGTCTTGTGTTATATGTGCTAACTCGACGATAGATTAAATACAATAAACACATAGATAACATCCAAGACCCGAGACAAGCTATAAAAGTTCGTTTCCTAGCTTGACCCGGCCGGGGATCGAACCCGAGACCTTCGGTTTTACAGTCAGCGTGCCAAACCGCTGCGCCACCGAGGCCGTCACACACATACATATGTGTACACATACTATGTTTTATCATACATAAAGTTGTAATGTAAAACTTTTAATAAATAATAAAACTGGAACGACTACATATAAATTTGTGCTTTAATTATAATATGTTAACATAATATTGTTTTAATTATAATATTAACAGAAAACTGGATAAAACGGAATAAGAAGGTAAAAATAGGTCTAGTCGAAATGTCAAGTAGTAATGCTAAAAATGAGGAAAATCTCAAAAATGGTAGGCGTAACTTTATGGTGTAAAAAGGTTTGCACCGTTACAAAGTGTTATCGACAGGAGCAGGCAAGGTACGAGGTAAAGACACAAACATTGAAGCACATACTATTTGTTGGTCCTAATCAAGTAAGTTTGGCGGCCTCCAGTAACAAACCCACGACCTCTAGTTTGTAAGTCAAGCATTTAACCGCTAGACCAACTAGGTATTCAGACAGGGTGAAATGAAAACCTATTTAGAGGCTAAAAATTCCACCCATGCCGGGACTCGAACCCGCGACCTCTGTCTAACCGTGCCAGCGCTCTCTCAACTGAGCAATGGTTGACTTACCGACATCAGTGAAATTTCGAACCTGTTTATAATACTATCTGTATTACGTACAGGCCGCAACATCTGGCTGAAGTAATTTGCATCACTTGCAGCCCCGAGTACCTACCTTGCAGTTAGGTTTTACATCGGAATGATATCGCTGTACCCACATGATTGATTAAAAATTGTCCTTAGCACGGGTTAGTGCGTTAAAAGAATATAATCACATACTATTTGTTGGTCCTAATCAAGTATAAAAACGGCGGCCTCCATTAAAAATCCCACGACCTCTATTTTGTAACCGTATAATGTTAACCGCTAGACCAACTAGGCATTCAGACATGGTATATTTTACAATATTTCTACAAATTATTATATATCGCAAAAAAGACCTTTGAGGAAGATTTTGCTTGCCGCTGTTAGGCAGGTGCCTTTAAAATTATCCTAAAGTATAATTAAGTACTCTCTGACAAGCCCTAATAACCCAAAAACACTTAAAACACATACACCTGTGTAGTTAGTACTAGGTCAATAAAATTTCAACCCTCTTTTATTTCCCCCTAGCTTCACTACGCACTTCCTTTCCGCGTGTCTCGTGTACGGAACGCCTGCGTAAATTGTGTGAGCAAGAAGTTGCGATACGTTGTGGCTTAGAAAGATGATGTCATCCCGTAGGGCTCCAAGGATGAGGTGACGTCATGCTGCAGAACCCGCCCCAAAGGGTGAGTCGCCCTTCACCCTAGCACGCACACGATTTAGGTACGACTTAACAACGTTATAAAGGTATGACTACCAGCTTCACATGCTGCGATAATGAAGATCAGAAGCGCTGATAGCGAAGCGGTGTGCAACACCGGCTTCGCAATCGAGAAGTCATGGGTTCAAACCGCGGCATGTACCAATGACTTTGGTTTTTATCATTTTTATGTTATGCAATAATGTGTTATCAAGTTTAAAACATTTTTTTGAAAAAAATGGCTGTTTTAGTAATTTGTTATAACAAAACGTGCGTTTTTTGCAAAAAATTGTTCAATATCTTCAGTCTTTGATATCTTTATTGTGAATATGTTTAGATACAAATTTACTTACGTTTAAAAATAATCTTTACTCCCTATTTTATTGAACTAACTAGGTTTTAGTATTCATGAAATTTCAAACTCGATTTACTTAAAATGGCGGACGTGTAGGTTGACACAGTATTGTTTACCAGCGTCCAATTGTACATAAGATTTTTGAAGTTATAGTAGGAATACCACTCGTTGCCAGTGAAAGAAAACATTGTAAAGCAACCCTAGTGTCTGAATGTTAACGTACCTCAGCGCTTGTTAAGTACAAAGGCCCAACGATGAGGCTAAGTGCAAAAATCTCAGGTTACTAACTAATGAATACCAGACCCAGTCTTGGCCCAGTATATTTACGAATATTGTGATCCTGATAGAAATATATTATTCTAAAATGTACATAGTTTAAAAAAAGACACAAAGAAGGAGATGAGGACGATGAAAGAAATCCTTGCGGCCACCAAATAAGGGATGTATTGGATAAGGACAAGATTAAAAAGTACCTATCCGCAGGCAGCGAGAGTTAATTCAGCGACTAATGAATCTTGATGAAGCGACAGACGTATTTCAAGCAACTTAAGGGGCAGTAGATTTCGACATCAGGGTTACGATTACACAAGTTTAAGTCCTCCACTGTATGGAGTAGTCTGATTTAACCTACTCTGTACTGTCAAAAATTTTAACACTTTGGAGTCGTCTAAATGCGTAACCCGATTAAGTGGAAAGTCACGTGAAACAAGAGCTGTATTGCCTAGCAACAGGTACCAAAACACTTAAATATCCTTGCAACCAAATTGTATATTCGAATGCGCTGTATCAAATGCATTTCTTTATCCGTCCCAGCCGGTTCCACATGGGACGACAATGTTTACTTATGTGACTAGTATTCATGCAACGTTCACACAACGTTCTTCGGAAGCCGTAGAGTTATAGTTATTGCGCATTACAGGTAAAATCAGCCAACGCGGGCGTACTAGGCACACTGGATCGCAAGTGAGTCAGTTGGCCACGCCCAAAAAGATGCTTTACTGAAGTGACCTACTTTGGGCGGCGATTGGTTTGACTAGTCCACCTCCCTGTTTGGGGATCGACGACAATGTACTTACAGTCTGAACACAAGCAGGGGCCTATTTCATAGAACTTAATTCATGGTTTCCTATGAAAATTCGATTTACATCCCAAAGTCAATTAACTGAAAGTACAAAGCGTTAACCGACTTTGTAGATAGATAGAGAACACTTTATTGTACGTAAAAAATTGTAATGTAGCAGAGTCTATTTGTTAGTAGAGTTGTATTTTTTTAAACTACGAATTCTAGTTTTATGTAACATATCCAGTAAGGTACCTACTGTAGACTGTAATTAACCCAGTTACGTTCACAAAGAAAGAAAGTTAGAAAAAAGTCGTATTTAGTAAATACCAAATTTACGTAAATAGTAAAGAACAATAAAATTATCATCAAAATAGAAACCAACTCAAATAAAAAACAAAAATATATGAAAAATATATAGAAGTATCTATGAAGGTTTAGCCGTCTGAAACGGACACGGTAGGCGCACAATACTCTAAATCTCATTTGAATTACTGATCAAGTAGTACCTCTTTCAAATGCTTTTTCGTCTATTTAGATATTTGCAGACAAGCAAACAAAACCAGCCCCAAGACCAAGCGATCATAAATAAAGCTGAAGAACATATTTTCAATGCAGCAATCTGTAACCGTCGCGGGTATTTTTGACCCTTCCTCAGCAGCGCTAATTAACGTTCCCGCTGTATGGACTCGATTTAACCTTCACCAAACTTATAATTTTGACTCTTCAGAAACGTCAATGTGGATGATTCAATACACAGGGCGTTTCGGTAAAGGAGGGCAGACCACCTTCTCTGAGACGAAGGAGAAGAGAAAAACTTGGCTGGAGCTACCATCCCTAGCCATGAACAGAGATAAATGGCAAGCCCTTGTGTCAGCCCCAGACTCCACGGAGGAGTAAAGGGACCAAAGAAGAATAAGGGCAGTCCACACCCTAACTTCATGATCGATGAAAGCGTAATTAGTCAGTCTTAAAAACCTATTTAGAGGCTAAAAATTCCACCCATGCCGGAATTCGACCCGCGATGTTTTTAAAATTGTCCTTAGCATGGGTTAGTGCATTAAAAATAAAAATAGTATAGTCAGTCTTACTTGGCCTATTTCGTCCGTGTCTATTTGTCACCCACTCGCCTACGAAAAGAGCGGCCAAATGTCACCGCGAGGGCCGCATCCGAAGAATATATTTCCAATGCAGACATCTAGCCGTTACCGATGAAAGGAGCGGTGCGGCGCAATCATACAAATTAAAGCCCCCCGCAAGCCACTAGATAACTCACTGCGATTGCCAGGGATAGAAGGAATAGTATTGCCAGACTATAAACTGTGCATCGGACTTGAAGAAAAAAATAGAGAACAAAACAATAAAATCCTGCTGATCGTAATAAATAATAATAATAAATAAATATTCATGGACATATTACACAGATTTTGTTAGCCCTATACTAAGTACAACTAAATGGCTTGTGTTATAGGTGCTAACTCGACGATAGATTTAATACAATAAATGCATAGATAACATCCAAGACCCGAGATAAACTAGAAAAGTTCGTTTCCTAGTTTGACCCGGCCGGGAAACGAACCCGAGACCTTCAGTTTTACATTCAGAGTGCCAATGCGGTGCCAAACGAGGCCGTCGGCCACCAAATATGGTCATCAATAGCTATTGATGACCATATTTGGTGGCGACAGACCTTTTTATTTTTAGTTTTCCTTTTTATAGATATATTATTTTAAATATATATATTTCCAGTTTTTAAATTTAGTAAATTCTAGTTGTTATTATGTCTATTAAGTCAGTGTCTAATATAAATAAACAGTTATAGTACGTATTGCAGATCTAAAGTTTTCTTTATTTTTTTAGAAAAGAAAAGTACGCCTGTACGGTGGTCATAAATACTATTATTATTATTTTATTTTTAATGCACTAACCCGTGCTAAGGACAATTTGAAAAACCTCTGGCTGTCTGAGGTCGCGGGTTCGAATCCTGGCATGGGTGGAATTTTTAGCCTCTAAATAGGTTTTTAATACTATTATTATCATAAACCCCCAGATAGAGTGTAAAATACTTAACCATAATCCTTCTGGTGACTATGGGAAGCATCAGCATCATTAGCCTAACGCAGCCAACTGCCGTTTAGACTTATTCAAATTCAAATTCAAATAATTTTATTTCAACGTAAAGAATTTACATTCTGTTTGCTGAATGTTAATGTACAATGTAAAGTGTAAGCCGCCGCCTTCGGGCCGTATTGTAGTGGAGAAAAAGGCAGCGGAAAAAAAAACTCCACTCTGACCATCTTTTCTCAAATCATCTTAAAACCAAATACATCAGTTGCCATATGTAAACCTAATAAGATTTCATGATTGCCATTAACAACCCTAAATGCCAAAGCATTAGTCAAATGTCTCACAATAATAGGGGAAAACATAAGTGCTGCGGCCAGACACACGAACAGCACTCGTTCACGAGCATAACGCAGTGCTCAGCCATCATCAGTCTCAACCATTTTGGAGGGAGATAGATGACCCGAACACCACGCTACCATTCGAATGACCTTTAGCAAACTTGCAGTTAAGTTTTTGTCAGTTATATAAGGTATCATAAAGTTATTAATATGCAATCACGTCGTCTGTACACACTTGTATTATAAAACTTAGTTATACTTAATAATAAAATCGCGGTGGAATTGGTTTACTACCACGGATTGGGATCGTTTGTACAGTCGTCTATTCTATAATATGCCTTTTTACATAGCGAATTTTTAATGAAAGTTTTAATAATTGAAATATTATAAATAAAATTATAAATAATTGAATAAATAAATAAACTTCCTCACAACACAATCACTTGTACTGGTCCCAAACTAGGATACTCTGTACTATGTCAACCAGGCAAAGACTTCACAATGTAGAAAATTACCCAGATTGAAGCCACTTATAGAAATGTTCGGTGGTCCCCAATGGGAATCGAACCCGCTAGACTGATGAGGCGGTCCATTTCGTAGGACCGACCCGGAAGTAAAAGTTTACTCGGATGACGCACTCGGTCCGAGTCCACTAAGACCGTGAAAACGCGGCTTTAGTCAAAATGCCTTCATTGTGCTGTGTATTTTTGCACTTTAAGGCATGTGTACCGTAAAGAACGTTTTATCGTATCTTATCGTCTGAAGTGCATAAGAAACCGACTAATAACAAAACCGTTAGTCGGTTTTTTATCCACTTTTGCCAACTGACACTTTTCGGAAGTAGATCAATAGCTTTTTCGTGCACGAGAAACTGATGGCGAGGAAGGCGCAAAGTCTAGTCGACTCTCCCCAAAATTGATTCAGAACTTTGTCCCCGCCTTCACAAACTGCACATGCAACTAAATACAAAGTACAGACTCCGTCTCAGCAACTCTCCTGAGTCTAATACATCTTTTCACACACACACGTAGCAACTTCTAGGCGACAGTTTCAGCGATAATAATCACCTCCGCGACGCCCGTGAACCGGGCGTTTTGTGATAAATTACACTCGTTAATTAAGCTGCATTTGCAAGCACTAAAATAGGTAGACAAAATTAAGGTGGAGTTACAATGTTGAAGAGATTTTTTGTTTTAGTTTATTTATGAAGTCTGCCGTTAGGTTTCTCGTGCCATCTCGCTCGCGCAATTTAACGTGAAAAAAAAATTGTTTGGTACGATATCAACCCTTGTATGTCCCCACTGCTGGGGCACGGGTCTCTTCGAAGGTTAGGCCATAGTCCACCACGGAGGCCAAGTCCGGGTTGGTGGAGGACTGATAAGACAGTGGCGGGCCTTATGACGGAAACACATTATTAAAACGCGACCCGTTGCGACGTGTCGACACCCGTAGGTACACCGTGCGCATGAGGTCGCGTCGGATGTTCGTAGTGTGATTCTAGTCATAGAAAATTTCACAATTTGATTCGACTCGACACGCGTCGCGTTTCGTCGGGTCGCGTGGCGTGTTAATAATGTGCTTCCGCCTTTCAGAAGTTATCAAGCCGCCCATAAGGCCTCTGACATGGCTTCACGACATAGCATGACAGCCGGCACCAACGGCCTAACGAGCCTTGCGAAGCACGGAAGCGCTCGGAAATATGCCACTATCGTAGTAACTATTATCTAATCTGTGCTATCGGTAGTCACGGGACGGTCACCCATCCTTCACCTTACCGCGCGTGTTGTTGCTTAACTCAAGTGATTGATTCCAATCACTCGGTTCGACTAGGCCACGAGTGCTTCAAGTTATACAATAAGTTTTTTTTTATTTTCAAAAAATGAACGTCATTATATCTTAACAACTGTAACGCCTTACGTCTGCTCATGCCATCTCGCTCGCACCATTTAACATGTGAAAAAAATTGTTTGGCACCTTGACAAGAATCAATGAAGTGTTAATTTATTCACCGTAATGTGCTTGTATTAGCTTTGGTATTCTTACAGGAGAGACACGTGTGAATCGAAGTCCAACACGATTCCAATTATTTATTTTTCTGAAAGTCTGAATGAATATGAAAATTTGCAAACAGCGAAGCAAAAAAGGAGGAGAGAACTCCCAGCGCAATTTCATCAAAAGTGCTCCGTTATAAAGTTAACGTCGTGATAGAAAACTAAAATCCATTTAGGTGATGTTGAGGGAAAATAAATCAGAGACAGCAAGGGCCCGTTCGTCGAACTCAGAAGTTGGGAACAATCGGAGCGGAGATGTAAATTAAATCGAGAGGCGCTGGGGTGGGATCCTAGAGTCTGCTCGTCTTAGGAAATTGTTTGCGAACTCTGCCATTATAGGTCTTTTGAAAAACGCTATCAATGGAACCGGCGCAGTGTTTAAATATTTCAATTGAAGTATGCACTCTCATGCTTACTGCTGAACATTTCATACCCTCAATACTTGTTAAATAATGGAAAGGAATGGTAACTATTTATTTAGCAACTATTTATTTCCGGTCTTTACATAACATGTCATTTATTTCGTGAGAAATGCCAATAGTTATGCAATAATACTTTAAGGCTCTTACTAATAAACACCGTATAAGCCTGGTATAGTTACACAGTGTTTTGTTCACGTCATTTGAATGTAATTTTCAGTTGGAAGAAAAGAGACAAAACACTGCATATTTTTGAACGAAAACTTTCGTCAGCACAAGACATTGTCACATTGAATCGGAGCGAAACCTGATCGGACTTTTCCGATATAACAACACCCGTAAGTAAATCCGGACTAAAAGTCTAAAACACTGCATAGTTCTACAATACTTACACCAACTTTATTAGTAAGGCTGTAATAGATTGTCTATGGATATTTGCTATTGTAAACCCGTTAATCCCGTTAATCGTATAACTAAATAGTTATATAGGCCCTTTCTCATTAAGATAAGATAATAATTGTATTTGTTAAAGTCATACCAAATCTTAAAGCATTACAATATTCAGTATTCAGCAATATATTTAAACTAAAACGTTCCTAAGAACTCCTAAGAACATTATTCATTTGAATCCGGATCAACTCTGGGCTTTTCCGACAATTTTTGTTTTAGTTTGCTTTAAGAGCTTAATTAAGTGCTTACAACTTTTCTATAATTAACATAACATAACATTTACATACAGGCACATACATTGGAGACTTATAGTTGACTTCTGTATGTTTAATATTTTTGTTATTCTTTGTTATGTGCTGTTAGTCTTCCCAATATTAAACTAATAAATAAAATAAAGTAAGTTGATCCGGATCCAAATGAATGATTCAGTAATATTTTTTATTTTTCTTTTTAATTTACTAACAGTGCTGAACATACTTTGGTTATTCATTATAGACATTATGATACCAATGTTTACAAAGAGAATTCTACCTTTATTCCAAACAAAATAATATAACAAACAAAATTTGTAAAAGAACTACTTACCTTCCTCAGACACTGATTAATCTGATTATACTTTATCAGAATGACCACCAAATAATAGATAGATAGATAGATAGAGAACAATTTATTGCACAACCAGAAAAATATTACAACGATGATTTCTTAAATCTAAGTAATGTATTGGCGGCCTTATCAATTGATGGTCTTATCGCTAAGAGCGATCTCTACCAGACAAACTTGGATGGAGTGGATTGCATGAAGAATATAGTCGGAACTTGATGCATGTTAAATCGATAATATATTGATAACAAACAGCAAAAGACTGCGAGAATATAATTACTTATAATTAACTACGATATAATGTACATTTTATTATATTTAAATTGTAAAATACATAGATACCTAAAAAACAAATACATATAATCTCCAGTGGACGGACAATACCTCCTAAATTAAATCATATTTGGCCATCGAGTATAGGCCATCTTGTCGAATGCTGGGAGTCCCACTCAAACAACTACTTCACGGTCTCTTTTTAGTTTTCTAACAAGTTCGGGTGGTTCCAGTCTCACGGACCTTTGTCGCAGTAAGAGTGTACTTAGTTGAAAACTTGCGAAAGTAGTAGGTAGCCATCTATTGGAATTTCCTAAAGGCACTTTAAGTGGGCATATAAAAGTATATAAAGTAGGGACACAAACCAGGGGCTGGGCAGCAGCGCCTCGTGCAGTACAATTCCGCCAAACTGCGATCCCCAACCCGCATGCCCAGCGTGGAGATTATGGCCACTACCCCCCAATGATGGCACAACCTTGCGCTATGGCGCTCATTAGGGGAGGGCTATGTCCAACAGTGGACTAATAAAGTAAATTATCTCGTCAAATAAAGTATCTCGTTATCCTACTCCCTACTAGTATTATAAACGGAAAGTTTGTAAATATGCATGGATGTTTGTTTTCTTACTCTTTTACGTAAAAACTAGAGAATGGATTTTAATGAAACTTAACAATAATATAGCTTATACATCAGAACAACACATAGGCTACAATTTATAAAGATATTGTGTTGTCCAGATATGACGACAAGTGTCAAGTAAGCAGGAAAACATATACCATCCGCGAGCTATTCTGGCGTGCGCTGCCAAAACCGCTAGAGTTATACATACTCGTAGGTATGTAACATCTCAATATTCTCAGGCTGTTATGCGACCCAAAAAATATTTATTTGATAATTTTAATGTCACAATTTTAGTTCTTTTCTACGCCACGAGTATAATATAAGCTACTCAAAATACTAATCCTGCGCAGACGAAGTTGCGGACACAAGCTAGTAATGAGTATTTTTTAATGATTCGCGATGCTCATAGATAGTTGTAAATTAAACGGCTCTTATTGCGATTATTTATTAGGTAAAACGTAATAACTTTTTTCTTGACGTTTCGGCAGCGTTACAGTTGCCGTAGTTTCGGGTAGACAAATAAGAGAGGGAAATAAGGTAATTACGTTTCACCTAATAAATAATCGCGATTAGACCCGTTTAATATATAACTAAGCTAGTAATTATTATTATTAAATTATTTATTGTACCAGTAAAGATTGTACAATTGCCGGGCTTAATACTAAATAGTATTTTATTCTAGACAATCGACAGGTGACGTGGAGAAGGTGGGGCAGTGCCAAACAGTGAAATTAATTTTAAATGTAATTATCTTTTAAAATTAAACAATATATCAATATGAACAATAATTATAACATACATGTATACAGAGATAATAATTGAATTAATATACAAAGATAAATAGTACATATATATCTACATATAAATATATAGACTTAATTATTTATTTAAAAACCTATTTAGAGGCTAAAAATTTCACCCATGCCGGGATTCGAACCCGCAACCTCTGGCTATCCGTACCAGCGCTCTACCAATTGAGCCAATGGGCGACTCACGGCATCAGTGAAATTTCGAACCTCTTTACAATATTCTCTGTATTACGTACATTACGTACGTAATTATTTATATTTACATACTTATGTACGGACAGAGTTAACATGGAACCAACAATGCCCGGGCTTTGGGGGCGTTAAATTCGCATAAAAGAATACTATATTTGAATTTTCGCGTGGAACAAGGACGTCTTTTGCGACAGATATCGTAAACGTGACCAACCTAAACATGGCCACCTTTGTGATCTGACGACCTTTCTACCGGGTTCGCAAGAGGTGGCCACTGATAATTTTCTGGAAACGAATCTCTATCAAATTCAATTCAATTCATTTATTTGCTAGAATGTGGTACAGTACATACATAAATATAAGTACAGATCTTAAAACACTATTTTAAGCACCGCACATTCTGTCAGTCTTGACATGCAACATTTTATAGACTATACAAGAAGTAAAATCAGGTATCCTAGTTAGTAAAATTACATCAATTATCATAGCAAACTTTTCTCGTTAAAAAAATCGTTTACTGAGTAAAAGCATTTATCTAAAAGCCATTCTGTCAATTTGTTTTTAAACTGATTTATATGCAAGCTATCCCTTATTTCTATGGGCAATTTATTATAAATTCTTAGCCCTAGACAAAAAGCCGTGAAAATCCGATTTTTATCTTTCGATTTTTTCCTATAGCTTATTTTTCCTATTTATATGTGTCCGTACATATAAAAGTCATTTAGTACGTATTTTCCTTAAAGGTGCTACAAATGCTAAAGACTGTACCTGCGCGTGGTTTACTCCCGGTTTCTCGTACATAAACAATCTGTTAATCTGCAGTTACCAGTGGTGATTTTGGGTTCTTCCATGTAGTCAAACTATTTTGTCAAACTGATTTGACCACGTGGAAAATTCGATCCTCGTGTTCAAATTAAAGTAATGATCCTTCCTGTATAAGATTCTAAATGCCAAAAAGTACAGTCAAACCATAGTCAAACTATTTTTATCGAACTGATTTGACCACGTAGATTTATGTTTCCGCATAGTCAAACTAGTAAAATGCACTTATTCCGAGCCGACCAACTAAACTGATCAACTAGTTGAGTACCTAGTTAGTCCGACAGGAATAAAACCACCTATTGAGTTCCGATCGGAACAACTAGTTAATTCGTTTAGTTGGTCGGTACGGAATAAGGGCATTTCACTAATTTGACTATGCGGAAAAAATAATTCCACATGTTCCATTCCATTAAATCAGTTTGACAAAATAGTTTGACTATGGTTTGACTGTATTTATCTTAAGGATCATTACTTCTTATACAGGAGGATCACAATAAAACCGAGTCAGTGACGAAGATAAAATATTTCCTACTTATATTATAACATAGTCTTTCAATCATTATATCAGATAGAAGTAAAGTTATGCGGTCCTTTAACATGATTGTTTTTTCTATTGCATGAAGATATCAGTCAGCACTTGAGTGGATAAATTTGTTACTAAGCCATATTAAAATTTAATTCCTTTTAAATCCGCAGCTACGACCAACGAGAGCTCTCTTGTTAACATTTCTCTGCCTTTAATATGTATCTCATTTTTGCAAATATTACCAAGTCTGCCTCTCACTATAGCCCTCGCGGATCTGGTTAGCGAGCGGTAAGAAATACGACTTGTCGCTAAAAGGCCTTTTACATACTAACATCATTCTAGTGAACGATACAAATCACTTTACAGTACAAAAAAAATGTGTTGAGGTATTTGAACACCTCAGACACTCAGGTTTCCTCACAATAAAATAAAATTATTTAATTACAAAATTAGGAATGTTTTTGTCAGTCGTTAGCACGTTATCACAATTAATTTCGCAAAATAAGTTGGCTCTTTTAAGATGCACTTGAAACTGCCAACATGCAGCGCGAGGGTTATGTAAGAGACCAGCTTTCCACCGTCGAGTATTAAGCCAATATTTGGCTCCAAGAGATCCTTACGCAAAGTTAAGAATTCCATGCGAAATTTAATGCAACTCGAAAGGTTTTTATCAAAAATATTCCAGCCAATGATTTTGAAGGATTTTTTTTTTGTTTCAACACATAACAATCTCACGCGCTCTCTCTTAGCTTTGTCGCTATTATAATCTATTATATTGTTAGGTTAGATTGAATATAACATTAAAGTTATAAAATTGAATCAAAATTACAAATTGATAATAGAAAAACCAAGACAGAAAAAATATGCTAAAAATGTGAATGTTGAAGCTATAAGAATATATTTTGCAGCCCAACATTTACTTTAAGGGTCATCTCTGTGAAGGCACATACACACTCTATAATTAGAAAATTACAAGGAAATTGACAAAAATAACTGTGTAGGTAATTGGTTATTATTTAGGTACAGTTCCAAAATATTGAACAGACACAGATTCACAAAATCATTTGTTATTAAACCACACGGACATGACGCGTTTGTTCAAGCAATTTAAAACAGAAATCAAATACAATGTAAACTACCATCAAAGCTCAATATTTTATGGCATGTATAATATAACAGAACGGTGCTAGCGGAACGGTGGAGAACGCCGGCTTCTCAATCGGGAGGTCGTGGGTTTAAACCCAATCAATAACTTTGTTTTCTAAGTTATGTACATTTTTGAAGTTATAGTATCAATACCATTCTCTGACGGTGAAGCAAAACACCTTGAGGAAGCCCTAGCGTCTGAAGTGTTAACGTACCTCAGCGCCTACTTACAATGGCCCAAAGGTTAAGTGCGGAAATGTGAGGTCTACCTAACCTAATATAACAGATTATCAATATAGTGAATCCAATGTCAAAGCTAGAAATGAAGATATGAAATATGGCAACTGTCACTAGCGACACCTAGTGGCGCGGCATGGTGCTGCCGAGCCGAGATTTCCAATACTGCTCTCGGTGGTTCGGCTTCTCGCCGCTGGGCGGCGCTCGGATCGATCTGCCTTGCCACGGAGTAATCGGTCGGGCGCGCCGATCCGACCGCTCTCTTGTAAGAAAACATGGCTGAAACACATTTCTGTAATATTGTTAGAACCGAAATAATAAATCTAAGAGAAGATTCACCACGATTTTATTTGGGAAAGCAACTTTTCCTTCAGCAACGGAACCCTGCTTTACGACTTCCAATTCATGTTAGTCCTGTTCCGGAGTAAAAATGCGGAATTTCAAATGTGCAGACATAGGAGGATGGCTGATATGAGCGGAGCCATTTCGGGAAATTGGTTGCCAAGTTTAACTCTACAAACTAACAGGCGCAACGTAATAAATAAATACATATAGGATAGTATAGAAAATAAGAACTAGATGAATGGATAAGTCGGAACTAGATGGAACTGGGTGGAACTTGTGTGTTTAGAGATAAATCGTTTCCGACTTTCGTCGCATCTCGTCTAACAACCAGCACGATTACCAATATAATCAAAGAAAAACAAAATCGGCCAACGTAGACAGTCCACCTCTTTATTTTTCCTTTCTTGACACTTCGCAATAGACCCTCGAAAACTCTTTCTGACTAAAATCAAAGATATTGTATGAAATCTGGCGTTACTTTGCGGAAATCCAAAATAGCATTAAAAAGTGAAAATTGCTTTGCTACATTCCGCCAAAAATATTTTAATATATAATTTTTGGCGGAATTTAGCAAAGTAATTTTCACTTTTAAGAGCTGATTTTTCAATCCTCGGATAAAACTTATCCTTCTAATAAAGTATTGCACAATAATATAAAAATGTCACTGTGAACTAACAAAATAAGGCAATTACAACACTTTTTTGAAATAGTTGTTTAATACGATATTTCACGAATAATTTTTATCTGAGTATTGAAAAATCAACCCTTAATGCAAATAAAGATATTCCAATTTTTTTAAATCATTCGAACATAACCAACTTTTATAAATTTGTGGATGTTTTTTCGCGGCTGATGAGGCAATTTGACAGCTTTGTTGACTTCTGTTCATGCAGAGTGGAAGTAGTCCTTCCGTCGTATCCATCAAGCGCTATAGGCGTGCTTGTGTAGTGACATAGTTATAAGTTCCAGACATGGAGCTAAATGCGCTCGAGTATGACCATTACGGAATTGGAGCTCATTACGACAAATGGACTTACACGTTATTAGATAGAGCTCTTAACAATTGCTGCACTTGTACGGCTAAAACGACGCATAAAATAGTCTACGGTGGAGATTTTATAAGACGTAACCACAGATTATATTATTTTTAATGCATTAACCCGTGCTAAGGACAATTTTTAAAAACCTATTTAGAGGCTAAAAATTCCACCCATGCCGGGATTCGAACTCGCGATCTCTGGCTATCCGTGCCAGCGCTCTTCCAACTGAGCTAATGGGTGACTGACCGGCATTAGTGAAATTTCGAACCTCTTTATAATACTCTCTGTATTACGTACAGGCAGCGACATCTGGCTGAAGTAATTTGCATCACTTGCAGCCCCGAATCGAATTCGCGGGTTCGAATCCCGGCATGGTTGGTATTATTAGCCTCTAAATAGGTTTTTAAAAACGTAACCACAGATGAAATAAAATCTCTCTATGAGAAGTTTAGTGGAATTGTATTTTTATAAATAAGGCCGCCGAGGCGCTACGCGTAGCTAACTATAGTGGCATTAGGGCTGATTTTTCAATAGTCGGATAACTTTTATCTGAGGAATAAAAATGACGGTTTGACATAATTTTCATACATAAGCTGTCAAACCGCCATTTTCATTCCTCAGATAAAAGTTATCTGACTATTGAAAAATCATAATTTGTTGTCTAATACTTTTTTTTCTATAAGTGAACCTCATTCCTTAGCACCAGGAAGCATGCAACATCAGCCTACAATAAAGCCTCTTCGTTAGGACCACGACCGCTCTTTCAAGAGCGTATCGAACAAGAAAAAGAAGAATTCCGTAGCACCGATTTTTTTTGTAAATATGTAAAATTATATTCTTTTTTTTAATGCAACTAGCCCGCGCTAAGGACAATTTTTAAAAAACCTATTTAGAGGCTAAAAATTCCACCCATGCCGGGACTCGAACCCGCGACCTCTGGCTAACCGTGCCAGCGCTCTCCCAACTGAGCCAATGGGAGACATTTTAGCCTCTAAATAGGTTTTTTAAAAGATATAAAATATTGAGTCCGACTAGCGTTTCACCATTTTATAATATTTTCTTTAGAATATATAAGTCCGTCACTCGCCGTCAGGCTATACTATTCCACTGCTGGACATAGCCCTCCCCTGAAGTGCGCCACGTTGTGCTATCATGGGGGGTAATGCCCATAATCCCCACTCACATCAAAATTATTATTAAATTTTAATAGTTCTTTTATTGCAAAACCGTACAATGTGGGTAACTCAAATTGAAAATTGCGCGAAAATTTATGCCTGTATACCTGAACCGTTTTTACGATAAAGCGCCGAAATATACCCGTCTGCTGTATAAAGTCACCTTTTTCGATTTTTTTTTAAATAATAAATAAATTGTAATAAATAATTCGCCATAATAACAAATAAATTCTGTGAAAATTTCAACGGGCTAATCTGTGTTTTACTAACACAACATTAAGTTCTCGTTTTTTGCTGGCGGTATAAGACCCTTCAGACCTAGGACCGGCACGGCAAATATAGGTATTAGATACGACTTTATGAAGATACACAATCGTAACTTGGTTTCATCTTGGTTACACATGACGTAGATTGAGCGACGGTCGCCTGACGGCCTATTATGCTTCCAAAGATTCTGTCGGCACTTACAGCCCGTTATTATCAGAGTTGTCTGTAAAAATAAATGCAGCCATGTACTCATTTCATTTCTCAACGGTCCTCAGTGATGCAATACTTCCGCGGCTCCGTTCAGACAAAAGACTGTAAAATACAAGAATATTGTAAGGAAGTCACATGTGGTGCGACTTAACAAATAATCTCACAATACAATACTGCCAAGTAATTTGCTAAGTCTCAACTGACATAGCGGTGAATATCGAATATAGGCGAGTTTTTAAAATAAAATTCTGGCCATGATTTATTACCGTAAGGCCAGAATAGTCAAAAAATTTAAAGTATTTTTTTGAAATACGATTTCTTTGAAATTATTTTATAACGTATTTTCTAAGGTAAACACGAGCACTAGACATAATTAAAACTGTTTTTATGCGGATTCTGCGTCACCTCAGTCATCAGAGACCACGGCACCTGAAAAAGTGCCGAAACGTCGGAAAATTGTAAAAATGTAATAAACGAGCATAAATCCGTATAAAAAACAGTTTTAATTATGATTTTATAAACAAACCATACTAAATAAAAAGTCATTAAGATTCAAAATATACAAGAATAAGGTGCTGTGAAGGAAAACATTGTGAGGAAACCTGAGTCCGTGAGGTTTTCGCATACTTCAGCGCTTGTGCGCTACTACGTAGGGCCTCCACTATTATGTTGTTGTTCAATTTAACCTACTCCAAACATATTTTGATATTTGTGAAATATACATATTTTGACCCTTTGAATTGCCAAAAACGTTAACCTGATAGAGTTGAGCTGAAAACCGTTTCCTCAGATTCAATAAGAAAAAGTTTATAAATATTTGCAATAGTTTTTATTGAGCTACGGTTTCCATAAAAAGTACAAAATATATAGAAATATTCAACTTTTGCTTAATATGTATATATAATATTATCTACTCGTATATGTACACTGAAGAAACGGTCTTAAGGTAACATAACATTTACATAAAACCACATACATTACTTCTGACCCCACACTAGGATACCCTGTGTCGTGTGAACTAGATACAACGACATCACAAACATGTAAACATCCAAAACCTGGGGTTTTCTTGTCTCCAGCCGGGATTCAAACCCGGGACCTCCTGCATGGTAGGCAGATGCGCTACCGCTACGCCACAGAGGTCGTCAGGTTTTACGTAATTTCATCGACACTGTCTAAAATCAATCCATAATGTCACATACAGAAATAGTTATCTATACATTGACTATTTCACCATGTATGAAAAACCAATATTAGCCTATGTTGAGAATATAGTATATTTCATTACAAGTGCGGAAAGGCTGTCATTGCAAAGAGTTCCGACAAACAGTCGGAACAAGTTGCAATGACGGTTCCGCACGTGTACTGAACGACTATTTTTAATACAGTTGCGAAAAAAATAAGATAGCTAGATAGATAGAATATTCTTCATTGCATATACACCAAGGATTACATAAAAGACAATAAGCAATTTAATAAAGAAAAAATATTTAGAAAATGGCGCCAACCGTAAAAAAATATAAGCAGACATTTTTTTCTTCACAGCCAAGTCTTCAGTAGAATTTTTTTATTGATATGAAATGAAAATGAAATTTAATGAGATGAAATGAAATGAAACCTAACTTAACTCATTCAATCAAGTCATTAAATCTGATATTGAAACAAATTAGTAGCTCATAAAAACTTCTATGATTTTTTTTAGTAAAAACTTCATGGTTGCTTTTTCTTTTTAATAGAAATTATTTTGACAGTTGGGAAAGAAAACGCACGAGTGCGGGAAAGGTAAAAAAAAGCACGAGTATAGCCCACATCCCGCACGATATACGTCCCTGTACTACGCCACTTTTTGAGCAACTGTATTAAAAAATACATTTTCATTTGATAACTAAACAAGCAACAGCACTGACTCATGGCCTCCTGTACTCCTTTCAGACAAAGGAATGAAGAAAAAACTTTAGTAACAACGTGTCACGTGTACGGTTTGAAATTTACGAGTATTCCGCCACGCTTGTCAGGATCAGTGATTTACACAGTGTCTGTCAACTTCGGAGACAAAGAGGGCCGTGTTGAAAATCAGGCGGCCAATGATGTCACGCGTTATAGTTTGGGAGCATGCCTTTAATTAGTGCTCTGACGTTTATGGGTGGCTAGGATAATAACTCCGAGATTGGATTCTTGAGAAAAAAATCCCGGCTATGTTGTCCGAGAGAGTTATGCCCGTTTGATGTTTGCGACTTATTTATCGTTAATGAATGGTATTTTTGGTGGCCTCCTAAGATTTCGACTATAAGGTAGCGTGGAACGCGGCACCTATAAATTGTGTTGTCATCATCGTATTGTTTAAATATGAGGTTATAACACGTGATGGAACTTTTCCCAGATTTCATTATTTTATTTGTGGTATTAATTTATTACGCTATGCCATACATGACCGAATAGGGACCCCAATAACTCGCTAGATGGCGCTTATCAGTTTCTGCAAGGCGTAATATAAATATTTTTATTTAATATAAATACAGTTGCTCAAAAAGTGGCGTATTGCAGAGACGTATAGCGTGCGGGATGTGGGCTATTACATACTCGTGCTTTTTTTTACCGAATAATATAGGCAGAAAAAAAATCTCTGCTTATATTATTTTACGGTTGTCGCCATTTTCCAAATATTTTTTCTTTATTAAATTGCTTATTTTTTCGCAACTGTATTAAAAATAGTCGTTCAGTACTCGTGCGGAACCGTCATTGCAACTTGTTCCGACTGTCATGTCGGAACTCTTTGCAATGACAGCCTTTCCGCACTTGTAATGAAATATACTATTACCATATTTATATAAGCAACTAACAGTGCCTTACGCATCCCCCCTCCTCGGCCTCGAGGGGGGTCGCTCCTGATGTGGGTTTAGGGGTCCTTGGGACCAAAACCAGCCCGAAGGTGGTGTTTAGTGGGTAGGCGCACTTCTTGTGAGTCCCACATTGGCAGCACGTCCGTGCTGTTATGCATGACTCTGCATGAACATTCACCACCTCCCTCCCCCGTGTCCTCCGGAGGGTGCCCTAAAGGGCCCTATAAATAGGGCTAAGAAAAAAAAAAGAAAACTTACGCATCGTGTATGAGCGTCAGAGCAGGATGGATCTGAATCGATATTTTGTCTTTTTCTCGCGCCCGAGTCACATGCTCAGGTTGTCGGCGCATTACATTAAAGTCAATCGGGGCAGGTTTTTCTGATAAAGGTTAATATTTGAAACGTGTAGTGCTTATGTTGGTTTAGAATTGGTCTCTGGTTTGTCAAACAAATCACATAAATGAACTATTTATTTTGAAGCTTTACACAGAAAGACAAACAGTGTTTGGTAGAAGGCTTAAAAATAGATCTTTTGTGTGATTCAACCGAAAACCAGATACCAGTTTTGAACTTATCCTAAGCACTACCGTACCGTACGACACTTCCGTATAAACAACTTTGTTATTATAACTTAGGACATAGAGAACGGACATGAAGAGTGTCAGAATGGTATTTATATTTTTTTATCAGAGAAGTAGAGTTTATCTGATCCATCGAAATCGTGCAGGAAAAACCTTGGTTTCAGAGCAGCCTTGTACTGGTTTGGTAAGACTATTTATAGGTAACTTTTTTGCACAGACGAGACACAATCGTGTGTCAAGGATTAATGGGACAATGCTGCTTGCAAAGAATGCTTCACCGAGAAAAAATATCGAAGAAACACGTTACCCTGATTCAGATTCCCAAAATGGCGTGCACAGTCGGCAACACATAGACTTTGGGCATCAATCCCTCATAGGACAGCTGGCAGAAATTTCGTTTGAAATAAGTCCGCCTCTTTACCTAATTCCTTGAACCAGTTAATTGTTGGTGGCAATAAAATATATTTTTACTTTGCTTTACTTTGTTCCCTTTACTTATCTACCCTTTACGGTTATTTAAGTTAATATTTTTTGTGCGGACAACCATACGTTTCCATTTTGTTTGCAAATAAAGTGAATGGATGTAGAGGTTGATATGCTATAGACTGCACATTTGAAAGCACATGAACCCTTACGCTCTACTTAAACTGTCTATTTTAAGGCTATTTATTAATTTATAGCAGAGAAAGTTATTTTTGGTTTATTACAATTTTTTAATAGAGCAAAGCAGCATAATTTATGTCAGGGTTATTTCTATATCATATTTTTAAATTATTTAATTTGATTTCCATTGTTTTTTTTTTTTTAACCCTATAAAGGGCACCCTCCGGAGGACACGGGGGAGGGAGGTGGTGAATGCTCATGCATAACAGCACGGACCCGGCCGTGCTGCCAATGTGGGACTCACAAGAAGTGCGCCTACCCACTAAACACCACCTTGGGACTGGTTTTGGTCCTAGAGACCCCTAAACCCACATCGGGAGCGACCCCCCTCGAGGCCGAGGAGGGCGCACAGCGGAGCTCCCTAGCGGAGCGTCCGCTTAGAAGAGTTTATATTACAAAACTGCTATGAAAGAGCAGTGCCCCCCCTAGGGGGGACACTGGCAGAGGAGGGGGGCGCGTCTGACTGGGACCGAGCCTCTAAGAGGTGGTTCAGGTCAGACGACAATTTGTCGGGTGGGTCAACGAGTACGTTCCTGGGCCTGCGCACCAGGTAACGTGGGTCCGTCGTGGGCGGAGAGTAAGCCGCTGCACAGTGTCGCGAGTCCATTGAACGGTTTATCATAAATCATTTTACACACATTTTCGGCTTTAGTAATAAAACGGTAATGTAATGACATTATTTTATTCATTTTTACTCCAGTTGTCTTCGTCTAGGATGAGATATTGCCTCAAAACAGGGTCTAAGATATTTTTTTTGTGTTTATTTTTTACCCTTATGTTTGATGTACAAGGATGTGATATTAGTAGCATCATAGTTATTAGATCCTTATTGGTATACACGCTAAGACGATTTACGAGTGTGATGTATCCTCAGATTTTTAACATCTTTGTGTCTGCCTTCCAACGCGTCTTCAGAAAGTTGACCTATTGGTATTGCAAAATTTTCGACGAGGTCTGGTCCATACACTAAGATCTTGTGTGTAGATGTTGGAACATAATACCAAGCATATTTACTGAGATATAAATCATTAGTCTCTTTTAATAGATCTTTGAATTTTTCAATGTTTATCTTGAAACCACATGAAACTATTATGTTGATAAGATAAAAAAAATTGATCAATTTCTCGATAATGCCGGTTATTTCACTACTTAATTTAGCATTTTTTAAAAAGGTTCTGGACGTATTCCCGTCATTCGTAGATCTGTATCCGGGCTTAGGTTTGTCAACTAACAGACCCATCTTCTCTTTAAACTCTTTTTGGATTCTTGTTTTAGTTTCGGCGAATATTTTTTTTTGTTCATCACTTCGAATCTGCCAACACTTCAAAGGTAATCTGTAGCATATTACTTTTCGAGGGAGATTTACCCTTTAACCAATTAGCATCGAATTCTAATTCTTCAGATTTTCTGCTTGTAACTAAATCCAAAACACGTCGTTTTTTGAAGCTGAAATTTCTTCAAAACACTCTTACGATCTGAAGATGTACTTTGCGATTGATTTTCGATACTAAAATCGTTAGCTATGGGATCTAACGAAATACATTTTTCGAGCCAACTTTTATATTTCACGATTAGTATTTATTTTTTTCGGTTACTTGATCGCTAATAGTTGCCAAATCTCATCGAAAAAAACTTTGCAGTCTTATTCACATTATCCTTAATTGACTGAGGACAATGTTCTAGCTTGTAAAAATGCAGAAAGTGATGGTATATTGAAGTTAGTTTGTCCTTATTGTCTGCCGAGTTGTGAACTTAAAACAATTCGCCGTTTTTTATTTGTAGCGCTTCGGAACCTAAAAAAATTCATAACTCAAGTTTATCACAGAAGAGCACGCAACGGCTTTCTTGTAAGCAAGTACACCCTTCTAGCTTTAATATATAAAAAAAATTGAGATGTACTAAGATGTACTTTTTTTTAAAGTCTCGTCAAAGTACTGGCTTAGTAAATTTTTTCAAACAAACTTTAAGGTTTTACCACTTACCCATTGTTGATATATCCAGAAAAAAATTATGTAATATAGAAGCACTAAGACCTATTTAAAGCTATAATTAACAGATCAAAACAAGATATCGCTTAAAATACTTTAAAATCGATACAAAACAATAGGCCGAGCGCACATACAATTTTAACGTCTCAATAATTGCTTATGTTTAACTACCTCTAGTTCTGTCAATATTCAGTCAATTCATGTAAATCTACCCTCATGTGATAAAGTAGTTATTCTAGATAGTATTGCCATAGAAAATAAATAGCTGTAAGAAAGTTGAAAAAATGAATTATCATAAAGCATCGTTACACTGTGCGCTGCTTCGCGGATCAGGGGGTTGGGATGTTCTTCAGCAGTGCTGAAGAACGTCTCTGAGAGCGAAGAACGTCTTTAAAAAGCTTTTTAATATGTGCCATAAATGAACAGCGTCAGAATTTAAAATTGATGTCTCGTTTATGCCTTCGAGGTTATGGGTTATGTTTACGTTTATTTCTGCGTTTAATTTGCGACTAGAAAATAAAGGCTGTGCTTAAAATCGTATTCCAAACTTTAATTAAGTAATTAACTCTATAGCAATTTTCAATTTGATACACCATACCTTGGGGAATACCGCGTTAATGAATTTTATTTTAATTACAGTCCGGTAGGGTCAACCATCTCATTTTTAATGAATTTCACATTGTGTCCTTTTAATATTAAGATCTTATGAAAAAGCTTTTACTCGTAATAACCGTCCTTAGCACTTACCTTGGTTGGCAATTCAGGCTGTCTCAAAGAATCCACCTGTTTTGTCGTGAAGTTAGGTGAACGTTAAATAGAAAAAAACGCGGATATGCAATTCCGTGCTTCGCAAGGCACGTTAAGCCATGTCAGAGGCCTTATGGACGGCTTGACAACTTCTGACAGGAAGGCCCGCCACTGTCTTACAATCCTCCACCAACCCGGATTTAGTCCCCGAGGTGGAGTATGGCCTAACCTTCCTGCGACGCAGGAAGAGACCCGTGCCCCAGCAGTGGGGACATACAAGGATTCATATCGAAGATATTGAAGATGCAATTTCCTCTACTTCTTCTTATGGTGCCATCTCCTATCGGAGGCCGGCTATTATTATGGCCACTGTAATGCGTGCTGTGGCGGCTCAGAACAAATTGATACTCGTAGTGCCTGTCTGAACCCAAGTTTTGCAGCCAGTGAGTTCTTCTATGGTCTGGTCTTCTGCGGCCTTGTAATTTACCCAATTTCCTCTATTTATTTTCAAGGTTTCAGGCTAAAAAAGGTCATCTGTCAATTTTACCGTTAAAACTCAACGACGTTTGAACGACGTTCAATATATGAAATATAGAGAATTGCAGATATTAAATTTCCCCCATTTATTTAAAAAAGTGCGGAGTAAAAAGCTCATAATGTAACTCCACGAAGTTTGATCGACGTTCAAATATAGGGAAATGCAGATTTCCTCCCTTTATTTAAAGTTGCGGTTCAGCAAGTTTTTAAGTCAATTTTGTTATATAAACTCAACGACGTTGTAACTAAACATTAGTCTTTCTCAAAATTCGCGGTAACACCCTATGACCTCCTACGTCCCGACCTTGAAAATGACAGTGGATTTTGACTGTTGTTTTCAAGGTCTCAGGATTTTTGCCGCTGAAGACTTCCAGGAGGACAAAAGAATATTTAATAAAGCAGGGTGAGAGCAGATTAAAATGTGGTGAAATTATCTTAAATAAAAATAAAATAAATTGACCTGAGTCATATTCGGCACTTTTGAATTTCCTGTGGTATCTAAAATAAATCTACTTCGACGAGTCGCAACAATTTTTTTTTCTAAATATTTTTTTTTAATTTATCTAATACCGGATTAGGTCAGACTCTATCCACAAAACTTCGAGGAAATCAGGGATTAGGTTTATAATGTGTTGCTTACGAATGTTTTAGTTCTGAAATATTATTTTTAATATTTTTTTTTCATTGAACAAAACTCAATCATTTCCTGGTCCTAAACTAGGATGGTCCTAAACTAGGATGATAGTTATCCGGCAAGGCCATCACAAACATGGAAGCTTTTACATATTTGTGGAAATACTTGTTGTTTGTAGGACTCAGGCCATTTGCACCAATGTACGCCGGCCCCGAGTGGTTACTGTAAATAATAATATAAGCCGCATGCTTGGCAAGAGACCTATATTTAGATTTTAATAATTTTTCACCGCTCCAATGTGCAAGTAAACAAAGACGGCGAGACGTCGCGACGGGCGTTAAAATATTAATGGAAGTAATTACACCAAGCCTGCAATATGTCTCGAACAAGGATTAATTTTGTCCTCCCGCCGTTTATGTCAGTTACAGGAATAGATTCGTCAGGCACCGATTCGCTCCCTCTCACATAAAAACTAACTTACTACTCATTCTCTCCCCTAGTCTCTGAGAGAGACGGTTATATCTTCGGTGAGAAATGCACAGGATTTTGAGATATGTCGCATGAAGTGGACTAAGTTGAAGATTTCCAGTTTACCGCTGCTGACAATCGCTGCATCTCTGCAATCAGATTTATTTACAATCCTTACGAGAGCGTTTATGTGTGACACAAGATTTTATTTTCGTTAACCTCCGTTGAGGGCGTAATTTAGATATTTTTAAACAAGTAGGTAAGAGTTTTAACTGCTGTGTGGTCGGCCAAGAGAATAGCACCAACCCAAATTCTTCCCGCGGGTGTCCTAAAAGGCGACTAAGGGACACAAACCGGGGATGGGCAGCAGCGCCCCCTGTAGAACAATTCCACCAAACTGCGATCCCCAACCCGCATGCCCAGCGTGGGGATTATGGGCATTACCCCCAATGATGGCAAAACCTTGCGCTATGGGGCTCATTAGGGTTGGCTATGTCCAGCAGTGGACTAATATATAGCCTAAAGAAGAAGAAGAAGAAGAGTTTTACTAAAGAAAATCAATCCTGCGTATAATCAAACTGTTTTATAAAAAAATATTCCTCTATAATCCATTGCACTCTCTCTCTCTCTGAGAGAAGGCTGCTTTAAATGAAAATAACCAAAAACGTGTCTTTGGTTCACGATGACACATTTACTAGTGAAGACACAATATAAACAAAAGTTGCTAGGAAACCAATAAATAATATCAAAAAATAGGAACCGAACACAATGAGTCTTTGCTCATGTGCTTGACCTTCTTCTTAACATGCTGCAGTAGGACGTTTATAGGCTACATAAGAATCCATAGTTTTTGTTAAAAGTGTTTTCTCTCTTTATGTTTATTCTTATTTTTTCTCTACACTTTTATATATATTTGACTGTCATAGTTACGATAACGCGGGAAACATGCGTGACGCATGCGTGATGTAGTATCGCCAGTGTGTCGACCAAGTACTTATTAACAATAAATACGTTTATTTCTGTGATTTCCTATATTCATTTTCCTGTAATCTTACCTCAGTATGCCTCGTAAACAATCAGGATTATATGTGTGCGCTTCGCGAGTCACTAAAATATGATTCTTCTGATTTAGCAATACACTAAATTTCTTCTCTAATTTATTTATATATATTTTACAGTAATACATGTACATTTAAAGTAACTCATGCGTTTTCCTAGCTTCCTGGATATAGCTAAATAGATTTTCAAGTATTACATACATATATACATACATACATACATACATACATACATACATACATACATACATACATACATACATACATACATACATACATACATACATACATACATACATACATACATACATACATACATACATACATACATACATACATACATACATACATACATACATACATACATACATACATACATACATACATACATACATACATACATACATACATACATACATACATACATACATACATACATACATACATACATAACCTCACGCCTGTATCCCAGAGGGGTAGGCAGAGACCAGGGACTGCCAATTGCCACGATCCTGACAGTCAACGGCGTACGTCCTGGAGTCAGGCGCTCTCCAGGCACTAAAAGCCATGTTTCGACATGCGGGGCTCTACCGGGATGGACAAACCTTTCCCTAGCTATTCGTGGGAACAAGATGGAGTATTTTTAAACCGAAGGTGGCAAGGTTGGTCGCCGCGCCTCACGCCGGTTCACACAAGGGGGCGGAAAGCGGATTTTAAAGTATTAATGCTTATTTATTACTTACCGCCAGTTTATGAATTGAGAATTTTACTTGGAAAAAGCTTCAATATCTATATGTTTTTCTTTTCATGATAAAACATAATATTTACTCAGTGGACGTCCAAGTTCTTAAGTTCAGAATTAATAGATTATGTAGAGAAGCTCACAAAAAAACCACACGAAACTTTATAAATATTTGTTAACTTAAATAAAAGAAATTACAACTTAATGTATTTTAAGAATGTTTTGAACACTAGACACAAAGTTCTTGTAAATAACTGCTAACGTTATTCTACTATTTAATACCAAAAATGTTTTTTCGCAAAGTGTGCTTAATACATTTTATAAAATGCGTCGGAAGTAACTTTAATAATTCGTGAGGAATGAAATTCAATAACAAATGAAAAAAAACACTATTAAACAAAAGCTTAGAATTAAGTAATGTGGAGAAGAACGTAACAAAGAGTGTGAGTGAGTAATGTGGGGACATACAAAAAGGGTTGATCTTTGTATGTCCCCACTGCTGGGGCACGGATCTCTTCCTTAATCGCAGGAAGGTTAGACCATACCTACTCCACCACCGGAGCCAAGTCCAAGTTGATGGAGAATTGTAAGACAGTGGCGGGCCTTACTGTCAGAAGTTATCAAGCTGCCCATAAGGCCTCTTACATGACTTAACGACTGTCATTACATGACAGCCGGTACCAACGGCTTGACCCAGCACAACAGCTTGTGTGTTGTAAAGCACGGAAGCGCTCGGAAATAAAAGCCACTAGCGGTAGTCACGGGTGTTCAACCATCCAGTTGCGACCGCGCCTGTTGCTGCTTAACCCAAGTGATTGAGTCCAATCTCTCAGTTCCACTTCAGTTATGGGAAAAATATGAAAAGAAGTGTTTGTGAAATTCTTTTAAAGACCCATATAAATATAATTGCCTTCTTTAACTAAGAAGGCAATGAGCTTATTTTGCAGACAAAACTTACCTAAATGGAACTTCTTTGTAAGTCTGATTGGGGTCACATTCCTAGTATTAACATTATGACGGCTACCAATATAATTATCGACCTGCTTTGAAAAATATGAAACAACAACGATACTTAAGTATTTGTGAAATTCTCTATAAAGACACAAATAATTAGGCCCATTAACTCAAAAGGCAATAAGCTTATTTTGCAGACAAAACTTAAATAGAACTTGTTTGTAAGGTTGGGATCACATTGGGAGCGTCTTCAGGAAAGGTTACGTAGGTAATTTGAAAGTAAGAATGACGCAATATTTTCATCGTATTATCGCTACTGCTGAGATGGTACACACTAACTTATTTATAAAGAAGAAGAAGAAGAAAGAAAAAGAACAAAACATTAATTATAGACATTACTACATAACATAACATTTATAAAAAGAAAAGAACACGAAAGGTCACGGCGTATCACTGCTGCTATAAACGGCAACTGACCCAGCAATATGCTGATGGGCAAGCCTTGAACGCTGATTTTCAGTCAGTGCCCGGTGCTCCTAAATATTTGATTCATTGAACCACTCATCAGAGGTAATAGGTATTCTTTTTGTTGCACTAACCCTTGCTGAGGATAATTTTAAAAAATCTATTTATAGGCTAAAAATTCCGCCCATGCAGGGACTCGAACCCGCGACCTCTGTTAACCGTACCAGCGCTCCCCCAACTGAGCTAATGGGCAAGTGCTGGCATCAGCGAAATTTCGAACCTCTTTATAATATTCTCTGTATTATTTACAGGCAGCGACATCTGGCTGAAATAATTTACCTAACCTTCCTGCGACGCAGGAACAGACCCGTGCCCCAGTAGTGGAGACACATAACTTCTATGTCTCCACTACTGGGGCACGGGTCCCAACCCTTTGACACCCAACCCTTGTATGATACAAGGGTTGGGTATCAAGGGCACGATACCTCAAGGTACTAGTTAGTTAGACCTGAGATTTTCGCCTTATGCTCATAGTTGGGCCATTGTTCGTAGCAAGAGCTGAGGTGTGTTTACACTTCACACGCTAGGATTTCTTTACGGCGTTTTTCTTCAACGTTAGCGAGTGGTATTGCTAACTAAAACTTCACAAATGTAGATAACTTAGAAAACAAAGTCGTTGGTAGAGCCGGGAGTCAAAGCGAAATTCGAGTCTGGGAAACCCACGACCACCCAATTGAAAAGCCGTCGTTCCACCGCTCCGCAATCACCGCTTTTCCTAATGATACTAAGCGTTCAGGTTTATCCAGGCCGACCTTCTATACGTTAATATTTTTTGATCGTAATAAGCATGCAAGAGCACAAAGAGAGCGACCACACCTAACAGGCGATCGTAAAGTGTTCGCGATGAGAAATCATAAAAATACGGTAGAATAATGCCGAGGTGATGAGAGGGTAAGACTTTTGTGCTCTTTTGACGGTTGAATAAAAAGAACGGACGGTATTGTTATTGGCTGTGCGAGTAAAACTCGCGCTGTGTAAAATAATCCCCTTATCTTCTCGAAAAGGAGAGTTGCTACTCGTATGAACAATTTTATACGTTTGAAGGCCGCTCCTCTAGGAGTAATTCCAGTGCAAACGTAGTTTGGTTTTTATTTTTAAACGACATGCTGCGTCGAAATGAATTTTTACTGTACATTTAGAGGGCACAAATCGAGGTTTGATCGTACTTAGAATTGGGAATAACCTTATCAAAAAGTAAATATATCCTTATAAACTTTTTTTTTAATGCACCAACCATTTTTAAAAAACTTGCTAACTGTGCCACGGTTAGCCAAAGGTCGCGGGTTCGAGTCCCGGCATGGGTGGAAGTTTTTGCTTCTAAATAGGGTAGTTTAGCCGGTTTTCGGCCATTTAAGGACATTTTCATATTCAGAGCGATTTTTTTCAATGACAGAGTAAACAAAAATGGACAAATAAAATACTTTTGAATCGTAAAACTATTGCAATTTCCATTTTTCAAACCTTCATCTAAGAAAACATTATCGTTTAATTATAAAAAATAATAATATCGTGAGGTGTGGATTTTGCCCTTTCCCGGCCACCTATTTCAGTTTACGGCCACTTGTTTTGTTAGTTTTCGGCCATTTTGTTTTTTCTAATAACTCTTATTTTTATGGTGGTGTATCGTTTTTAAATAACAATAAAATGAGTAAAAAAAATCAAAGAGCTTTTAATATTGTTTATACTTAAAACTAAAACATTAACCAATTTCCGGCCTCTCAATAAATCATGGCCGATAAACAAAATTGGTCAACCCGGGTTTCGGCCACCTTTCATAAAATGGCCGACAACCTAATTTGAAGGAGTTAACTTTCGGCCGCCAATGTCAATATATAATTAAACTCTTTCGAACAAATCAAGGATGAAAGAGTTCTCTTAGATCAGGATCTTAGTTAATATAAGAGAAACTTATTGAAATAAATAGATTTACTAGTATTTATCACCGCTTTTATAAATGACCGAAAAATAACCTAAATATCCTTAGTTCTCGGTCATTTTATTACACTTAGGCCGAAAAGTGGATTTACGAAGTCCCTCTCCCGGCCACCGTTATACAAAACAATTAAAATGGATTTTAAGCACGAATGCAATTAGTAAACATGCGGCCGAAATCTAACTGCATAAATCAGGATACTTTTTAAATTATATCTCAACAATATGATTTGGAAAAAGTGATTATTCAATGGTAAATTAATGAATTTATAATCGTAGGATCGGTGTCAGATTTCGGCCAGGCGGCCGAGAATCAACTGGCTCGTCAAAATTGAAGTTAGTTATCCGTCCACCTAATATTTACTAAAAGTACTAAGTATTATAGACATTTTCATCAAAATAACATCAGTTTAACATATTAACTGTGCATTATAGTAATATTTTGGTGGATAAATCAATACACAATGTCGTAACTTACCATGCAAATAATTGGCGCGCACTATTTTTTTCTCTGCTTTCGACACACACTCACATTGCTTGAAACGCGAGGGAAAACTGACGAAACAAATGAAACGCTACTAAGATACTTAATTATGTAGACAAAGACATCATTAGAATCTATGCGGTAACAATAGATTTTTTACTCGAGCCTATTTTATTTTCTTATTATTTCGTAAAAACTGCGTGATGGCCGAAAACTGAAGGTGGCCGGCAAACCGACTAAGTTACCCTAGGTTTTTAAAAATAAATCCTTTAAAATAGTTTGTATGAAAAGTCCTATGAGGCTGCAATATCATCTTTATTCTGTTATACTCAGTCGTAAGAACGATCAGAATCACAGTTCAAGTGAAATACTTGATTCTGTTTACAGTCATCACATCACATAACACTAATATTATAAAGGCGAAAGTTTGTGAGTGCGTTTGTTACTTCTTCACGTCCAAACGGTGGGAGTGATTTTAATAAAATTTGCTATGTAATTAGCTGACACCTTGGATTAACACAGGCTACGTTTCACACACAGATAAATTTTCACAGATACATCTTTACTGCAACAATTTGTACTTCGTAAGATAGCTTGAGATCTCCACACTAGGCATAGCCTGTAACGTGGAGACCGCACGACGAATTTATATAACAAGAAATTGTGCGTATTTTATGTAGTTACAGTGTCCAACTGTGAAGTAATTACAATAAAATTAGAATTAAAATAACAATTACATCGCAATTAATATTGATATTGAGTGCAACTCACAAATAATCTTAATTCAAGGTTAATATTTTTGGATTTAAATAGGTTCAAATTAGTTCATACATTATAGTAAAAAAAATATAAATATTAAATTTCTGTAACACCGCATGAGAGTTCAAATATAAAACGTTTTAACAGTTATTATTAGTTAATTAAATTATTATGATGCATATCATTAAATAAAGTTATTAATTTAAATTAATAGAATCAGAAGTCTGTGTTTATGAAACTACTTTTGAAAACGCTTCAGTACTGTCGTAAGTTTTGGCTATCAAATGATTGTGAACTATTTTACTGCGATAAAATATCTTATTAATAGTAAATAGTAAATACTAACTGTACACCGCGGGGCACAGTTAGTATTTACTATTTACAATCGAGTGCACACATTGATTTCAGCAAGGAAGGCTACATAGAAAAAGCTTGTATAGCTTTTTCTATGTAGCCTACAAACGTCCTACTGCAGGGCACAGGCCTTCTCTCAGAGAGAGAGTATGGGGTTAATTGCCACGCGTGCCCACCGCGGATTAGCAATTTCATGCGCTAAAGCAATTTCAAGTGCTTAAATAAATAAAATAAACTTCCATACACAATCTCTTCAATCCTAGTCAACAAAACTAGGATACCCTATGCTATGGTAACCAGGCAAGGACATCACAAACATGGAAATACTCATTTGCACAAATGTACGATGGGCTCCAGTGGAATCGAACCCACATCCTCGATAATTAGACCTGATACTGCTAGACCAACTTGGCAGTGATAGTAAGGCTTACTAGAGAGCAATGCACTCCCAATAGAACTGAACTGAACTCATATAATTACTGAAGTTGTATTGAGCTCATCCCTTTCAGACAGCACGCAGGCCATTGGAACCTTTCAATCCTACCACCTGGCGTAGGGAAAACTTTTTTCATTTCATTCATAGGTCCTCATCTACAAAATGGCTCGGATTACCGGCTCTTTTGGTACATCAAAAAGGTATCCACGCCGACCCTCTTCCGGACTCATACCTGTCCCCATTGTTGATAACTCCGGACTCAAAGAGTGCCCTCGGCCGACTTTGCATTGTGCTCTACCCTCTCGGGTGAACTTTGCCTTGTATAGCTTTGACATGCGACTTCGCTTGGATTGTCATGACGCAGCCGATATATATACGACCCATTGTAGGGCCGAAGAAGTGTAGCAGCTGAAATGGCAGTAGGCTGGTCACATCTGTCGCAGAACCAATGATGATCGTTGGAGCAGACGAATTCTCGAATGGAGACCACGACTCGGCAAGCGTAGTGTAGGATGCCCTCCGGCCAGATGGACCGACGACCTGAAAAAGGTGGCTGGTGGTGACTGGATGGCAAAAACGGGATATCGGGTCTTGTGACGCACCCTGGGGGAGGCTTATGTCCAGCAGTGGACTGCAATAGGCTGAAATGGATGGATGGATGGATTGATTGTAGGGCCATGTTTTCTCTCAGACAGAGAGAAACAAGCTTTATCACGAAGCGAGCGCACCGTCGTCGGTTGGCAAATTCTAGCGCTGACGTATGAGAGCATCTTAGGCTTTTGGATTTCCTTTCTATGTTTTCCTTCAGAGCTAACGAGTGGTAATACACATTTGTATTACAAATTCAAATGTATCGTTATCAACCCTTGTATGTTCCCACTGCTGGGGCACGGGTCTCTTCCTGCATCGCAGGAAGGTTAGGCCATACTCCACCACGGGGGCCGTATCCGGGTTGGTGGAGGGTTGTAAGACATTGGCGGGCCTTATTGTCAGAAGTTATCGAGCCGCCCATAAGGCCTCTGACAAGGCTTAACAACTGCCATTATATGACAGCCGGTTCCAAAGGCTTAACGTGCCTTGCGAAGCACGGAAGCGCTCGGAAAAATGCCACTAGCGCTAGCCACGGGACGCTCACCCATCCTGTACCTGACCGCGCCTGTTATTGCTTAACCCCTAGGCCACGAGCGCTTCAAAAATGTATATAATTCACTATCTTCGAAAACGAAGTCGGGGTTCGAACCAACCTTTAAATAGGGGGTTGTGGGTCGTATGTTTTACTGGAAATGCTACCAGTGCTGTACCACTGCTGGGTTGTCAACTTTTAGCAAAAAAAATTGCGTTGTATAGAAGTTACTTGTCAATACATGGCGGCGCAGAAAGTTCTGACAGAACTTATATAACAGGTTTTGTACTCGCCAATTCTTAAATAACAATAAAAAATATAAGATGTTGTATACCTTCACTAGACCTGCATAGGTAAGACGACGCAATTTACGCGTTTTACGTCAAAATTGGCGACTTTCCAGTACATGAATTGTCAAATTTTAATATTTTAACGCCAACATGACTCGCGCCGTGTACCTATACATAAAAATTAAGTATGGAGCAGCTGATATTTTTGCGATTCCAGAGTTGATCTCATAATAAAGCTAACAGAACAAAAACAAACAAACATACCTACGTTCTTGTTGTAGATAACGATGTCACAATGACGTTTTTCTAATTCAATCTCTTGATCCCACAGTTCATTTATTTATTTCGTTTCAAAAAGTAATTCGCCGAAGAAAAGAGTCAATAGGATTTTTTTTCTTATTAAAATAGTCAAAGGAGCGAACTGTCGAGGGAGCCTGGCTTATTGTAGCACCTGAATAACAAGACAAGTTTAACAGAAGTACGGACCCTTGCTAGATAGTGAATTTATAAACTTTAGGTATAGACCATTTATAAATTTTGTCATGGATTTATCTACATTGGTTCTAATGTTAATTTTAGGCAGGACAATTTTGATGACATAATGTGGTGTGGCGCCCTATCTAAATGAACCGTGATATTACCACTTAACGCCGATAGTTAGAGACCAAAACTATAAGAATAGGAAGACCTCAAGGTTGCCGCTCAAGATCTCAGCAAGTAGAGATCTTTTATACAGGTCATAATGCCCCTGGATATAATGTTAAATTTTCAATTTTTTTTTTGCCTCTAGTTCATCATTAATGCAGCGTTTTTAGTACAACGAAGGGTCATAAATATTAACGCGCGTCTAAATTTCAGGTACCAGTTGGAAAGTAATTCCCGGGCGACGAACATCATCGTTTCATTACGGTTCCTCCGTAGTTTGTAAGTTTGTATTAACTTTTATATGAATGAGATGAGAGTACTTTTATAAAATCTCTTTATAGGTAGTGTCGTGTATAGGCGTCCTAATACTTACGAGGACATCTATTATTTACAAGTTTTCTATTCAGAATTTTAACAAGTGCGTAGGACGGAGCCATAGAAAACTGTCGTTATGTGCCTATGTTTACACATATAAACTAACTTATAGTCTGTTCTTTTAGAATATACCTCGGTTACTATCGGATAGAATCGGATACATTCGTGTAATAGAAATATCGGAACTAATGAGACACTTAATTTCGAAATTGGAACTAGTATGACACTTTTACATAACAGAGCAGGAAGTAGTATTAAGTACACTCGTGTGCTTTCGGCGAAAACCGATGCCTACTCTAGAGCCCGAGGTATATTCTAAAAGCTAAAACACTATAACTTGTTATTGTACTTCAGGGACTCAGTGTCCTAACATAGTCATCTTTTGCTTAAATTCAAATTGGGAAGCACGGAAGCGTTCGGAAAAATGCCAATAGCGGTCGTCACCGGTTCGTACAATGCTGACATAAATGTATTATGGTGACCAATTTTTACAAAAGTGGTTACAGGATGACGTTAAAACGACTAGTTTTAACGTTATCTGAAAGTGAAGTGATGTCAGGTAAGGATTGTAACGATAGCCTTATGCACATAGCCTTATGTACTCAAACTCTCATGTTTTCTTGCCTTCCGAGTGCTTAGTGCGAGTTTGACAGATCCAATCGAATGACTTTACTACCGCGTTAATCGAGCATCGAGTAGTGAGTATGAGTAAGTTAACCGATCGAACTGACAAAACGCTGTCACAGTACAACTCGCACTCGCGTTTATTCGTGTTTTGGCTGATAATCGTGTTCACTTCTCAACGTAAACCATTACAACTCGCACTCAGCAATTTTAATTTCCATACTTGTCGCTAGGTGGCGCTTCCTCGATGCCATAGAAATATGAGTTTTCGTTAACGCGATCGAGTAGTTAAAAAACTCGCACTAAGCACTCTGCATCAACGGACCTTCTTATCGAGTCAACTATAACCACTGACTATATCCAACCTCTCTCCCTGTACAATAACCTCGAAAAATATAAATCTGAGTTAAACTCATAGAACCGGTGCTTCAAGATTGGCGCATTTTTGAGGTAACCATTATTATTACCTTTTTTATGTAGCCGATAAACATCTCACTGCAGGGCACATGCCTTTTCTCAGAGAGAGAGAGCATGGGCTTAATCATGACGCGTGCCCACCGCGGATTGGCAATTTCAAGCACTGAGGTATTTGAACACCTCAGATACTCAGGTTTTTTCCTCACGATTTTTTCCTTCACCGTTAGCGAATGGTATTACTACCATAGCAATTGTTATAATAACAATTATTAAATAAAAAAAATAAAAACCAACTTAACACTACACTTCAAATGTGCCTTTAAATTTTGCAGTGCTCCCTCGATTTCTTCAGGATCTCATCATCAGATCCCGTGAAGTCAACCCTGACAAACAAAAAAAAATTTTTTCAAATCGGTTCATGCATCTGCGAATAATCAGGGAATAGAATTAAAACTCACTTCTCTTTTTTTGGAGTAGATGAAAAATATTTTAAAATAACCAAAACCATGTATTAGAAGTACTTCAAGCCCGCTCGGTGTACTTCTAAATAGACCCGAAGGCAACGCCTAACATTCTACATTGACAATCAACAAACGCAATAAACATTCTTTACATTGAAATAATTTTTACATTTCTGGAATCTGTCCAAACCTAATAAAAGTGTGACTGAAACCCTTTCTATTTTCTCCCGTCAATAAACGTGCCGTAAAATAAACAAAGAAGCTCACATTTGGGTGTCATCATCATTGTTGTGGAACTCCACATGAAAACTATTATAAGTATGTTACAATGTTATAAATCGGTGTGGTCCGACGACAACACAACAGAATAAAACGTCACAGAAGGTTCTCTCTCGATAGACAGCGTGTTAGTAATTATAAAAGTGTGTCCACGTCCTATCCTGATGCGCCTCTCCTTTTATCTAGTCCTAATGATCCTGAGCGCACTGAACCGTTCGATCCGCTATTTGACTCTCTTTTCAAGTAAGTCTTAAACGGTAAATAACTCTTCCATTAGACCAAAAAATATTTTAGTATATTTTTTGAGGACCTAAAAGCAACATAAAAATATATTTTAAAACTTCAATTTCCTAAACAAACTAAAAACGCGGTCAGCCAATTTTGTCTATGGTTTGAAATCCAAAAAATTGTAAACAAAGTTTGACATTAAATTTTTTGTAAGTGATCTCTGAGCATAGTGAAATAACAACAACGCAACCATGATTTCATCGAATTTACATCCAAAATATATATATATATCATTATTGCATTGTTCGAGAATAAAAAAACACGTCAATAAAGACCCCCGGGAAGTTGTGGATTCGTGTTCCCAGTGAAATTAACATTCGAAAAACTTGGCTCAAACTTGCCAAAAGAGACCCCGACTCTTTATCTCGGGTGTAGATATTTATGTGAAGATCACTTCGATGTAAGTCCTATAATAATCAATGTCCACTGGCTCTGGCTGAAAGATGTTTGTTAACATACTTTAGATGGTTTTAAGATGGCGGATAGCGTTTTCGCCGTTACGAATTAAACAAGGAAAAAAATTTTGTAACTTTGCAAATTTTGCAGCCATCCTGCATACTTACTTAGCAAAATCAATATATTTCGGTTTCTTACGTTAAATACTATAGGAAATATTCATTTATCGCGTCAAATTCGATACGTGTCAAATAGCGGATTGCATTCGTTTGCTTCAGTCTTTACCGGCCATTAGACGAATATCAGTTCATGTAAACGATAATTGATAAAATTTTCAATTTTTTTCTATTTCTTATAAACTCGTCTTTACGGTGCCGAATAGGCATATGTTGTCTGTCTACCTGTTGGTCTGACATATACATGGTTCTATATATTGATTCGTAATAAGTAGCTACTATTGAATTGACGTTACAGCGAATTGACCAACAAATACAAAAAAATACAAAAAAGTTATTAAATAAGGGGGTGACTCTAAACAGACATACAAATAAGTGTATACATAATAGAAGAAAGTTGATCTTTTGATCTTCAACCGGTTTTAACTTTATCTGCCGATTCGTGCCAAAGTTTACAAAATCGATGGAAAACGATTTATAGGTCTTTGAACGTAAATGGAATTAAAACACATAACATAATCAGTCGCTAGACAATAGTTTCATGCACGTTCGCAGAAACCTTAAGGCCCTTAACACATCAATAGTCTAGGCATTAGAGTTTTATTTAGATGCATTCACAGATTTAGTTAGATATTAAACGGATCTGATCGCGATTATTTTATTAGGTACCTTACGGTTCGGCAGCGTTACAGTTGCCGTGGTCTCAGGTAAACTGAAGTGGCGAGTAAGTCAATTATTGTGAGTAGTCACTTTTAGTTTTTGCAGCAGGCCTAGTCGCAACGTGAGTATTGCGACTCAGTAAGAAATATAATACATAGGTTTTCAATGGAAATATTATAATAGATAAATTATCGTGCAAATGAAATCCCTTCCGAACTAGATCGAATCGCGCGAGGCGCTGAGGTTAAAGCACAGTTGGTTCGATATCAACCCTTGTATGTCCCCACTGCTGGGGTACGGGTCTCTTCCTGCATCGCAGGAAGGTTAGGCCATACTCCACCACGGGGGTCAGGTCCGCGTTGATGGAGGTTTGTAAGACAGTGGCGGGGTTATGCGATTGATTACTAGACTATAAATACCGTCAATGACTACACATTTTTATTTTATTCAATTTTATATTACATTCTTAAGAGACTCGCCCCGCAGAATTTTGCGTTGATGTTTTTGTCCTTCTGGTACTTTATTCCCAAAAGTGCTGATTGCAAGTCCCCTCGCAACTCGCGTGGATTTTTAAACACAGGAGGGCTTTCTGAAGGGGCCCTTTATCCTCTATGTTAAAGTACACGTTTACGACCGACTCGTAAAACACGGATCAGTGAAAATTTTTGATATGTAACGTTTCTATTCAAATGTGGAGTTTATGACTGGCGCGCATTATAATTTTTACCGACGTCATATTTTTCCCCGCCGCCCCGTGATTGTGAACGCTGGTTGTCAAAAGGTTCTCATTTTTTTATTAATAACATGAAATCTTTTATGGCCTTTTAATCACTTCCTCGTTTTTACGATGGCAACTCTGGGATGCGATATTGTACGTTATTGTGTCGCTTTTATTTTCTTCGGGAAAGAAGTGTATTTACGTAGTGACGTAAAACTCTTTCAGCGGACGAGTTTTCTAATTTTAACTTCCCAATGGGAGGAGCTATTTTATCAACTCGAAAGTGGTGCTAAATCTTTTTGTAAGTATGCATTCCTTACATACCTGTGTAGACTCGACCACAAGGTTTGCGACTTCTTTATCTATGGGTACGTCTTGAAATGTCAGACCCTTCGACCCAGTACAGTAATAAAGCTTTTGGTGAACAGTTTAATGACTCTGGCTGAATGCCGCCATACAAACTATTCAAGTAATTAATTCGGCTTCCTATTTGATGTTACCTACTTTGTTTCTAATCAATAATAAACAAACTATATTTATGGCATTTCATAAAATAATTTATAAACAAGATGGTGAATAAAAAATGGCCCCATTTAGTCATCTGGCGGCACGGCGACGTAATTATGTGATATCGAATAAAACATGAAAAAAATGCGCAATAAAGAAACATGTGTGGCTGGATGGGGACTGAGCACTTATTACTCGTGAGAATAACATTCGGTTTGTTATGATTACATTACAGGGTGATACAGGTCGTGAATAAATGCGACGGAGTGTGTGTCATGTTTTAATTAGGTGCAGGTCCTCAAGGTCTTGTGCAACTAGTATAGATAGTTAGAATGTTCTTTACTGTACACAGAAAGTACAGTACTGGTATATACCAGTTGCTATGAGAAAAGATTTTCAAATTGTAGATTTTCTTCCGCTGTCGTTTTCTCCGCTACAATATGGCCCAAAGGTAGCGGTTACACTGTATTACACTTATTGACACTTAGCAAACAAAATTAAAATTGTTTACGATGAAATATTCTTTTTATTTCAGTTGTGCGCCCGCGCTACCTACTGCGCCGTTTAGCTGTTCGCGTTTCGCAAAACTTGATTTTATCAGTTTTATGCAAATTACTAAAATTATAGACTTCGATATCAACCCTTGTAAGTTCCCACTGCTGGGGCACGGGTCTCTTCCAGCATCGTCCAGGTAAGTGGAGGATTGTTAGTTAGTGGCGGGCCGTACTGTCGGCAAAAGTTATCAAGCCGCCCAAAAGGCCTCTGATAACTTAGCGACTGCCATTACATGACCGCCGGCACCAACGGCTTAACATGCCTTGCGACGCACGGAAGTTCTCGGAAAAATGTCCATGGCGGTAGTCATGGGACGGTCACCCATCCAGCACCTGACCGCGCCTGTTATTGCTTAACCTTAGTGATTGATTCGACACAAGCCCTTCCGTGAATCCAGTCCACTTAATAAATATCATGTTATGGCACAGGTAAACGTGTTACTAACCTCCTGTTTCTGAATTGACGGATTTCACTTAGCGAAATCATAAATAGAGTTCTCAAAAAAGAAAACAGGACGGTTAGTATATACTTGGTATTGATCTTAATTCAGATACCAGCAGTGGTAAGCCTTCGCGATCGCTAATAGCCACGCAGAATTTTAGAAGGAACTAACTTTTGTCATAATAAACAACCATGGCACAAAAGAAGAGGCCAATACCCCGCGCCAGATGAGAATCCGTTCCCAGAATCAAGAGAGAAGCGTTTAGTGGACATTCATTAGGTGACTTTTCTTTTATTTTACACTATTTCAAGCAACGATAAAAGGCCAGAAGTAGCAACGTAGACGGCCGACGGTAATTCTATGTCACATGTTGGTAAAAAAGTTCAATTTAGGGTCGAATGTCATCGAAATCAAGCGGTAAATCAAAATCAAGAATGTATCTATGTAGAGACGCCAGTCACAGACACCGAAGGTCTCGAACGGTCGACAAAAGCGAAGGATATGAAGATAATGATAGACTTGAGCGTGAAATGTGCATTCTAGCTAATATTCATTACAGGTAAAAGCTCACAAAATAAACGGAAGCTTTTTAGCGATACAACTTTGAGCTTTTTGCCGAGCCGAGTCATTTTAAGTCAGAATAAAATAGGATAGACATAGTTTATTACTAAAACACACAATAATTAGGTAGTGGTAACAGAAATTTGACAGTAATTTTAGACTGCATCTAACCATTATGGTAATCTTGCATGACACATTTTTCCAAAGAACTAAGATATGTGAGAGTTTAGCTAACATATTGGTTACCACTAAATAATCAGCCACGCTGGTGTTAAGTAGTCTCCAGCTTTAGGGTTGTAATTTGGAGCAGAAGCAGGAGTTGGTAATTTTTCCGCCATCAGACTTCTACATTAGCGGGCTTATTAGAGTTTATTTAAACTATGGTTACATCTCTTCCTTCGAGATCAACCCTTGTATTTCCCCACTACTGGGGCACGGGTCTCTTCCTGCATCGCAAGAAGGTTAGGCCTTACTCCCGCTTGGGGGCCAAGTCCGGATTGATAGAGTATTGTATGACAGTGGCGGGCCTTACTTCAGAAGTCGTCAAGCCGCCCACAAGGCCTCTGACATGGCTTAACGACTGCCATTACATGGCAGCCGGCACCACCGACTTAACGCGCCTTGCGAAGCACGGGAGCGCTCGGAAAAATGCCACTAGCGGTAGTCACGGGACGGTGCGGTAGTCTCGGCTGACCAATTCCTTCCAAGATTAGAAGTGGCAACTCTGTATAAGCACATATGCCAATTTAGGGTTTTATTCTAACGACGTATTACCGCCTGGCTACCACCTAAGTTTTATCTTTCAGTAGGTACCTACCTAACTGAGTAATGTGAACGTTAAGACAACAGCATTCATATTTTTGTCAACTGCCTAACAGTAATTGTAGTAATAGTAATTGCATGTATACGAAGATTGATGGTCTGTACTTTACATAATATAATATGCTATTTTACACTTGTCAAGAGCGACTTTTGAACGGTTACTTTGCGATGTATTTCGAGAACACACATACGCACACACACGTACACACACACACGCACACGCACGCACGCACACACACGCACGCACAACGCGCGCACACACACAGATGCGCACACAAACACACACACGCGCACACACCCTCACACACACACGTACTCACACCGGAATCTGTACACTTCGCAGTCATGTCTGTACACCTAATTTAATAATAAGAATATAGCATTTATTTCGAACAACTTAGGTCCATATAAAAACAAACAAAAGGGTGTTAGTAACAATTTAAGCATTCTGTTTTACTTTATTTTTAATGTTCTATTTTGCTTTTTATTTCGAAGTTAGTTTTTTTTTCTTGAGACTTTAAACGATAATTTCTGTCTCCTAGTTACGTTAGTATAAAATAAGCTCTTAATTGGCCTATAGTGAATTATATTTACTAAAACACTACTTGGAAACTTTTATATATATATATGTCACCGGAAGATAACAAAATCAGCAAGTTTATAAATTACCTAGGAAATTTATAAACTTTCGTAGGATTGTAAACGAGAGATAAATTGTATTATTTTACGCCCATATTTTCGCAAATTTATTAATTTGCGAAGTCTCGTGGTAAATTTATAAAGTAACGGATATCCATTCGTAAGATTCTAAACAGTTCGACCAATCACAGAAGAGCTTTTAATTTTACGCTTTTATAAAATACGGCAAATAACACACAGCTCTCTGATTGGTCGATGTCGACAATGGCAATGCTTGTGCCCATAGACTTAGGTACAATAAAGCTTGCCAAACTAGTATAAATATATCAGTTTCGATTACCTACCTAAAAGTATTTTTACTTTAAAACTAAGTAGGTATCTATAATACAGGGCTACTTTCTTACATAATATGCTAATGACCCCTACTTCACTCTTCCAGAATAAAAGAACAAAAATGGTATTCTACGATATTAAAAAGTTAAATTAAAAAAGAAAAAAAACAACACAATAATTATACTATTTTTATTTTAATGCACTAACCCGTGCTAAGGAACAAATTTAAAAACCTATTTAGAGGCTAAAAATTTCACCCGTCCCGGCATGGGTGAAATTTTTAGCCTCTAAATAGGGTTTTTAAATTTGTTCCTTAGCACGGGTTAGTGCATTAAAATAAAAATAGTATAATCATGTGGGTACAGTGATATCGTTCCGATGTTAAACCTAACTGCAAAGTAGGTAGTCGGGGCTGTAAGTAATGCAATTTGCTTAAGTCAGATGTCGCTGCCTGTACGTAATACAGAGAATAGTGTAAAGAGGTTCGAAATTTCACTGATGCCGTGAGTCGCCCATTGGCTCAATTGGTAGAGCGCTGGCACGGATAGCCAGAGGTTGCGGGTTCGAATCCTGGCATGGGTAAAATTTTTAGCCTCTAAATAGGTTTTTAAACACAATAATTGTGAAATTAAATTTCCAAAAATTCGTGAGGTTAAGGTGAATTAGCAGGAAAAAAAGATTTTTAAAATACTATTTATAGTAATAAACTAAAGTTGGTGGAAGATTAAAGCCATATTTCTAAAATTATTTTGAATCTGTGAGAAAACAGCTCGCAGTGTTATGGCGTAGAATCCGACGGGCCAACGTCCCAAAGTTTCAGCTTTCTTATAGTCTTCTATCATTTTAACGACCTTTTTAATTTTTTACTCTGTCCATTCCGACTTCTTACTATTTTGGTCATGACCACTATAAAACTTCCGTAGCTCTGTGGTAAATTTCACTTCGTCAACAATATTTCTGATGGAGAAGGAACACGTGACTTATTCAACCAATCAGAGCACACGTGGCGTTTTGTTAAAGCTTACTTATTATTTTACGCTTGAGCTTGATAAGTTTATCAATTTGCGATAATATGGGCGTAAAATAATACAATTTATCTCTCGTTTACAATCCTACGAAAGTTTATAATTTTCCTAGGAAATTTATAAACTTACGGATCTTGTTATTTTCCGGTGACATATATAACTCTTATAAAATCTCTACTATTTTAGTCATATTGATAGCTAAAAATAATCTGCGATTGTATGGGAATTGCTCACAATCACTTTGTCCTGCACCTTGATTATCTATGTAACTTTAACGTATACATCTGTGTGCAGTAGGGGAGTGTTTACTTAGCACTGCCGCATTTGGCAGAATATGTATCACACATAGTGGAAACTGCATTTCAAATATCTGAGACATTTCAGTGATATTGAGACACATAATTGATAAATTATGTGTCTCAATATCACTGAAAAAACATTAAAAAGTATATAATCAAGGCGCTGCTTCCAAACTTGGATACCTACTCTGTGCTGTGGCAAGATTAACAGGCAAGGAGATCACAAACTAGGATACTTTGTGCTGTGGCAAGATTAACAAGCAAGGAGATCACAAACTAGGATACTCTGTGCTGTGGCAAGATTAACAGGCAAGGAGATCACAAACATGGAGATACACACAGACTGAGGCCTAGTCTTTGTATATTTCCATATGTTTATGAGTGGGAATCAGTGGGACACTAACCCACAACCTCTGGCATGGTAATCAGACGTGGTGCCGCTAGACCAACGAGGCAGTCAACACAGAGAGCTTTGTTAGAGATTAAAGACTTTTTGCTATTAATGATTATTAAGGCGTTTTTATATCTCGCAAAGAACCGACAACCGTTGGAGTAAACGTGTCCTTGAGTGGAGACCGCGACTCGGCAAACGTAGTGTAGGACGCCCTCCGACTAGGTGGCGTCCTACACTATGGATGGCGATCTGCGAAAAACTGCAGGCAGATGCTGGATGCGGCAAGCTGAAGACAGGGCGCTATGGCGCTCATTAGGGGAGGGCTATGTCCAGCAGTGGACTAGTACAGCCTGACGACGACGACCACGAAGGCGTTTACTTTTCTATACAGGCGACCGACCGGCTGACTTAATCTTAATTCACCTTATGTGACATCGGTATCAACCCTTGTATGTCCCCACTGCTGGCGCACGGGTCTCTTCCCGCATCGCAGGAATGTTAGGCCGTACTCCACCACGGGGGGCAAGTCCGGGTTGGTGGAGGATGTGACATCGGGAGGATATTATTATTATTAAATTCTTTATGGCACAAAAACACAAAGTATTTGATACAAGTAGCTAATGCTTAGTAGCATTTTCTTCCAGTCAATATTTGGTTTGTGGATAATGGCTGGGTGGGTTTTGCAAAATACTAAAAGTAGGGGTAGTGGGGCTTGGGAGGGGGAGGAGGATCTGAAAAGTACTACGCTAGTATTATAAAGACGCACGGTCTTATTTAATAAAACGCGCAGCCTTAAAACACTCCTCAGCGGCAGTTTAACTGGTCTATGGTAAAGGAAAAAACGTAACCGTAAATGTAAACGTAACCACAGACTCTGAGAAGTGATTTAGAGCAATAGTTTTTTATGTAAGAAAGGTAAAGTTTGTATTCAGGGGCTTGTTTCATAGAACTACATTTCATGGTTTACAATGACAATGCGGTATAGGTACATTGAACATAATATATTCATTGCATACAAAGTCGATTAACCCACAGATTAACAAGTAGACGCCGCTGCGCAATGTATCTCACATTGACATAATAAACATCGAATGTTCATTTTATGAATCTCGACCCAGGCTTAAGCTTCTAAAAATAGATGAGACTGTTAATTTACCACTTTTAATTGCGATTCAAGATGTTTTCCTTCACCTTGAGCGAATGATAAAAATACGATCTGTAAAATTAAGCTGGCGCTAGTGTTACTTTAAAGAGCCTCTCAAAGGACCTTTGGAGGCAGGACAATGTCCGTAGAAAAGACCAGCCTGGTCCAGTCCTTCTGTCTGTGTTTACTAATATATTTTAGTTACACAATCGAGGGCATTGTAACTTTAGGAGTAGCGAAACAGGAACACCGTTCTGAGAAACGTGCTTCTGAGAAAAACACATCGCTCTTTAACCAGTTGGATATCAATAGCATAGTGTTGTGATTTGTGAACGGAGCTAATGAAGAATTATGCTTCACATATATAGAAGCGCTCGTGGCCTAGGCGAACCAAGTGATTGGAATCAATCACTTGGTTAAGCAACAACAGGCGCGGTCAGGTACAGGATGGGTGAGCGTCCCGTGACTACCGCTAGTGGCATTTTTCCGAGCGCTTCCGTGCTTCGCAAGGTACGTTAAGCCGTTGGTGCCGGCTATCATATAATGGCAGTCGTTAAGCCATGTCAGAGGCCTCATGGGCGGCTTGATAACTTCTAACAGTAAGGCCCCGCCACTGTCTTACAATCCTCCACCAACCCGGACTTGGCCCCCGTGGTGGAGTATGGCCTAACCTTCCTGCGATGCAGGAAGAGACCCGTGCCCTAGCAGTGGGGACATACAAGGGTTGATAACGATAACGATATATAGCAGCCTATATATCGTCGGTATAAAGGTAAAACTCATTAACTGCTTTTCCATTTTTTTATTTATAAACTGATAATTATTTTTGCCCAAAAATAACACTGTCTAGTTAACTCATAAAAAAAATTACGATGGGTGAGCGTTTTTATTTAGTATCTCAAATTCACATTAGCGCAGTTTCTACGATTAGGCTCATTGGCAGTTTTTACTGAATTTTACGTTTATACCGACGATATTTACATTAACTGCAGGAGCGAGAGTGATGGGCGATACTAGATGCTATCTAGCCCCACCAATGGAAAAAAATGGTATCCTCTTTTATAATTTACTCTTAAATGTTATTATTGGCACTCAAGTCTCTCCATTAAGCATAATTCCATTGTAACAATTTACAACGCTGTGACTGTCTGTTGCCAAAATAGAAATATTATATTATTAATTAATGCACTAACCCTTGCTAAGGACAATTTAAAAACCTATTTAGAGGCAAAAATATCCGTGCCAGCGCTCTTTACAACTGAGCTAAGTCAAGTCCTCTTAAATCTAATTTAAGAGGACTTGAGAATAGATGGTCAGAGTGGAGTTTTTTTTCCAGTTGCTTTTTTCTCCACTACACTACGGCCCGAAGGCTCTCACTTTCACTTTCATATTACATTGTACTTTGACATTCAGCAAACAGAATGTAAATTCTTTTCGTTAAAATAAATTGAATTCAATTGAATTAATACATTAGATACCACAGTTAGCAAGCATATTTTGCTTGTATGCACAATATATATACAGAGTGAAACAAAATCTCTATACACGTAGTTAAATCCGAAAATGGACTGTTCTTTCCGGCAATAGTAAGGTTTTCAATTTCAATTTACTTTTCAATGGAGCAGCTAATCTACTTTGGCGAGTTCAACGTATTCGCCATAGTAGAAGGTGACGAGTCAAACACACATTTTAGGATTCTAATGACGTTTTAGTTTCACCTCCTATAAAGATCGAAGTTATGGCTTCAGTAAACACAGTATTAGCATTTACAATCTGAATTTTATTTTCCAAGTACAAAATTGAAATGTAATGTGTGTACCGTCAACATCAAATCAACCTTTATTACACGCGTGCACTCTACACGGTAACATTACGGGCGACAAGAAATATAAAGGTTAACCTGCTGTCGCCCCAAGAAGTTAGGTACTTTAGCCCGTAATATTAGATAGATAATCGCACTAATCACTACTTACTTCTTCACGTCTTAACGGCTGGAGCGATTTTAATACAATTTCGTGTGCTTTAGTTAGCTGACATTAACTGGTTTAACCTGGATTAACATTAGGCTAAGGTTTTTTGCGGGAAAATGTCTTACCCCCATAGGAAAAATCGATAAACCGCGGAAACACCGCAGGGCACATCTAGTTGTACATAAAAGTGGAAATTACAGAGATATTTCTATTTATTTATTGTTGTTACTGCGAGAATTCGGATTTTCTTAAAAATGCCGAGGCGAATAACTTTCGATATTCAACCGAAGTTTCCTTTGCACAACAAACTCCGTCAAAAGAACAAAACACAATGCTGATATTGTATACGCAAATACAAGACTGTTTGCACAGTTTGCGCTGAGGCGAATCTTAAGACTTGATGAGTTTAACCTTAAAGCTGTACAAACACACAAGTTTTAATCATGCTGTGCGCTCACAGACTGTGAAATAAATCGCCTCGCAAGTCGTGCGCTTTTCTGGTAAATTTTACCTTTATTGTTATACTTCTTTATTGTTATACTATATTGCACACGAAACATTAAATAGGACATTACATAAGTAATAACATGTACAAAGGCGAGCTTATCTCTGTAAGAGATTTCTTCCAGCAAACCTTGGAGAGTCGGAGCAGCAGTAAGAAACGGGTCTATAAGCGTGTACAAAATAAACTACATAGACTGCAAAAACCCTTAACAATAACGTAAGCAGAAATAATACACTACATAGACTAAATACCTGTAAATATACATAAATACATAGTAAATCATTAATAAATATATAGCTAAAAGTTATGATAGAGATAAATAGTGCTCTTTTAACTGCTTCTTCTTTACCTCCTGCCTGGAATAAAATGCATGCCATCAGCACGCCCATATCCGTGCTTGGGCGTTCGACAAGGTCAGCGGCGCTTTTCTGTTTACGGCTATTTTCCTCCACCTCAAGTATGCTAAGATAAAGTAGCATTCTTAGGCAAACAATATATACAAGAATATACTGAATATATAAAAAAATACTAGCTTGATAACTATGAATAAAGGTCACAGACTAAATCCGTGATGTGACGGCAAGGAAGAATGCTAATTAAAATTTTATTTCATTCAGATTTAGTCTTAACCGCGTTGATTATTAACCGCGTTGTTAATAATCGTAAAATACGGAAGGCAATAAGGCCTAACAATCAAGTGGTTTGCTCGTCCTAGGTCATTCATTCCTATTAATTCATAAATTCATAAAACCTCTCTTATCAATTTCTGGACCTAATAGTGTTTAAAAAAACAATTTTATTGTCTGCAGAATTTAGGTGCCTGCGTCTTGAATTGCACGTACAATCTTCGATTGGCGTTTTTCAAGGGAACAGAACGAGTGAGTGAATGAATTGTTGAATGACGGAAATTTTCGAACGAGTGGTTCTTGAATGTCATTCGGACACTTTTTATTTTATTTTTTTCTTTGGGAAAACTTACAGCTAAGTTTACCAAAATACCCTTTTTTTTAAAGGAATAGCTAATTGCAATTATTAAAATTATTTTTGTTGTTAGTTGTCAAATATAGAGGCGCCACTGGTTGATTTGAAAGTTCCAAGCGCGCGAACAAATTTTTTACACTCACCTAAAAGCTGAATAAAAAAAAGTATAGTAAAACCATTTATTATTATAGCAATAAACAGTGTATGTACTTATTAAGTTTTTTATTTCAATTAGCTTACATCCATCCTTGCCGAACTTTATGTGTGCTTTGAGTGTATTATCTTCCTATAGACTCATTACCTTCCTAAACATTGATTGTAAACAGTATCAAGCATTTCTTCGCAATATTTTTAAACGACCCATCCAACGATACCCCACAGTATGGTGTGGGTGATAAAAAAATTGCAGGGAAGGTAAACGAAGATTTTTTTTTTGTTATATCTTATTCTAATGATTGCTTAATATCATCATCATCAGCCCACCTCTGCCCACTGTTGGGTATAGGCATTTTCCCTATCACGCTATCCTATGTACCTTCACCTGTTCAACAGATTTCTACGGACGACGGATGGCGAAACCTTCGGTTTCTGGTTCAAAAACGCTGAAGGAATTCGAAGTAACCCTGTAAATATGGAACACTATTTTACAATGCTTTCTTTCCACGGAATTACTTAATCCAGGGTCGTTTGTCCACACAAGTAGGTAGGTACGGAAACGTGACCACAATAGGATCATCCAATGAGAAATAAAAAAACGGAGACGTGCGAGTAGAACTGTCGTTCTGAGGGTTCCCAATAAACGATTGGAGTTAGAAGAAATGTTTCATCATCATCATAATAAAATTATTATCAGTCCACCACTGTCTACTGCTGAATAGGTAATAGGCATTTTCCCCCAAATGTCTTAGCCAAGAAATGTTTCCATGCAAACATTTTCCACGAAAGATATACAGGATATAAGGATAAAATGTGATACAACTACAAATAGACTATTTATTAATTAGTTCCTTTACCTGTGCTATGACTTGAGACAAACTTACTTCTTTCATGATTCTAATTCAGTTAGTGTCATCTCGGCCGCTTTTAAAACTGGGCCGCGGGCGACTTTCCACCTTTAATAATCGTTATTGGCCCTTATTAGTTTTACATAAAGGCCGATTTTCCACCTTCGAAATTTGCTATTGGTCAATTGGGACAGTTTAGAAGCGGCCGAGATGACAACTAACCCTTCTTATTTGGATCAACGGTTTGTGCCCTATGTAGGTTTTGACAGTGAGGTTAGTGAGTGTAATATTACGTACTTACGTATTATGAATAATATGATGTGACACAAATGAAAATTCTGTTTTATTGACTTGATGTGGAAGCCTGGTATGATTACAGCTTTCTTACTTAGTTAAGTGTTTGTAGTAGTTGAAATTAAGTTCAACTTGATGAAAAGGTTCCTGACTGACGAAGGAGCAACAAAGCGATCCTATAAGGATTTTACTATTTCCTTTTAAGCAACGGAACCCTAAAAATACAGCTGAGAAGTGTTAAATAAAACCTGTTAATCAGGTCCCGAGGCATTTGCAAAGGATCTTTTTTTATTCGAGTTTCCAGTTTCGCTGAACAAACAACGCCACAGAGGGGGGTGTAAGTAAGCTATCGTGATAAGCTTCGGGTTACTGGAGACAAAACAAAGGATACAGGACTCAATGACAAGGAAAGTTTCTAGGTGTCGAGCAAGGCTGAGGATAACGCGGTGTCGTAAAATAAAACTACTTAGAAAAAAATAGGGGAAGCTCGGGAATACTTCATAGGTCCCATAAAAAGCGCGTGCGACGCTAAAGAAATTGCGGTCCAGTTCAAAATATTACGAGGAGAGCACCGCGGCCCAGTCATTATTCTGCCCCATAAATAACTCACTATACAATAACGCTAACCCTTCACTGCCTCTTCCTTTTACGATATACGCAGAAAGGGAATAAAACATCGGCGAGCCGAAACAAAGGCAATAAAACGAAAATGACAGGGCCACACGGTTTCGCGGGACGAGAAACGCGCACTATAATTTCGCATTATGTAATACTCGGAAGGAGTTCGCCTCGCTCGGGCAGGATACGAAATGCAGTGAGGTCTAAAAATAACTTCAAGGTTGCCCGCAGCTGGCGTTGGCGATTGAACAACAGCGCAGGGGACCCTCCTGGTTTTCTTTTTGTAGGATCAAGGTCCACCGGTTCGGTTGGACTGGCTTGCATGCATATTTCTTTGTTCGTGTTTGTTGTTGAGTCCGAGGCATCCAGACGTTTTGAAACTACACTCAAATTGCACCGGTGAGTGAGTAGTATTTGTAGGTCAAGGGCTGTTTTTTATGCTACCTTGGACAAAAATAGCTAGTATTATTTGACTGTTGTTACTGGTAACTATTACTATAGTTAAGCTCACAGCTGTATCTCGGAGGGGTGACCTGAGACCAGAATTTGCCACTTGCCACTATCCTGATAAAGCTCTTTCCCTTCATCAACATTCGTAAGTCTTTGCACGCACGTACGCGGTCTTTGATTTATTTTCATCTTGCCCTTTAGTAATTACATCCCCTTTTTGTTCGCCTATTGGTTGAACTACTAGCAGTATTAATAATGTGTTTAAATTAAAAGATCACTTTATTGGCCTTATCCTTAGAATTTTAATACTCGTACCAACAAAAAATATGTAATTAAACGTACATTTTAACGTACTAGGTTATAAGGAGAATTAGCTAACAGTGAATGAAAGCAACGTCAGACGGCTGTTTTTAGCAGAAATCGATTCAAATCCTAGGATGTAGATACTACGTTTTAGGCTACATGTTTTAAAGATAGTTACCACAGATATAAATTTTTGATGATTACTTTTTGCAATAAACGTACTTATTATAAAACAAGTGATTTTTATTCCTATGGTGGCGCTAGTAGGCACCCCAAAACGCCGTAAGGATCTATAACGTTGTTTTAGTTCACCGTTAGCGGTTGGCTACTACAAATTTATAAATGTGCATGGCATAAAAAAAAAGTCTTATGTACTTATATAAGTCGATCCCACTAAAAGATGAGGTACCTATTACTCTTATGAACCGGCTCTAACATGCCTGTAATCAGACAAGACCACTCGAATTTAAGGCCAGCGTTTTATTGATGCGCTATTTTGAATATTATATTAACGCGAAAATGACATTGAATGATAAAACATCGTGAAAATTATTTTTAATGTTTCACAATGTTAATTGTAAATTGGTTAATTGTATTTTACAATATTTATTGCATAAATATAGATTTATGCGATAATATGAAATATTTGCAACGATCAGAATAATTTGTCAAAAAAGGCAAACATACTTCAAAATTTGTTTGGAGTAACATTGTATCTATGCCATAAACACATAAAAAAGTATACAAAAAACAAAAAAACTCTAATAATAAAAACCTGTCGCAAAGTTTTTAACCACAGTGTCACACTTTACATTTGTAAAAAGTTTTATGCAACAGAACAAAATTAAAAATCGAGTGTGTTCACTTCGCACTATGACTTTCTCACTCGTGATCTCTAACTAAAGTTTTCCGCTTATAAAAATTTACGCCAATATGTTGAAAACGTCATTTAGCAAGTTTTACTCAAGACCCAATTAAGGATCTTATAGCGTTTTTTATTTAGTTGACTCACATCACGACGTTCCTAACGACATTTGAGAGGTATGCGCATAATTAAAATAAGCGTTAAGTACATACGTTTTAGCAGTTGCTTGCTATTGCCTATTGCGACGTTCCACACTTAGGATAAGTGTGGCAAAAAATATACAAAAAAAAATACACGAACGTACTGCAGTGTCCTTGGCGTTCCCCTGCAGGTGTAACGCTCCGCTGCACCTGCCATGAATTATTTATGCAGTGACCTATAAAAGTTATAATTAAGGAATTTATTCCACCGACAATAATTATCCCTTAGATGTGGGTCAAATTAAAGAAGGGGTTTTTTTAACAGCCGTTGGCAGACGGCGCATCCGCTCGGTTGCGCAAAAGGAAATGGGGGTCTGCGTCTGTTAAAATAAATACCATTAAAACAGGAACATTAACTATTGTTCGGCTGGCCAGGTAAACACGTAACGGTATTATTAATAAAAAATATACACGATTCTTTTAAAGCAGTCTCCAAATGCAGTTTTAGTATCTACCCGTGGTAAGGGCTTTTGCAATTGAATGAATGCATTCTTATTAATAAAATGCTTTTATAAATAAATTATTTTACCAGTTCATGTTACATCTATATTTAAGTAAGTATAATTTATTAATGTATATAAAGAAACTTTAGACCGATTTATAAAAGACGCAGACATTACATTGTTCTACCCACGCGGGAGACCCAGGTTCGATCCCGAGTGCGGGCATGTACCAATGACTTTGTTTTATTTCAAAGTTACGTACATTTGCGAACTTGTAGTCGCAATACCACACGCTAACTGTGAAGGAAAACATCGTGAGGAAACCTGCGGCTTAGTTGGCTCCGTACATATTGACTAGTCTTTCTGGGCTAGGCCGGCTAAGTTGCCAGGATGGTATGGGTGATGGGCAAGCCTACACCATCTAAAACAATGTCCCAGGCACTGCAGCGTCCGAGTGGTCCCTTCACCCATCTTGTGTGAGTGAAGATACCACTGGGCGCTGTATAAATCAACTCATTAAATCGATGCAGAGGCCAAAGTTAAAGACATTCTAGAATGTCTGAAAAATCGGGATATTAAAACCGCTTACTCCACTCTTGCTTATAAAATACCAGCTGGGGGAGCATAAGGTCAAGATAAAAGTTTTATCTCCCTCTCCAGTAGCGACATCTCGCTTTACGCGGTGAAATAAAGCAAGATAGCGCTAGCCGATAATGGGATACAACTTTTATCGTGACGTTGTGTTTCCCTTGCAGATTATTTATTTTATTTTAGATAAACGTCATTAGCGTTTATCGTTCTTCTTCTTCTTCTTCTAATGAGCGCCATAGCGCCCTGTCTTCAGCTTGCCGCATCCAGCATCTGCCGGCAGTTTTTCGCAGATCGTCATCCCACCTGGTCGGAGGGCGTCCTACACTACGTTTGCTGAGTCGCGTTCTCCACTCAAGAACACGTTTACACCAACGGTTGTCGGTTCTTCGCGAGATATAGCCAGCCCACCTCTGAGCTACTTATATCGATAACTTTGGTTCTCTGTCGGATGCATTCGTTACCGTCATTCGTACCCCAGTCAATATGCCTCAACCACAGAACAGATAATTATCTGGTACTGCGGCATCAACTAACAAATATTCTCATATAATAGCAGTTTTAACGTTGTGAAATGGAGGCCACGAATGTCACAATACAAATTTCTGAGTGCCCAATCACTTACTCTTGGAAAACCATCATCACCACTTCGAATTTAGGTACATAAAAACCTGTGGAAGTAAAAAATCTGAAATTCTTATTCCAGGATTAATTGAAAGTTACTGGCACCGTTTTCTTTACACATGCAATAAAATGACAGACGCATGTATGAATTTGTACGTTATATAATTCTTTTTTTTTTATATAATTCTTTATTTCAAATACCAAAATTTTTACATGTAAATAAATGACTACAATCGTTTGGTGCTAAATCTATTGTACAATATTCTTGTCGTTGCATCCTGTCTCCTAAACTAGGCGAAAAACCTGTATCTTAGGAGAAGGTGAAATAAAATTAAAGCATAAAACATGTGCGTACAAACTTTCGTCGAGATACATTGAGCGGACGACTGTCAGTCAATATAACAATATTGTCATATTGACTGACAGTTTCGTTATCAACCCTTATATGTCCCCACTGCTGGGGCACGGGTCTCTTCCTGCATCGCAGGAAGGTTAGGCCATACTCCACCACGGGGGCCAAGTCCGGGTTGGTGGAGCATTGTGAGACAGTGGCGGGCCTCACTGTCAGATTTGTACGTACTTACTTGAAATTAATTGAAGCCTAGAAACTTAGCTCCTTAAAAGAAATTAATTAATTATTAAATTAATTAATAATAATTAATTGGAAATTGATGTACAATAACTTCTGGGGCCAACCCGGACTTGGCCCCCGTGGTGGAGTATGGCCAAACCTTCCTGCGATGCAGGAAGAGACCCGTGCCCCAGCTGTGGGAACATATAAGGGTTGATAACGAATTAGAAATTAATTATCGTTAGATTACAGAAAGGCACAAAAGTTCGATATCTGAGTTTGCAACTTTGCAGAGTTAGAATATAAAACAAGTCCCACAATCACGCCAAGTTTGATGCCTGTATGTACCGTATTAAAGGTTCTACAAGTTAACAAGGAACCCTTTTAGTTGTTCCATAACCATCCGCCGTCATCTGTAAGCCTAGCTCAGAGACGATTGGTACTAGAAAGCTGATATTTGAAATAAACATACACCGACAAAACGGTAATAAATGTTTAGTGTAAAGTTCATCTTTTTGCGAATACAGTAATACACATGGTCGGTAGGAATAAGTACTTATTCAATCCGGTGATGTGATGACTCACTCGCGCCAGGCTCTATACGCCAATGTCGGGTGGTTTCAAATTGTACCTACTTATCGGAGACTAATTCGCTTTCATCTTAGCCTACCGACTGCCAGTCAGGTGTTGAGTTAGTGTCCACGAAAGTGAGCAAAAACACTTTGCTGTGATATTACTTAGTATGTGCAGTGAAAGCAATTACTATTTTTAACACTAATGGACGCGGACGGAGTCGAATGTTGTGTTGATATTCTGAAGATATGACGCACCGCGCGGGAGGGAGTCAGAGGTAAATAATACGACAAAAGAACCCTTGTATTAAGTTTGAAGGCCATCGCTTGGGGGTTAGACCCTCTGATCACCTAAATGTTAGACCAATTCAACCAAGCCGTAAAATTACGTGCTTAGGGCTTCATTGATTTTCGTTTCTTTGTCTAAGCTTTTATTTCACCTTAAATTCCAAAGAAAAGGGCTCGTTCAATAAAAAAAAACACGTGTTCTAAATCGCCCGCACGTCCCCTTCCTTTTAAGCATTAAAATGCACCGATCACCTGGGACTTAACACGAAAATTGGGTCACACATTGCGTAAAATGGCCGTTCTTTGTTCCTCCGTGGGCCCTCCAGCCTTGGACCGGTTCTTAAGAGCCAAGAATAAAGGACTATCCTACATCTTTTCAAAGCCCAGGTTCCCCTCTGCTCTATAGTTTGAACACGTGCGCAATTCAAATTATACTTTTTGAACTGGACGAACGTAAAAAACAATTTTATAATCACTTAAAAAGATGATCAAAAGTTTACCAAAGTTTTTTGTGTGTACACCATGGGAAAATATTTCAGTGAATTTTAGTACTTTTAGACCAGTGTCGATACGCGGTACAGAGGCAGAAATTAAAGTCTTATTTAGTAAACAATAATGTTGGAATGGGTAACCATAGACTACTATAGTGTTGTGATGTAAGTATGTTGATAAAATGTCGATTTCGATAAAATGTGCTTTCTGCTGGCGCTATTCGAGGCAATAAGTATAATATTGTACTTCCGAAGATTAAGTAATAGGTACTACCTATACTTGAAAACAATACAGATGTAAGAAGGAATTAAACTAAATAAAACATTAAAATGTGATTATTACAAACAGCATTTATTTTACCGAATGAGATTATAGAGATAACTTGACATGGCAATTTCGTGATTTTTGTATGTTAATGTTTTAAATGATATGATTATGATGATGTGTTGAATGATTATGGAAGTTGACGATATTACAAAAGTGAATTATTCCGTATAGAGAAAGAAATGGCTAATGAAAGAAAGAAATAAGAAACACTGTAATATTTTTTTATTTGTCAAGCGCGTTTCAAATCCGATTTCCAAATGCACTCTTCGGTATTTGAGGTTGCTGTGTTTTGACCATTTTTACTGCTATACTATTTTTATTTTTAATGCACTAACCCGTGCTAAGAGAATAGTGTAAAGAGGTTCGAAATTTCACTGATGCCGGTGAGTCGCCCATTAGCTCAGTTGGAAAGAGCGCTGGCACGGATAGCCAGAGGTCGCGGGTTCGAATCCTGGCATGGGTGGAATTTTTAGCCATTAAATAGAGTTTTTAACATTTTTACTGTGTTATGTATGAGTGACAGCTGTGCTGCCTTTTCATATATCGCCATTTCGTTAGTGTTGCAATTAATGTATATAAGGAAGTTGTTGCCAAAAAGTTGTTAAGCAATATTTGAAGTCTATCGTTCTTATTAATAAAACACCGTTTTAGTTAAAACCCGTTACAAGCCTGCTATCTAGTGACAGTTCCATACAGAGCTGTCATCTTAAAGTGGGCTTCGACGACGTGTTTTTATTATAAGAACGGTAATACGGTCTTATTAATAAAAACTCGTTTCCTTAAAGTGCTGTTAAGGTACATTTTAACGCTGTTTTAACCTTTGAAGGTCCAAGTTATAGCGCGTTTGAAGGCCGTTTTAGGGAATCGTGATTTTATTAATAAGACTGTATCTGTATTAGGTGCACATTGCCTTAGCTGGGGCTCCATACTATCTTGTACCTACTTCTTTAAAAAAGTATTTGCAATTTGATTTTAAAGAAACAATAAAAGTATTTTCAATGAGATTTAAACCAAAAGTTACCATAGATAAACAATATCCAACCGCAAACACAGCATACGATTTATTAACAAACAATGTTTGTTAAAAGGTTGACGCACCGGGCTCGCCTTAATAGTTGTTAATCACAGTACCTCGACCAGTAATATTAAGAGTTTAAGACTCATCCTTGACCTCCATTTTTTATCGATATTGATGAACGTCCAGCCCTAACCACCAAAGACAAGACAGAGTAGTGGTAAATGTTAGTTGTAACTTCGAGGTTATAGCGAATTCTGTTTTCTGCAAAAAAATCTTAGTTCTACGATGAAATGGACGTATTGTTACAAAAATAATGGTATTGCATGTGATTATTACCCAGATGCTACATCTACTAGCTATTGCGTGTGATTAGATTACACAGGGATTGCGTATTATTCTTCCAGGAGTGGTTTGTTTACATAATAAGACTTAAATTTCTGGATGCAGTATACAGTCTGTAGTCAAACTATTATTCTAAAGCAAAAAAATGTATCAAAGTGGTAGGTAGATACTTGTAATTAGATAGATAGAGAAAACTTTATTGTACAGAAAAATAAAACTATTTATCTTACTTTTGCAGAAAGAAAGAAGCGGGGAAATTATTTAGTTACAATTATACAAAATAGACTAATAAAACTTCCTATAACTATATACAATATTAATACTTAACAGGATTTACATATTTACAAAGCTTTGTATAAAAGGCATTATTGTTTTTCATTTACTAATTGGTACATACATACATAACCTCACGCCTGTATCCCAGAGGGGTAGGCAGATACCAGGGACTGCCACTTGCCACGATCCTGACAGATCACCTTCGCTTCAACAACGTTCATAAGTCGTTGCATGCATGCACGCACGCCGGTTCCGGGTTCTTTTTATCTTCCCCTTTGCTTATACATCCCCTACATCGTCGATCTATGTCCGCCTGGGGCGTTATTGGTCTCTTTCGATAAACGCTATAAAAAGTAAATTTGAATCTAGTTGCTTTTAACTTTCGTGCGCGTTGACATTTTTTTGCAATCACTAGGTATTTTTACGACGAAAAAAGTTGGCCATTTTATGCTTAAAAATTTATAAGTAAAGTATACTAAATACATCTATTAAGGTAATATTGAGAAAGATATAATAACTACCTATATCATAAATCATTAAAAAAATGCTCTAGGTGTTCTAAGATAAACCTTTGAGCCGAAAATTAATAAGTGAATTTATGTTAACCTAGATATTCGAAACAATCAAATTTGTGCAAAGTGGTTGTAAAGCACAAACACCAATTTCAATATTTTTTTACAATAATAATGTCAATTTAACACGGATGGCCTTAAGCAGGAAACATTTTTATTTCGGCGTATTATACGAGTATGTTATTTGAGTTGAGGTGCCTTTTTATTGATTTACCATGGAAATACGTCCACATATGAAAATAGAAAATCTCAGTTACAGTTGCTTTAATTTTTACAGAATACCATCATCCATAATAATAAGCGCATTTCGTATTTTCTTTTGCATTTTTCTTCTGACAACGGCAAAGAAGTCACGTTTGTTGTACATAATAGGTACCTATGGAAGCCCCACATAAATAACATATTTATACGAGTATTCTGTTTTTTATTAATATTTATTTTATTCTGTTCTGTTCTGTATCTCATACATAGCATAGCCCGTGATAGCTAATCACGGAACATGAGATGACAGACTTATTATGACAGACGGACAGTGTAGTCTAATAGGGTCCCGTTATCACCCATGGGCACGGAACCCTAAAAACTCTTACGTGTGCATCGCCAAATCATTAGTTTGAGCGCAGATTTGCGTTAAAGTTATGTATTCTGTGCGAAATGGCCGGCGAGTATAACGATTTTATTAGAATCGGACTTCGCCTAACCACCCCTTGGCCGCGACTTTTTTGTCCACCCCCACCGACGCCAACCCGCGCCGCGCAGCGCGCTGCAGTTGCCTGCCGCCGCAGCGCGCGAAAGTGAAAATTCTGCAACGCACTTTCTCCCCACCGAGGCAGCGTGGCTGGCGCATCGCCACGCCCCTACGCGCCCCCCGCGCGCCCTCCGCCGCAAGGTCAGCCCGCGGGCCCCATGTTAGCGAGCGGCACAGGCAGACAGACGCGGGCGGGGCGCGGGACCGGTGACGCTCGCTCTTGAAATTTCGCTTTCGTTCACTCGCGTTTATTAGTCCGCCGCGCGCGCTCCGATAAGCATGTGTCCCGTGTGACGCGCCGCATTTTCCCGCACCACGTTCGATTTCGTTGACTTTCTTGAGCTGCGCTGCAGCATGGCCCCTCGGCGCCAAGGCACCGCCGGCGAGCGCGACTCGGACGAGGTCCGCGGCTGCTGCGTCCCCGGCGAATGCCTGCGGCCGCGCGAGCCGGTCCGCGTGGAGGACGCGGTGCGCCTGCTGTGCAACAATGAGGCGTGCCCCGCCGGCCGGTACATGCACCGCGATTGTTTCGAGCAATGGGAGGCAGGAGTCTTAGCCTACTTGAAGTCTTGCGGCCGCGCGCGCTCCTGGTCCGAGCGCCAACGCCACCAGAACTTGTGGACGAAGAAGGGCTACGACCTGGCCTTCAAGGCGTGCGGCTGCCGTTGCGGGCGCGGGCACCTGAAGAAGGATCTGGACTGGATGCCTCCGGGCGCTGCCGCCAGGGCCGATGAGGACAAGAAGCGTCGTCGCCGGCCTAGATCGGGCCGGACGCCGGCCGGCGGCGACGGGAGGCCCCGCGCCTTCAGCCTGTCCAGCTCTGGCTCCTGCTCTCCGCCTTCAGCGCCGTCCGAGCCGTCAGCCAGCCCCACTCACGCGCCCAGCCACGCCGCCGCGACTCCCGCCAAGAGAAACTCGAAGCCGGAGATCGTTTCCGATCGTGTCAGGTGAGTTCTTCTGCCAGAGCGACCGATCGGTCTTTTAATTGTTCTTTCCAAGGTCATTATCTAACAGGATAAACGGTCACCTGCCGGCTTTCTTAATACAATTCTGACCAATATTAATGCGGAAACATTGACGGTTTGGTTTAACCAGGAAAACGAAGTGAGCGCGCTAAAAAAGGCTTATCGCCTCTTGCCGGCTGCAGTTTCCCAAAATAAATATGTAGGGTGCCTTTAAGTGCTCGCCAGCGTTTTATTAAGAGACTCTGCATGCAACGAGATCAGGACAAGATCATAAATATCATAATCAAGAGCTGGAGAGTCGTCCACTTAATTTTATTATCAGCGCGCGGCATTTTCTCCGCTCGTTGTTTATGTAGGTACCAGCTAGCTACCTACCTATATTTGATGGCCGGCCGGCGAACAAACTGGTTCTATGGGTGCGGGCTGGTTTCGAAACCGGGCCCTTCGACTGCTGTATCAGGTATGTAGGTAGTATACTCTGATGTGTGTAATACCATCCCATAGCATACAGTCATGCATGAGTCCCCGAGGAATGCCTACAATACAAATTTGTGTCGTGCATAGAGGCATGTTGCAGATAGTATTGTAAGATCTATTTCTGTGCTGGGTAGATAGGTTGTTTACATTATAACAACCTACGCGGGAAGTGCCTACAAAAATAAATAGGTACCTATTAGCTGATTTTAACGACGGTTATATATTATGGTTATGTTGTGAAGTGAATATCTCAGTATAGTAGGTATTTAGTTTTAACTGATTTCAATGCCTACTGCAGCTAGCTACGGTAATTGCATGTCGCGGCTAATCTGGAAAAGTAATATATTTCGTAACTTTCCATCTGCGCACCGATATCCACCAACGTAGGTGTTGAATTTATTTCCACGTATTAACTGTTGTTAACTCTTACGTATTTTATTCATTGTTAAAGCGAAACATACATGAATAAAATGTGCTAGTAAAAAACTTCTTTCAAAATAACATCTCAACTAAGCCCAATTTTGAACTAGTCAAACAATAGTTTATAATTGCGTAACTACAAATGCACCATTTTGTAAGGTCGCATAAAAATCGTTACCTATCTCGAGATCTTTATTGCTTCCTGTAACATGAGATTTTGTTGTGAGCGCATATTTAAAGGCCCTTGGCTATTCTTTGCTCCTAATTAAGATAAACAATGGTGGTAATGGTTAGGTAAGGTTTAGAGCACGATGTCACAAAAAATATTTTTGGTTGTACCCATGCGCGTTCGCAAGGGCGGCTTCCATGGCTTAGTCCCTGGCTTGCTGCCAAGAAAAATTTTGCAACAAAATTTTAAACAAAGATGAATTTTATTACCTACCTCATACATTTATTTTATTTACAAAACCCACAGCACTAGCTAATTAAATAAATATAATTTATCGTAGGCCAATTAGGGCCTTAAAGTAAGAATCTTAAAATTGCCGTTCCGTTATACTCCCTCTTTCTGAGAGTAGATCTATGCCCAACAGTAGGACCAATGTAGGCTAGATAAAAAAAATACCCACATACATTAAGAATTACCGCCAGCTCGACAATCTTTCGAAGTTCGATATTTCCAGCGACATGAAAGGTTTTATAGGGTACCATACCCTGTGGGTTCTGACCCTATTACTATGTCTACAACGTGGGTCTGACATATAAGGGCTTTATCCCTTGAACCGTAAGTTCGTAGAAATTGTCACAGAATTATGACAGTATACCCAACAAATAAAAAACATTAGGACACAAAATAATACGTGAAAAGTTTATTGGGTGACTACACACACACACCAATCCAATAAACTTTTACGTTTTCTTGTACGTGATATACTGTTGAAATAGTAATACAAAATAATACGAACATTGTATCTTTATAGTGCAATCTTCAAAGTTACAACAAAAAATAAAAATACTATCGACATTTCCTAAGCAGAGAAAATCCTAGGTACGGCTATGATGTATTTATATACATTGATTCAAATCAATTATTTTTATTCATTATAAAAACAAAATGTTTACTTAATTATTGCCAGAAGTGAGCAAGCGACTTTCTTTGGTTAAAACTAGATTCAAGGCAGTGCAGCGTCGGTGAAATCAATTGTAAGCAATTTTCTAAGTTCATCCTTATACATAAAGTAATACACACCTGCGTATGTACTTTCCGATTTTAACTTGTCAAGAACCTCACTAAAACAAAATCCATGAAATCCCTAAAAAATCACTTAGCATGTACTTGGTATGTAGGCGGGGGTACCGGGTCCCTTCAATTTGCAAGTTGCATCTGCCTGCATTTGGGCCGCAACGTGCAAAAAGAAAAACAATTTCGCTTGCATTCGCACTCCAAAACGATATTCTCTTTTGTGAACGTGATGCGCCTGGACAAAAAATAAACGGCTAAAAAGAAGTAACAACAGAGCCTTTACACTCTAATATTGAAGTTTATGCAATACAAGAACCACCTATTAAAGCGCTGGTGGGTGCCGAAAACGGCCGTGTTCAGCGGAAATCGATTTAAGTAGTCCTAGGATGTTAATACTAGTCTTGGAAGCCTCCACCAATCCCGACTTTAGCCTCCGTGGTGGAATATGGCATAGGCCATAGAAGGTATAGATCTTCCTTAGGGAAGAGACGTGCCCGGTGGGGACATGATGGGTTGATGGTGATGTTGACATGATGTTCTAAGCTGTATATTCTAAAAATAGTTATCATAGGTATTAAGATTTTGAAGTTTACTTTTTGAAAAAACTTGTTATAAAACAATGTATGATTTTTATTTCATTGGTGGCGCTAGTTGGCACCCTCTAACGCCTTATCGTGTACACAAAAGTAACTATGAGAACAAAAAGTTATGAATAGCTATGAGAAGGCGCATTGTGTCATGCCGTTCATAAAACTACACGTAAAGGGAATTTACAAAGCGACTGTGCACTTTTCTTGCCGGTACTAGTCTGGATGAAATTGACTTCAAGATATTGAACTGTTTATGCGCTTAAATTTGAAAATTACTTTGCTAAATTCCGCCAAAAATCATACAAGCACCATGCGGTTAGTTAATGCACCGCCCTCCCTCCTACTTTTTTAGAGCAGAAGCATACTCATAAACATACAATAAGTCTATTATTATATAAAAAAGTCACTATGATTCTAGCTTTATGAATCGCAGTCCTGGCAAGGAATATTTCATGATTTTAGTTAAGCCCGGTAACGGTTTCCGTGTCTAAGTATTTTTTTATGCAGTTTCAAAGAGTACATTTTTTGTAGGCCGCTGCACGTCTGGTGTCCGCTTCCCCCCTGGCCCGGGCGATTTGGCGAAAGTGCGTTTTCCCGAAATTACCGCAGCTGTCCCGGCAATGTTGCGGTTTCCGCGCCAAAAACTCGTTAGTTGCTTTGTTCAATTTTCTGTCTGGATGTCCGTTTGTTTTTTTTTACTTTAAGGTACACTTTCATTTTGTTGGTTCGAATTGTATATGCTGTCTTATATCGCTTGTTACATACGAGTGGTGCAGATTTTGCAATATACTAGTACAAACATAGGGCAGGATCTGAAAGGCCAGTTGGACTGGGAATTGGACCATGAAAAAATAATGAAATATAGATAACTATGAACTGTAATAATTTGTAAAGATGATCTACTATGATTTATTTGAATAAAAACTTTCAAAGCTTCAACGCCGCTACTAAGGCCAACATTCGTAAAAATATATTAATATGGTAAAAATATTAACTGTTAAACTAGTTTTGTTTATAGGAATACCATTTTACTTATGTACCTAAGTTGGTGAATCTATAAAATTTTATAAGGAATTGTTTATGTAAGTTCATTTACTTTTACAGTGCCGAAAACATTATTCTCCTTCTAGAGCAGTCGGGTAAAAATGGCGAACACACCTTTAAGTGTCAATGCTAAAGATAACTTGTGCAAGTAAAATAAAAGCAAGAGATTACCAGTTTTATCTTAGGTATATCACATAGTTTGTAACAACAAAAGCCTTATCTTCAGCACAGCATTTATTTATATTTCAAGTAGGTAATCAATCAGCACCTATCTATTTTTCTGTTCCAGTGTAAGCTCATACGAGATTTAGACTTCCGATTTAGATTTACAATTTAGACTTTAGGGTTCCGTACAGTCGGTGGCACGTCAACCTTTACATTTGAAATGAAAGTGTTTTATTCAAAGTAGCGCAGAAACTGCGGCTAAATGAACGTTACAATTCAAACTAGGTCTCCATTTCAAAATCTAGATCGTTTTGGAGAAAAAATGGACAAAAAGACTCTAAAATTAGGCTTTTCAAAGTCCTTAATTAACAGAGTTAACATTATTATTTTGAAACATAAAATAATTATGTAGACTTATAAAGTATTTTAGTTGCAAATTCACCCGTAATGCAACTAAGTAAAGAAACATGCTTAATATCCAATCCATGCATGGATTGGATATACTAGAGGTGCGAACTTCTTCCTAAAGGGTGTGTAAAAGCGTTTTATATTTAACGACGTCATAGGCGTAACAGCTAGTCATTTTGTCATAGTGCAGATTGTCGCCAGGCTGTACTAGTCCACTGCTGGACATAGCCCTCCCCTAATGAGCGCAACACTGTGCCATCATTGGGGTAATGCGCATAATCCCCACGCTGGGCATGTGGGTTGGGGATCGCAGTTCGGTGTAATTGTACTGCAGGGGGGCGCTGCTGCCCACCCCCGGTTTGTGTACCTTAGTCGCCTTTTACGTCACATTATTTAATGCTAAATCGCCAAAAGCAATTTCTCGATACCTAGGTAGGTATGACTGTCACAGCTGAACCGAGACTGGGGCTAGCCGCGATAAACGCGTTGATCGTCCTACCGACTAATTGCCAACTTGCTTTATTTTACTACATAGCAAGAAGGTGTTAAATTATCGCGCGATAAAAACGTTTGTCGCTGTGCCGTGTCGCGAGGGCTGCGCGAACGTTTTGACGATTTGCGATGTATGGCGTCAAAAAACCCGGTAAAAAACGCCGGAAGTAAAATTGAAAAGGGCAGCTAGCTTCATTAAATAACATTTTTGGAATCTGTCAATATCTTAATGTAAAATTATTATTGCTGTAAGACGCTGGCAGTACAATTCCACCAAACTGCGATCCCCAACTCGCATGCCCAGCGTGCGGATTATGGGCATTACCCCCCATGGCACAACCTTGCGCTATGCCGCTCATTAGGGGAGGGCTATGTCCAGCAGTGGACTAATATAGCCTGAAGAAGAAGACGCTGGGCACCCCGACGAGTAATCCCTCTACAAAACCAATACGACGGATCGCAATGACAATTTGCCACTGTTAGAGGACCCAAATTGAGGTTTTGTCGTGTTTACAATTGGAAATAAAATATTATAAACTATTTATTACGTAAAACCTTAATAGGTACCCGAAGTTTCGGCAGCGATGCAGTTGCCGTAGACACAGGTAGACTGAAGTGGCGAGTAAAGTCAATTATTGTGGGTCACAAGGTTTCTTCAGAGTGTTGTTATAAACCACATTGCTTAGTTTTTGAGCGCAGCGTCATGTTTCTATACGGTCTTTATTGTGTAATCTCCGTCTCTTTCTCTCTCTCTCTCTCTGTTCCCAGCTGTATATAGTCTCACAGATGGGGTCAGCTTTCCTTACTTTCTCTCAACGTCGCCCTATTCATGACCCGTTTATCGAGGTTCCGCATTCTAAGAGGTCTTTCCGCACTGCATCCATACGAATATTCGGTTTTCGTCGGGATCTCCGCCCAGAAATTAATAGATTACACTTCGAGCCCAGAAATTGATAGATTACACACAGACACTTCGTTTCCAATGTAGTCTGAAGGCTTTCGTTTCGCGTGCTCAAACCATCTCAGCCTACTCTCTTGCTGTCTCTCTGTGGTCCTTACCGTCTGTATGTAGCCTATGAAAGTCCCACAGCAGGGCACAGGCCTTCTCTCAGAGATACAGAGAGTTTGGGCTTAATCACCATGCGTGCCCACCGCGGATTGGCAATTTCAAGCGCTGAGGCGTTTGAACACCTCAGACACCCAGGTTTCCTCACGATGTTTTCCTTCACAGTTAGCGGGTGGTATTGCTATTATAACTTCATACATGTACATAACTTAGAAAACAAAGTCGTTGGTACATGCCCGCACTGGGAATCGAAGCTGGGTCTCTCGCTTCAGAGTTCTGAGTCCATCGTTCAAGACTACCGTCTAATAATAATTGTGTAGGTAGGTATGTATTACGCTGGATTGTGCGCTTTGCGCTTGATTGAGCTGCGTGGGCGGGCGCCGCTCAATTCGTCTGACTTCACTATTATTTAATAAACTTGACCCATAAAGCAGGATCCTTAAAAAACAACTTCCAAGGGTACCCTCTCGAATAACATCTGCGCTTATCGCATTTTTGGAACGGGGCTTCATAAAATATACGGTAATTAAACGTGATATGGGAAGCGTGCAAGAATATTCCGTCCATGTTTCTGTTGGGTTAAAATGATATTTTACAACTTGCAAATTAGCAAGTAGGTACTTATAATTACTCATCATAAACAACATAATATAATGCAAAAAACATAAGGTTCATTAACGGTAGAACATGAGCATTGGTAAATACTTTTATAATATAAAAATGGGTACACAAGTACTTCGTATTTCACATATTAAAGGTGTAAGAATCCAAAGTACCCGGAACCGGCGTGCGTGCATGGAACGTCTAATGAACGTTGATGAAGCGAAGGTGATCCGTCAGGATCGTGGCAAGTAGCAGTCCTTACTCTGTAGCTCTGGGGTACACTAGTGAGGCTATGTTATGTAAGAATCCAACTACAGTGATCTTGAGCGTTTTAAATTAATATTGTGCATAAACGGAACAAAAAACTAATCTCGTAAACTTCGTGACTCACACGCAGTAAACTGTAATTACCGAAACAAAAAAATAACTGGATGTAATTTTTACTAAGTCTGATTCATAGTATTCTTACTAGCACACGTCTCGCCTATTTCTAACAGGCTATCATTACCTTGGTTTTTCTTTGAGTAGCCGACACATATTTTTAAAGTAGACATTTTGTTAATTATAGATCTCGGAATAATAAATATGTACAGGGTGTGACAAAATCCCGGTCTATAAAGATACGATTCTGTAAAACGCTCCATACACGCCGTCATAATTTGCCACAGACTATGTATATATATTATATATATACATAGTCTGTGGCAGAGATTTTACAAGGGAAAGATTTGCGGAGAGTTTTAAGGGAATCGTACGTTTGTGAATAACACCCTAAGTCAACAAAATCAATATAGTTTTCGCAATCCTGGAAACAGCAAAGAAACTTTCCAATACTTTCAAAGGTATTCTTACATCTTATACTAACTAAACTTACCTGCGCGATGAGAATGTATCGAACGGCATACCTACCTACATTTTCGCGATTTCAAAGTTTTACCCTTATTAAAATTCGTATTGGTAGAACCGTTGAGGATTTTTTTACTTGATTTACCGTACACCCTGTAAAGTATTTCTACGTACCTACTACATAACATCGCCGGCCGAATAAAAAAATACACGAGTCTGTTTTGACCTTAAACGTTCTCATTTACATTTTAAATGTTGTCACTACTGCGTTAAAAAAAAACTTCGAATCTATCTTGGATCGCAGGTCGCTTGCAATGGAGCAGACTGGTTCTGCAACTTCTCGATTATGTGGTAGGTGTGTCTGGTTGTTTTTTGGTGAACTAGCGTCGTGATTAATAACGCTCTGCTCGTAAACACAATCGTTCGTGTGATGTTCTGGTGGTCGTTTTTGTATCATTGTTGAGGGAAGCCATTTTTAGACGCAAAAAAACCGACAATGCTACTTACTTGGCCTTGAGACAGGCCTGGAACTTATAAAGGGAGGCCCCTGCGATGGTAAGGCGACACTCAAGGATACTCCTTTAGCCTCGATACCGTAGCACTTGTATCGAACACTATAGGCGCCAGATCAGTGTATGAGTGTTAGTACTGGCTGACAGAACTAACTGCACTACCAATTTGAAATTCAAATTAAGCTCGCGGACTATTTGTTCAATAATATCATACTTTGTATACGTATTACATTCACAGAATCACAGAGTATAGGTATAATAGTTGTGCAACATTGAAATTATCTGCGAAAGTACGTAGTTGATTGACTTAAGTGTACCTACTCAACTGACTCATTAATTAAAGGCAGTTTTGAATAGACAAATTGTTTAATAAAACTTTTATATTATTACATTTATGAACTACGAGTATGTTACTGATGAAGTGACAGTGGGCTGGTCACATATGCCAAAGAACTGATGGTTGACGGGGTGCAATGGTTCCCGAGTGGAGACCACGAACTGGCAAAGGCAGCATAGGACGCAAACTAGGTTGCTGAACCGATGATCGGAGGTATATTGCTGGCAGTGGCTGGATGACGATGGTTGAGGACAGGGAGAAGTGGAAGCGTGCCTTGGGCAGGCCTTTGTCCAGCAGTGGACGATTACGGGCCGCTTGATAATAAATTATTATGTACCTACTGCACATTAATTCTCGCCACTATAAATTAATAAACTTATGTTTATAAAATAAGACTTAAATGTCTAATAGCGGTTTGTAAATTTTAAGGTTACTATCGTAAAGGGCTATTTTCTCTTTTTGAAACCTATTTAAGTACCAATGTAATGCGTGTAATCAATCAGCTCTGCTCCCATTAGAAGTTTCGATAGTCCTTCATTTCGCCATCGCTTCCAAAACGTTACTTCTTGCGCCCAATGACTCAAGGAAATTACAAAAGACTCGCACTCCGATATCGTTGCTCCGTACTATAACAATTATTACACTTGAACGGGTCGATATGAGGCCACGTTCGAGGGGCAACTGCAAGACATGAGTCAGCCATCAACTGGCGCGTGAAGCGGTTGAATAAGAATACTAACACAACATTTGACTGCTCCAGGAGGCCTTATGGGTTTTCCCACTCTTATTAAAAAAAAACTGAACTCAAAAAAAGTATCCATAATTAGGCTAAGATTGATCCGGTCATTGTTCAAACGTACAACGGGAGATGATCATTACGATTTGCTCTTTAGAGCGGTCTTATCGTGAAGACTTAGAGGTGAATTCAGATTGTCAGAGAGTTATATGTAACGACGTGACTCGCGAGTACACTCCGCTACACTTTTATAATATTCGTGCCAGTTGGTCGAAATCGCCCCTGTATTTTGACGAAATTTAAAAATAATGCGGACGCCGCAAAAAGCCCTTTTCCGTTCCCATGCAACCGGCGAGTTGTTAGTGCAATTTTTAGGGCGTGATCGACGCAACGGCGCATATCTGCATGCATTTGCGACAACAATACCCTCTAAACTCTTACCGGCCATACAATCTGTCCCCAGACGAGCCACAATTAAGCACCGGCTCACGTACCAACTTATCAAGGTCAGCCTTGTAATGAATTCTCGTTCAAAATAATGGAACAGACCCGCCTTTGTTATACGTACAAACACCGTGATAGCAGAGACAATGACGACGTTTTCACTGCGAGCGCCGGTGCGGGAGCTTAAAAACATACTTTCCGTGCATATAATTCCATATGCAAATTGACTTTATTATGCATCATGTATCGTCGAAAGATTCCATGTCTGACTAAGAACGCACTTACATGGCGCGAATCACGTACATTCTCGCTTACACTTCTTTTGTGTAGCCTATAAACTTCTCACTGCAGGGCACGGACCTTCTCTCAGATAGTATGGGCTTAATTACCACGCGTGCCCACCGCGGATTGGCAATTTCAAGCGCCGAGGTATTGGAACACCTCAGCCACTCAAGGTTTCCTCACGATGTTTTCCTTTAAAGTTAGCTAGTGATTTTGGTACTATTGACTGGATAAAATTTGTTTTACACGGTAACTGTACCAATAAATCTGTTGAATGCATTTGCCACGAAGCCCGTAATAGACGTAATCGATTTGATCTGATAGGAACTCTCATTTTGTTAACATCGAAGTTTTTTTACCAATGGACCAAAAGGAATTTTAATACCGGCTTCTTGACTATAACAGCGGTTTGTTTCACCGCAAAAACATTTTTAAGGATGAATTAATGGTAATCATTTAAAAACAATGGTAGAGTCAAGGTAGCGCGTGTCTACCACGATGGTCAGTCGGTACTACTACACAACTTCCATTATGTAGTCGTCGGAGCGACCGACTGGCGACAATTTCGACTGGACTATGCATAATTTAGCCATTAATTCTCCAAATGACTCTTGGAAGTTCTGCGCTCGCCAGACGGGGTCCGCTATTGCTATAACATGCACGCGTCAGCCGAGCTGAAATACTGGATTGCATTGCATAGTGGGCGTGAGAGCCCCTCGAAAACTGTTCTTGTGTTTGTGGCAGCTTTTATTGGTGCTCTGTTTTCTTGACTATTTATTGCTAAGTGACATTTCACGGACTTGATGATGCTAATTTACTGTTGTTGGTTTCTATGCTTGACAGGTTGTGGTTCGTGGGGTCTCAAAAGAATTTTTGGATATACTTTCGACGGTTTCATGTTAAGTTTTTGCGCTGTTGCAAAGTCTCCTTCCCATAGCTCTTTGGTATTACGGCGTTGCCACATTCACTCCGATACGCGACGATGCCAGATTTCCAGCCGGCGCAATCAGAAAGAATACAAAGATTGTTCCAGCCGAGTGCTTGTTCTCCCCCAGTCGCTCGAGAGAGCAAGTTCGTTTAGGTTCAGGGACGAAGTTGCAGCTATATTTACGTCGCACCCGACGAATCGGCTTTGCAATTAAATTCTGTAAGCGAAGCTTTATGTCCCGGGCTAAATATACCCCAGTGCGCTGTTGCCATGCTGACAGGCCGCGGCTTCGGGTTGAAATAATACCGGAGACTTATTTTGTTAGTAACTTTACAAAAAGGTAGTCTGTTTTTCCCCAATTTTAAAAAACCGTTTTTCTCCCAATTTGATTTCCCGGGTCGCGTCAATATTCCACCTTTCCGCGTGGCCTTTTGCCGGCATTCAGCAGTTAATTAAGTACACTTTAAATCTCCTAGTTTCTTGGCAGCTAACTGTTTGCCGAGGCGTTCAAACAGGGCGGAGTAATTGACAGTCGGCGCATTGAATGAATTCCCCCGGCTGAATGTCAGCCGCTGGCGTCGTGTGGAAATCGCCTCGGCTGCACTCCCTACCTCAATAATGCTCCTAACAGCAACCGTAACCAAAGTTCAGTAGTTCAATGAGCTCCGACGCCTATCACGTTTATTGTCTTTGGAGAGGAAAGGTCGCCCCGAATCGCCCTTTGGTGTGCGAAAATCACGCGCAGACATTCTTGTTTTTGTATCGAAATCTGGGTTCATTAAGGTGATCGAGTGCGTTGTTTAATTTCGGGGAAGAAAACGTTGTCTCTGGAAATTCACTAACGTAGCTGGTAAATTTCCGCAGTTCATTATATACATAAATAGCAGTAACCGCGACGCGGTTCACGAATAAGCCTTTAGCCTATGTCTACCCTGAAAGTGTATACTAGACACTAGTGAAAGAATTTTCGAAAACGGATAAGTACACTCGGAGATTATTCCCTACATTAAAAATATATAAACTTACGAGCTATTCCTATTTATAATGTTAGTATAGATATATAAGACGAGATGTTGACAATAAAACACTGCTTGATATCCTTTTTCAAATAACTCGTGGAAATCTCAAAGTGATACTTATGTTTTTTAGGCGTTACATCAGCAGCACTTTTTTTGGAGTTAATAATCACTTGAAAACCATTTATGAAAATAATTTGAATAAATAAAAGGAGTGAAACAAAATTAATATAACGACATCAAGTTGCTCGAAACGCAGTGGAAAATTATTGCAGACCGAAACAAAACAAATTAAGGAGCCCCGTGAAAACAAACGAATGTTTTGTGACTTGGCATTGGGAATATTCTAGATACACAACATTTTCCGAGTTAAGAACCTGCTGAAAAGATTTGCGATTGACGTGGCATTGCGTTGTTTTACGACCTTCTTAAGAGCTACGTGACTTCACACTGCAAATCATAAGTCTGTACTTTAGGCACGAAATATCCATTTCCAGCTAAGGACCGCTCGGCCGAGACCAAATAAAAAATGGTGAATCGTTCTGTAGCCAAGTAATGATCCTAATGAGACTTGCGAGAATCGCCTAATGAGAATCTCCAATAATCAGATCGCTATGTCGCGAGAGTATTTTTGTGGTCTACTGCGGTTTTCTACTACAAATCGCAATAAGATAACGTCGTTTTAAGCGTTTCGTGTTGAAGGGGTGGCCTTACTGTACTGAAATCGTCCATGTAACAATAATATTATCACTAACATTGCCAAGTCTGAACATACCTACTCGCTCAAAGGTAGGCATTGTGTATTACAATGCAATCGTCCTTTGATAAGCCTCTTCGTTCCTCGTCAACAAGAATCCGGGCCTATGGTAGCTCTTATGCAGTTCTCTATAAGTGATAGTATTGCACAAAAAGGGACTATCTGAATGTCACGGACTGCACAATACGTTGCAGCGAGTTTAAAAATAGATTGATGTTTCCATAACCACCGCAACTGCGCACTTGTTACGGTCTGGCACTTGATAAATACAAAGTTGGTTTATGGGCGGTGCGTGGAAACTGCGCGTTGGTAATAACTAAACCTGACCCACCTCAAGCTTGTGACTGCTCTTGTTATGTAAAAGCGTGATGAGTGTTTACTTCCCGCCGAATGACTGCAACGCAATAGGTAGGTAGGGACGTACCTTCGTCGGTCGCTGCGTAGTTAGTAACGGGGGACGGATTCACACGGGACGACGGTTACCGCACGACAGTTTTTACGGTTTCGTATCCGAAGGGTTCCGTCCGTCCGACTTTAAGGCGCCGACAATAAACGTGATAGCTAGCGCCACCAATGGAATAAAAATAGTGACTTGTTTTTTATTACGTTTTTTTTTTCAAAAAGTAAATGTAAGATATTTTTATTTGTGGAGTTAGCATCGGGTAGCGCCTCTTTCTATCTAAGGTAGCGGTTCCAGTTGAAATTAGACAGATGGCTTTTTATTATGGCGGATTACCTAATTTATTTTATTTATATTATTTATTAATGAATAATAAATGTCAAAAAATAATTGTTCAAATTATTTTTTATTTAAATTGCAGAGCCGGTAGAGTCCACGCTTTTTTTAGGCATAACGATAGACTCAAAACTGCAATGGGGTCAGCATATTGGAAAACTGTCGGTTGAGTTCAGCAGCGTTTGCAGTCAGAAAAATTAGACAACTTACAGACGTGTCGACAGCGAGGGTGTTAAAAACATTTCTATTTTCTTATATATTATTGGCGCAAGCCAACTTCGTGGAACCCCTTAATAAAAAAACTTTCCACTGATCGACATGCCTACTGGAAGATAAAATTAGACAGTTCTTCCTTTCAAATTACGTAAAATTTTACTGTGGATGCCTATCCACAGTTAGACTTTACGTTAGTCCTATGCCGCGTTTGTCTGCGGTAAATTTGTGCAAATGACCTCAGTGTCCTTTTCCATGTTTGTGATGGGCCTGACTCGTTAGCACAAGGTATCCCAGTTTGGAACTAAAACAACTGAATGCTATTATCATTATTTATGTACAGATTTATCTTAGGAAACGGCTATTAGTTAGGCTGTGCATTCAGCAGTATGTTTTATAAAACTTCAATTAATGGTTTACTACGACAATTCGATGAACATTTCAAAGAATAAAATAAATAAATAAGTCTATCAACTCGCAGATTAACAAGTAGGAAAACTCGACTACGCTATGTACATCGTAATACACTACGCGTTGTAGTTTTATTGAAACATACCCCACGTTAACTTTTACATTTTTGCTGCAACGTCGCCCGGAACGAAACTGAAAAGTGTAAAGGTCGATATGCTGTCGATTGTTCTGACGCGTTTTTTAATTATGTACTAGACGTCTTTATACCTCGTAGTACATGAAGAGCATTTATGATGCGGTTTTATGGCCTATTCATGTTGTTTTTGTTTATAGTTTTGTTTTGCCGTTTTTAGTTCCCGCGTAACTATTTATTTTTATAGACTTCAGAAGGTAACGCGACGCTGCTTTTATATCTTCATTTCCAAAACAAGGTTGTCTGGAATACATCGCTTTTAGCGATAAAACCTTTATTTTCTTGTGTGTTTTGTTTTTTTATGTAGCCTATAAGGGCCCCACTGCAGGGCAGAGGCCTCAGAAAGGGAAAGTATGGGCTTAATTACTGCGCATGCCCACCGCGGATTGGCAATTTCAAGCACTGAAGTAGTTGAACAGGTCACACACTTAGGCCAAATCCTCACGATGTTTTTTTCACGGCTAACGCGTTGTATTGCTACTGTAACTCCACAAATTCAATTAAATTCAATTTATTTCAACGTAAAGAATTTACATTCTATTTGGTGCACCAAATAGAATGTAAATTCTAACTGGTGCACCTGTAAAAGTGCCGAAACGTCGGAAAATTGTAAAAATATAATAAACGAGTGAAATCCGTATTAAAACAGTTTTAATTATGTCTAGTACTCGTGTTAACCTTAGAAAATACTATGTCAAAGTACAATGTAACATAAAAGTGAAAGCCGCTGCCTTCGGGCCGTAGTGTAATGGAGAAAAAGGCAGCGGGCAAAAAACTCCACTGTGACCATCTTTTCTCAAGTCCTCTTATATCTACATACATCAGATACACATATACGTACGAGTGTGATAAGATTCCATGATTGCCATTAATGACTTTAAATTCCAAATAGGTCGCGAAAACATAACAAGTGCTGCGGCCAGACACACGAACAGCACTCGTTCACGAGCATAACGCAGAGGTCAGCCATCATCATCAAACGTACGTAACTTAGAAAGCGAAGTCATTGGTACTATGCCGGGATTCGAACCCACAACCTCCCGATTGAGACGACATGGTTCTATCGCTCCGCTACTATCGCTAGCCGGTGAGTACGGTGAAGAGTTCTAAACTAACTTAGATGACAATGATGTCCGGAAGTACTGCTAGTGCAATGCTTGAGTTCTACGTTTTAATAATTGGAAGAAGAAGAAGAAAAAGATTTATTATAGAAACAGTGCACACGCCACAGTAACAAAATTACGTGATTACGTAAAATTAACGACTTTAATAAGACTAACTTTGAAGTTTTTCATGTCCATTTTTTCTCCAAAATTATCTAGATTTTGAAATGGACACCTAAGTTGAATTGTAACTTTCATTAAGCCGCAGTTTCTGCGCTACTTTGAATAAAACCTTTTCATTTAATTTCTAATCTAACAAAAATCCTACTCGAACTGTTTCTTAAGACGTCTGCTCACGTATGTGTAACTTGCCTATCACAAAATACAATTATGTGAGGTAATCACTATAAGATACAGAACATTAGTTTATTATTATGTTCTGTGGTTATATTAAATGCTGGGTTGCCAGTTGAATAAAGCCATTTTAATAATCTAAAGTGGTCCTATTATATACAATATTGTTCACGTTATCTTATTATTGTATAAGTATTACTCAGCCGCTGTCTTTACAGACTTAATGCTATGTTTTGCCGGTTATATTGCTGGCAAAGATGGTAGTTTGTTTTATACTGTGTTTGCGCTTAAAAATGTGTTTAGTGACTCTTACCTTACCTACATCTGTAGTTTATCGCGTCAGTGTAGGCTTAGGTAGGTAGACAACGAGAAGTTATTGTACCTATTTACCAGATTGTAGCGAAGCACAAAAGGTGGGAAGGTAATGTGTTTGGCTCATATGGATGGATGGATGTATGTATGTATGTATATATCTATCTTGTTACATACGCATGTTGTTTGTATGCAGGCAAGTGTGTCCGATTCTATGTTCCATCATAATAACTCTTTAACCAATCGTCAGATTTTGACTAAGAAGATCTCAATCGATTCGTCGTGTTTCCGGCAGTGTTATAGGTAACATGAAATCAGCAAGAAACCAACAAAAAAAATTACTAAACAGGCAAAATAAAATCAACCAACCAGCCGACTGCTGAACGAGCATTAATTACTAAGCTGGCGGGACCCAATTTCGAGGTAGGTGAAGACGGGAACGACCTAGGTCGTTCCCGTCTTCTTAGTAGTTAATGCTCAGATTCGGCTTGTCGGTTATTTTTATTTCAGTTTGTTAATTAGTTTTGGTGTGAGATAGTTTTTATGCTAGATTCTTCGTTGGTTTCAGGCAAACACAAGTTGCCGAGATCTTCTCCAATCTCTAATTGTCACGGTCCTTTGATTCACCAACACATGTGTTTGCTGAGATCTTTTCCAATCTTTAATTGTCATTGTAATTCGATTCTCTAGCACATGTGATTGCCAAGATTTTTTCCAATGTCTAATTGTCACGGTTCCTTCGATCCTCCAGCACGAATGATTACTGAGATCCTCTCCAATCTCTAATTGTCACGGTCCTTGGATTCTCCAGCACATGTGTTTGCCGAGATCTTCTCCTAACTCTAATTGTCTATTCGTCAGCACACGTATTTCCCGAGATCTTCTCTAATCTGTAATTCTGACGTTCCTTAGATTCTCCAGCACTTGTGTCTGCCGAGATCTTCTCCAATCTCAAACTGTCACGATCACGAACGAACCGAAGGTTCCCAAGCACATGTGTTTTCGTCAGCACAAGGGTTTTGTCGAGATCTCCTCAAATCTCTAATTGTGACGGTCCTTAGATTCTCCAGCACTTGTGTTTATACCGAGATCTTCTCGTAACTCAAATTGTCACGGTCCGTCTATTCGTCAGCACATGTGTTTGTCGAGATCTTCTCAAATCTCTAATTGTGACGGTCCTTAGATTCTTTAGCACTTGTGTTTGCCGAGATCTTTTCCAATGTCCAAAAATTCAAGTTGTCGCTCCTCCGTCTAACGTCCTCTGAATTTTTGGGTGTATCCTCATTGCATCTGTTTATGGGGCGTCCACCTAGCCCTACTCTCGTTCGCTTTGGTGTCCGTCATTCTCCCCTGCATTAAAATCACAGTGGAAATGCGAAAAACCGAAACGGGGTGTGTCGAAACGGTTGCTTGGCTCCGCTCGGGCAGAGTACCTCGTTTTATTTTACATACAATGGCCAGATAGGCATCGTGTATAGGATAGGAGCCGACGCCACGCCCCCGCACGCATACGGTGTAATTGCCTAATTATTTTTATTGCCCGTTTGTTTGGGGTCCGTCCGTCTTCGTATCCATTTTCCAATTAATCCTCATCGACATTGGAAACTGCAACGGCTCGTTTAGCCCGCGGCCAATTGTGAAAGCGCCTTCACACCGGCCCGAATACTGCAATATGGGGAGGTCGCAGCGAAGACTACTGCAGTACACTAACGCTGTTTCCGAATTGGTAACTTCTCTAAGTAATTAATTATCCCACCAAAACAAAACCTTATGACTTTATAGACACAAAAGTGACTTAAAAAACTTACGGGCTTATTTACAAGACCACAATGCCGTAAAACAGTCCAAACAGCATGTCTATGCTTACAATAAATATTCTTATTCTTCTTATTCTAAAAGCGCGCTCACTAAAATAGTCGGTGCTGGAGATTTTACAAGGAAATGAAGTAACGACATAAGATTAAACAAAACGCCTTTGAGAGTGTTTTAGTGGAATCGTGTTTTTTATAAATAAGAAATCTGCCGTTAATCAGCGGACTAAAACAACGATAGGTTTTTGAACTAAAACTTTCGTAAGCACCACACCTTATTGATTTGAGACAAGTTAGTTTATCCAGCTGCAAAGCAAATCAATAACAATAAGTTTAAGAGCGATGGTAGCGGAGCGGTAGAACACCGGCTTCTCAATCGGTAGGTAGTGGGTTCAATCCCGGCATGTCCCAATGACTTTGTTTTCTAAATTACCTATGTTCATTTGTGATGTTCTAGTAGCAATACCACTCGCTAAGAGTGAAGGAAAACAACGTAAGGAAACCTTAGTGTCTGAAGTATTCACAACTCAGCGGTTGCTACGTACAATTGCCCAACTAAGGCTAAGTGCGGAAATCTCAGGTTTAACTAACTAACAATAAGTTTATCTGCCGCTGTAAATAATCTAGTATAAGTTTAGGATACTTTCAATTGAGTTTGTTTTCTGGCCTGGAATTTACGCCAGCAAATCTGGCCCAGATTCGAGCTCAAAAGCCTCCCTTCGGAGCCCTACCAAATACTTTGCAAAAGTACGCTAATTCTTTTCATTGTTAGAATTTATTTATATAAAAAAAATATAAATATTTATCTTGGTAGGATTTTCTTATCTCTGTAAGTGTATCAAGTACGTAGTGTATGTTGCGCACGTGCATAGACCCGTTTCACATCTCCACTCCGACTCCCCAAGGTTTGCTAGAAGGAATCTCTCACAGAGATAAGCACGTCTTTGTACATGTATTTGCTTAACTTATATTTCTTTTTTGTGTTATTCGTGTGCCATAAAGTAAAATGATTAAAGTAAATAAGAGAGATCAATTGGTGTCCACTCGCCCATTCAGTGCTACGATCTTAAGGCTGCTATTAAAGCGCTAAATTGCAGAAAAGAGCGCACCTAGGCTCGCCTAAAGTGACTTATCGCGTGAAATCGACTTCAGTCGTGACTATTGTTCGGTCGAGGCCAAGGTCGCCTTTGTTTATTTAAAACGCTCCGGTGGGCATAGTGCGGACAAAAAATACGTTTTGAGTACAGATAAATCGGGGAAATAAACGCTGGGGTACTACTTCTAAAGAATTTTCACGGATTTCGCGTCCATTGTGTGACTAAACGGGCTAGCCGTAGCCTCATTATCCATCGAAACATCAATATAAATTGAAATTAATTTATACTTTTTTTTAACTATTTAACGTATTTAATATGCAGCCATAGGGCAGGGCTACATATTTGTGCCTTTCGGAGTCGAGACTCTGGGGCCATGGGGTCCGGAGGCGCGACTCCTCTTTAAGGAGATCTCGTCGCGCCTAGTCGACGCTTCAGAAGTCCCGAGGGCTGGTGCTTACTTTGGCCAAAGGATACGCCTAGCCATACAGCGAGGCAAAGCCTCCATCCTTCTTGGTACTCTGCCGCCCGACAGCGATCTGGCTCAAATATTTTATTTAAATTAGAATGTTTTAGATTTAGTTCCATTTTTATGATAATAGTGTAAGTAGTGAAATATCTGTATATATATATATATATATATATATATATATTTAACTGGCCAACTTCTCGTGTAAAACAAAAGCATGATATATTGGGACTTACCAGGTTACCTGCCTTCACGAAATTAGCAGTGTTTTGATAAACAATGAAAAATAGTGCACGATATTTACCGAGCATTCTCGTAGAGTTCTAAGAGGTTGTTGAATAGTTATATATAATAAAAACTTGGTCATTCTAAACAAATAAGAAATAATTAAAGAAATAAATAAATGCATGATTTAATGCATTCATTCATTGTCTTGTTCAGGATCATAAACCTACCCACAGATAAGCCATGATTTCTGCCTACCACTCCCCAATACAGGCGTGAGTTTATGTTATGCTTCTTAGTTTTTCTCTTTTCTATTTCTCTCTTTTATACTGTTATTTATAGCGATAGGTGACGATAATGATGAAATTTCGATGTCATAAACCGCAAAGTCGATAAGTTCACAGATTTGACGGCCTTCCCCGGCCGGGTCAAAGTAGGAAACGAACTTTTCTAGTTTGTCTCGGGTCTTGGATGTTATCTATGTATTTATTGTATTAAATCTATCGTCGAGTTAGCACCTATAACACAAGTCATTTAGTTGTACTTAGTATAGGGCTAACGAGATAGAATAGAATAGAATATATTTATTTGTCTTCAAGCGAAATAAGACACAACAATCACTTATACATAAATCTAAAATCTGTGTAAAATGTCCATGAATATTTATTATTATTATTATTAACAAGTAGGAAGACTGCAAAGTCTTGTACGCAATGTTACCATAGTATGGTCATAATAAACTACGAATAGTAGCTTGATGAAACGCTGTCCAGAATTCCCAGCTCAGGGACTTCTGGAGGGATGCAAACAGTTTGAATTTATGTATGTTTGTATTGCGTTTCAAAATGCGTTTTGAGGTGCATTTTTTCCAATTCCCATACGCTCTGCGGAGTTTTCAAAACTGTCGCGGCTTGTATACAGGAACATAATATAACCAATTAATTTAAAAAGGCCACTTGACCCATTACTTGTTTATTGGTAAAGCAATACACCCAAAACTAGGTCTCCATTTTAAAAAAAAACACTTTAAAGTTGTTGGCCATGGATTTATGCTGATGTAGAGTTAAATCGTGTGAAACAATTGTTTATCGTGATGCAACTCATAAAAACGTACGCCTACGAGATGTTGGTTTAATTAAACCTTCTATGGACTTACCTTGATTGAATATTAAACTGACTTGGTTCAAAATGAACCAACTGAAATCGATCGAGGAATGCTGTCCGTGGATTCAATTTTAATCCGTCTAGCAAGCAGCTGACCGGTTCTTAACCAATCTCAAAACGAAGGAGATTCTCAATGCAACGCGTGTATTTATATAAAAAAAATATATTGTTTTGTTTTAATTTTATCGTTTAAGATCTAAAATGTCTTCTGTTTATTGGAAGAGACTAGCTTGCACGACACAGGGAATCCTAGTGTGCAAGTTAGGGTAAGAAAATGACAAATACTCATTGAAACATTTTATTAATTCTGTGATGAAAATGTTATTTGTCACCAATGTGTTAAACCTAATTGATAATAATAAAACTTTTGTAACTTTAATTTTGTTTCGATGTCGATATCAACCCTTGTATGTCCCCTCTGCTGGGGCACGGGTCTCTTCCTACATCACAGGAAGGTTAGGCCATACTCCACCAAGGGGGCCAATGTCGCGTTGGCGGAGGATTGTAAGACAGTGGCGGGCCTTACTGTCAGAAGTTATCAAGCCGCCTTTTATTTTATTTTGCCGTTCCAATTCAAGAGACACCAACAAATTATAACTCATTGGAGCATTCGATCAGTCAATGGCGTATGCTTAATAAAATGCATCGTTCAGGTGGTCTCAGGGTCAAGTTAGTGATGATTTAATGCGCCTTTGGAAATGGATCTCTGGAAAGTTGCAGGAGCAACTTTTTCCAGAACTTACTCAGCTTTTTCGGCGTGAGCTCATCTCTACTTACCAAGATTAAGCTCTGCGAATCAGAGCTAATCAAATCAGAACCTGGGGGGTGAGTCTCTAAAATGCATAGTTGTTCAATAGTATGGTAATGATCGTTTCATTCACACTATCGGTAGTCTAGTAACCAATGGCATTGCAATGGTGTAACCCGTGCTACTTAACTCGGCGCCTCTCGCGATTCGATCTTCTTGACGAGAGATGCCTGTTTAATTTGCGCGGGTTATACCCCTGGTATGACACTGGCTGTGGCTTTGTAGACCACCAAATTGAGCAAATATCAACCATTGCTACACGATTATTTCATTCTATTGAAAAACTATATAAATATTAGACTCTAGGGCCTGGTCGGACTTTTCCGACAAAAAAAACAATAACTTAATCCGGATTTAGGTGAATAATTTGTAGTGCTTACACAAGTTGTAGATCCTATAATAACTTAGGTGTTATAGTATCTACAACTTGTGTAAGCAACAATTTGTGGTGCATAGGTTACACCAGTACACTGTAGGCAGTGCGCCACAAATTGTTTCTTTTGTAGTTTTCGTAAAACTGGGTAGGATTTGTATTTCTTAATGATTCGCGATACTCATACATACTTATATATTAAACGGGTCAAATCGCGATTATTTACTAGGTAAAACGTAATTACCTTATTTCCCGACGTTGCAACTGCAACTGTGAGGCTGCCGAAACGTCGGGAAATAAGGTAATTTGAACCGTTTAATATATAACTATAGGTAGGATTTGAGCTGTAGGGTAAGGCATTTAGGGTAGAATAGGCTTTGAGCTGTTGACCTCCACGATAAATTGAACTGGCACAATGTATGAAACTAACCTGTCGCTCAGTAGGCAGGCAAGCCATATCGCTTTCGAGACACGTTCTTATTATATTTATATGGCGCCTCAGAGTCACCTTGGAGCGGTTGTTTTGCTTATGTCGCTCCTACTGTTACAGACAAAGTTGCCGGCATTTTCTTGTAAATACAACGGACTGGAGAGTCATGTCATAGTTTATTAAACGCTCTAGTGATACTTTTGAGTTTCCGTGCTTAAAAATAAATCTCATATTTCTAAATTTCTTCGTCCTTGGTTTTAGAAAAGTTTCACATCTAATTTTGGGGTAAACGCAAATTGTATTCACAAATTTTGAAAAATTTTAGGTAGTCCGGTGATTCACAGGGTAATGGAAATACAACTCTGGAAATTTTCAATAATTATACTTTTTATGTTAAAGTTGGAAAGGTCTAGTGAGACAAAAAATATTAATATGGTTGTAACAAAATCCCCATAAACGTACAGTCGGCAGTAGATTATCCATTACATATTAATTTGTTGCTAAGTCACCTATGTCGTAAGCGATTAGAGTGAACGTATATAAGTCGTCGTTGACACTGCAAAATGTCATAATGTCAAAAAAATAAGATTTTCTTCTTTGCATCTAGATTGAAGGAAAACTTGATTCTGAATTAAGTTTAAGATTTTACATTATTTTAAAAACCTATTTAGAGCCTAAAAATTCCACTCATGCCGGGCCTCGAACCGGCGACCTCTGGCTAACCGACCCAGCGCTCACTGCTGAGCCGCTGAGCCAACTGAGCCAATGGGCGACCACCGACATCAGTGAAATTTTGAACCTTTTTACAATATTCTCTGTATTACGTACAGGCAGCGACATATGGCTGAAGCAATTTGCAGTTAGGTATTACATCGGAATGATATCGCTGTACCCACATGATTATATTCTTTTTAATGCACTAACCCGTGCTAAGGACAAGACATTAATTATAACCTCAGCCTGATATTAGGTACGGATCAAGAAGTCTTGCTCTCTCTGATATTATTTTTCATATAAATTTGATGGTAGGTACCCATGTATGTCCCCAATGCTGGGTCACCGGTCTCTTCCTCATCGCAGGAAGGTTAGACCATACTCCACCACGGGGGCCAAGTCCGGGTTGGTAGAGGATTGTAAGACAGTGGCAGGCCTTACTGTCAGAAGTTATCAAGCCGCCCATAAGGCCTCTGACATGGCTCAACGACTGCCATTAGATGACAATCGGCACCAACGGCTTAACGTGTCGCAAGCACAGAAGCGCTCGGAAAAATGCCACTAGCGGTAGTCGCGGGACGGTCACCCATCTTGCACCTCACCGCGCCTGTTGTTGCTAAACCAAGTGATTGATTCCAATCACTCGGTTCGTCTAGGCCACGAGCGCTCCTTGATGAAAAAACTTAAATCATTATAACCTCAGAATGATGATTGATAAGGTACGGATCATGATGTCTTGTTCTCTTTCTAATTTTCAATTTTTTCATATAGTTTTGATGATTTTTGACATGTGATATTTTGCAATATCAACGCCGATGCGCTGTTCATTGTACCTACACACCTACACCAACAACATTTACTTCGAAATAGCGAAAACAAATCAACCGCATTCTAAACATTTCGGCGTCATAATATTGGATATTAGTACAGGTTTACTCTGTGCATAATTTCCCATTGAATCTCGCACATAAAATGCAGTTTCCAAGGCGCAAGTTCAGTCGTGATTCGTGATGTGGCCCGAACTCGACCGGCGAGCGTGGGCTGAACTATGAATGAGAAAGTCTGAAACCGGTCGTGGGGCTTCCAGCTTAGTAAACAGAATCAAGGAGCTCAACTCTGTACAGTCTGTTAGCTGTTAGAATATACCTCGGCTAGAATCGGATAGAATCGATTATATTGCAATAAGGTAAGGTTTACTCTGTATTGTTATTTATAACTTCTCAAAATAGTGAAGAAAAGTTAAACTCGTGTGCTTTCGGCGAACACCCAAGCCTACTCTAGAGCCCGAGGTATATTCTAAAAGCTAAAACAGACTGTACCTACCTGGGAGAAGGCCGACTTGCACTAAGCCATACAAATTCCCATACAATTAAATATATTAAAAGCAATACGCCGGACCGCAATGAAACTGCTAATACGCTTACAGTGCACATCAGGGTGTGATCGTGCTTAGAATTACAAATAAACGTATCAAAATTATAGCCTTGAGTATATCGATTGATGGAATGATTGATGACTTCAAATAAATACATCAGATAAGTTGTATTTTTGCCAAACTGGCTTTTATCTGGTTTGTACTTATATGCTTTAGGTAAGTTTACCAACCATGGAATTCACTTCTGATATATTGAAAAATTATATTAACACTTGCTGTAATGATTAGGCCACTTTTATAGTGTACTAGGTTCCTTTTACTATGTTTCAAGTTCCCGAGGTGTCTACTTTCATCTCACAATGCCAGTTAGGCGATGTTACTTGCATAGATGTACTATGACGTTGATTTTAAGTCCTTGCTAAATAGATAGATAGAATAGTCTTTACTAGCTGTGCCCCGCGGTTTATACATTTTGCCATGGGAATAAGATATTTTCCCGCCGTAAAACGTAGGCTATGTATTAATCCAGGGTGTCAGCTAACTCCATACCAAATTTTATTAAAATCACTCGACCCGTTTAGACTTTACGTTAGGTGCTAAAACTATTGCACAATATTCTAGTCGTTACATCCTGTCTCCTTAACTAGGCGAAAAACGTATTATAAAAAAAGTTATAATTTTTATACCATTGGTGGCGCTAGTTAGCACCCCAAAGCGCCTTAATTAGTATAAATATGTTTATAAGGTAGCAGCTTCATTATGTAAGGTACCTAATCTAACCTGTTACATGCTCTTACTATTCTGGTTCCAGCATCTCCGACATAGACCTTTGACATTGGAGAAATCTATGCTTTATCTCCAGCACTCTGCGTTATTGAAGCGGAGTGGAGATATCTATATCTAATAGGTACATTTAAACTGTTCATGATTTTACTCTTTTTAATGCACTAATCCGTGCTAAGGACAATTTTTAAAAACCTATTTAGAGGCTAAAAATTCCACCCGTGCCGGGATTCGAACCCGCGACCTCTGGCTATCCGTGCCAGCGCTCTTTCTAACTGAGCTAATGGGTGATTCACCGGCATCTGTAAATTTCGAACCTCTTTACGAAATTCTCTGTATTACGTACTGTTAATGCTGTCATTTTTTTGGTGTAAATCAATGTGTGTAATATTAAGTGTTCAGGTGGTACGTTAAATAAAGCGTTGGGGGGTGATAACCAGCGCCGCCAATGAAAAAAAATCATAACTGTGACTGTAACTTTTAAAATACGTGTTAAACGCACAGGGTATCCTAGTGTGAGGCCAGAAGCAATGTTTGTGCCAGTATGTAAATGTTATTTTATGTTTTTATCTAAAAGGGAATAGGAGAAATCTTAGCGACTGACACAAGTATTTTTAGAACCTACAGTGTAAAACCTAGGATAGACCGATTTCCGCTTAAAACGGCCGTTGTGGCGGAAAGTGATTAAAGACCTCTCTTGTGGATTCTACTCGTAGATTGTAGACTTAATAAAAAGAATTGTAAAGAGGTTCGAAATTTCACTGATGCCGGTGAGTCGCCCATTAGCTCAGTTGGAAGAGCGCTCGCACAGGTAGCCAGAGGTCGCGGGTTCGCATCCCGGCATGGGTAGAATTAGCCTCTAAATATGTTTTTAAGATTCTTGACTGTAGGTTCTAAAAATTGTTCTCACAGTTGTTCAGATTTGTCATGTTCATTTTAGATAAGAACGTATTATAAAACACATTATGTTTTTTTCCATCGGTGGCGCTAGTTAGCACCGCTAAGCGCCTCTAAAGGCTTTAGCCTTTAGAATAAACCCTGCCATTAGCTTAGAATAGGCCCCCTTGCCATTTAGAACGGTCTCGATCACTGATTCCAGGTCCTCCCACTTCGCAGACCGTTATTTCCTGTGCTACATTGTGCGCCAACGCAAGTTTAGCACATATAGTCAATTTATCCTCACTCGTCTAATTCAGTAAACAAGATTATAACCTCAAAATTGATATTTGATGCCAAAACTAGATATTTTCTCGCAAGTTCATAAACTTTGTTTATAAAATTGGCAGCGTGTTGTCTCTAATAGTCTCCCTGATAACTTAATTTTATGGGAATATGGCGATTAAAAGCTATTTTTTACGGGTACAATGTTGTTTACTAAAATGTACACGTTAGGATAAATAGACTGTAGGTACAATTTGTCGTATTGTCCCCTTTTGCATTCATTAGTTACTCTCACTTTGTTTTGATGTTGAAACAGTTGCTGTGTCCTATTTCATGGAACCACAATTCATGGTTTATAACGACGATTCGATGTTCATTGTAAATTCGACTAACGAACAGATTAAAAATAAGAAATGGTCTGCAACACTGCAATAGTCTGTACATCGAACTGTCTCAATAAAATATTGTAGTTTCGTGAAACGCGACTCCGACAGGGTAGTAGGTAGTAGTGGGTGTAAGAAAAAGCGTGGCTTTCAAGTCTAGGTAGTACGATGACGCGAGTCACGCGTTTTTCGGCGATTAAATGTCAGAATTTGTAAATTTTTTAATTTGACAATTAATGTAGATATTATATTCTTTTTTTTTTAATGCACTAACCCGTGCTAAGAACCAGGGTTCGAAAGGATAATTATCCGTGATAATTATCTTGGTAAAAATAGCTCGATAATTACCAATTGATAAAACCAAAAATTTCGTTTATGCAAAGCAAACCAAATCAAGCAGCAAGATCTTAGTTGCCTATTAGGATTAGGTCAACAAATAAGTTCTACTGCAGCTACAGTAGCAATACAGCCAATGGAAATAGAATCATCATCGGATGAAGATATTCCTTTGGCATCTTTGGTCAAACCAATTATATATAAATTTAGAATGTCGAATCTGATGGAGACCTTTTACTTTAATGTTTATTTGTGTTGGATTTTAAATAAAAATCATAAAAGTTATTTGTTTTTGTTAGAATTGGCCAAATTATAATGTATTTACTTTTTTTTTTTAATGCACTAACCCGTGCTAAGGACAATTTAAAAACCTATTTAGAGGCTAAAAATTCCACCCATGCCGGGATTCGAACCCGCGACCTCTGGCTATCAGTGCCAGCGCTCTTTCCAACTGAGCTAATGGGCGACTATCAATTTTTGACGTTAAAAGGCGCTACTCGCGTCGCCTTACTACCCAGGCAGTACATTAGTTGTCGAATTCTGTCATTTTACCGCCGCAAAATACTGGGCTCGTGCTATTATAGATAGATAGAGAACACTATTGCACAACTAGAAAAAAAGATTACTATACTTTGTCTAAAAAGTGTAGAGATTAAAGAGTAAGGTTTTGCTCAGACTTTTTGTTTGTGTTAGTTAATTTCTTGCACTTGCAAGCATTATAAAAATAAAAACTTCAGTCATTGCATTACAATTATGCATTGTACTTAATCAAAGGTAGTAAATGGTCGTGATTTTCGTTTTTACCAATAATAAAGTTTCACTTCCGGTTTCTTGAATTTTTTGACAAACTATACCATGATTTCTTAAATCTAAGTAATGTTATACAATTGGCGGCCTTATAGCTTAGAGCGATTTCTTCCAGACAACCTTTGGATGTAGTGGATTGCATGAAGAACGTAGTCGGTAGGTGCATTTATTTACATAAATAATAAAATCGAAAATATATTGATACCAAGTAGCAAAAAATTGCGAGAATGCAAGTACTTATATGTACATACTATATGTATAAAGTACAAATACTTAAATAATAATATACAAAATAAATAATTCATTACAATATAAGCAACAGTTTTCTAGTTTAAGCAGTGAATTAGTGGGATTTCAACAAGATCTTAAAACAAACCAAGGACTGCTTTTCTCACTTTCACGGGCAGTTCGTTCTATTCCACTACCCATGCATATCTTGAAAATATTACTGTGCCAATAGCATTATTTAGCCAGCCAGGCGAACCACAAAAAGACTTAAAAAATAAGCTTATGCAATAAGTAAAAGATAATAAACTACCCACGTAAACACAAGAAGCGATCAAATGGCACTCCAGTATACCTATAGCTATAAACCTCATGCAGGCAGTCTTAGTGCTCATAATCCGATAAAAATATTCAAGTAAACAACATTATCGGCCGCGTGCCTGCAGAGACGGGCCAATGTTTACACGCACCGGGGCGAATGAGATGGCGATATAAGGAGAGGCAATGTTTATAAATATAATATACGGGCGCGAGCGAGATAGCTATACCGGCCGGCGTAATTATCTAATTCGGCTGGCCTTGGCCTTGACAGTGCAGGGGGAAAAAAGCGGCCACGCGCGATTCTAACTCTCGCGGAGGGTTTCGTCATCTTAAAGGCCTGCGCAGACGCGGGTCCCTTGGGGACAAAAGTCCCTGGATCGTAAAAAAAGTCCTCCGAGTACTTGTCGCGGACAAGTGTGCGGTCATCAGTTCCCCGGAAATTGAGTGAAGCGTACGCTATGGAAGAAAATATTATGAGATTACATTGTGTTGTAATTTACATGAAGTTTAAAAAGAAAAGGCGTTTTAAAAGTGTAGTGTATGTAGGTACACTGTCTCGAGCGCACACCTGTGAAGTGGACCGGCCTAGAGTTGAGTTGGCAACATTGAGTAGTCTATGGTCGTGGACATTAAGATACTCTGTGGTTGTTGCATGGCGGCGGGATTTGGACGAGGTGTGTGTGTGCGAGCCAGTGCTTTATATAGTTTATCGGAGCGTATTTAACAAAAAGAAAACACCGAAATTTTGTCCAGTCCGGTCTCTTGATGTCCTCGGAAACTTCAGGGACTTTTTGTACGGGGTACTTTTATACAATTTATAAGAGATATATATCGTCGGACAAAAAAGTAGCCGGGGGATGGATGACGACAATGGATAGTGTTTCAGAACCGGGGGCGAGTCTATGAAATGTAGTTGTTCAATATAGTCATGTTAGTCCGGTAATGGTCGTTTCATTCACACTATCCGTAGTCTCGCATCGCAAATAATGCCCGAGCTCTTCCGTCTTGCGAGAGACAACGAGAAATATGCAGAGCTATATTCTTTTTTTTAATGCACTAACCTGTGCTAAGAACAATTTTAAAAACCTATTTAGGGGCTATAAATTCCACCCATGCCGGGACTCGAACCCGCGACCTCTGGCTAACCGTGCCAGAGCTGACTGCCAACCGTCGCTAGTCGGAGCATAAGAAGAAAAAGATCGCTAGTCTAGTAACCAATCGCATTGCAATGAAATGACCCGTGCTACTAAACTCGGCGCGTCGCGCGATTCGATCTTCTTCGCGAGAGATGCTTATTTAATTTGCGCGGGTTATACCCCTGGAATGACATTGTACTGTTATTGCTTGGTAGACTACAAAATTGAGGCAAATAATAACTATTGTCGTTCTTATATAATTCTGTTGAAAAATCATGTAAGTATTAGACTCTAGGGCCCATTCAGTGTTGAAATTTCTTTAAAAACAAAGAAACGACCGATGGACACAACCGCGCCTATATTACGCGCAAAAATCCTGAACGTCGTCTGCACAATACTAAATGCAAACGTCTGAAAGAAGATTGTGCGCGTAATTAGGCGTCCGATTTTATACGCTATACCACAGAGGAAGAGACCCATTATAGAATCTCATTCTATGATAATCTGCCACTTCATATAACGTGTGAACAAAGTTTTGTATAGTGTCCATAACAAAGGAATTTCTCATAGTAATGGTAATAAAGCCGCGTTTTCACGATCCTAGTAGGCTCGGACAGAGTGACAGAGTGATCTTAGTGACTTAAAAATTGATGTCTCTATGGGCCGGTTTCTAAATTGAGAATTTCACTAAGTAAATACCTACTTTAGTAACGTTCTGTCACTCTCTTTTCTAGGCAATTCAATGAGACAGCACTACTAACTATTTACTTAGCGAAATTCTTAATTCAGAAATAAGATGGTGGTGTACATACATCTTTGTGAATTCAGATTTTTGCTTCAGTTTAAAGACGTTAGTTGCAAACGGTGTCGCTCGTCGTTTCAAAAATGACAAAAATATACTGCTGCGGTAAATAGAAGCGAGATTAAATATGTTTATCGTCGTACTTTCACAATATAGGTAAGTATAAAAAGAAAAGCGAAAGAACAGTTTGGCCACGGCAATGGAAACCATACACTAAACAACACTTCCACAGCTTCATAAAACTCCACAGACATCAATATTTCACTGCCTCTTCACTTTTTATTTGCGAAACTCAGGAGTTCCTCATATTGGCGCCATTTTGCTTTAGCAATTTCACCTTAGCAGCTAAGACGTAGAGTGCGGTCCGAGTAAAAAAAAAAACATGGCGTGTGATATAGCTTACTATAAATTCACAAATATATATAAAATATTTGGTACATGCATTGGTACATTGGTACATGCCCGCTCTGCGAATAGAACCTGAGTCTCTCGCTTCCGAGTCCATTGTTCTACCCACTGGGGAATCGCCGCTCCTAATTAAGCTTTTAATTAAAATTTAAATATTATAAAATCACCACAAGAACCTGACAAAATCTAATACCTATATAAACATCTCGTCGTCGTCAGGCTATACTAGTCCACTGCTGGACATAGCCCTCCCCTAAAGAGCGCCACGTTGTGCTATCATAGGGGGTAATGCCCATAATCCCCACGCTGGGCATGCGGGTTAGGGATCGCAGTTCGGTGGAATTGTACAGCAGGAGGCGCTGCTGCCCACCCCCCGGTTTGTGTCCCTTAGTCGCCTTTCATGGCACCGGCAGGAAGAATTGGGTTGGTGCTATTCTCTAGGCCGACACCACACAGCAAAACCTCACCACACAGTAAACATCTCGTGCCGTTATCGAACTGCTCTGAAACAGTTTCAAAGATTTTTATGACATTTTTTGTGTATTTAGTAGGTCTGAGTATAGCTCGTAAGCCAATTGGTACAGCAAAACAACGTTTGCCGAGTCAGCTAGTATTATCATGTTTTTTTAACATATCAAACCAATAAATTACGAAACTTATCATAACATAACATTTACATACTGGCACATACATTGCTTCTGGCCCCACACTAGGATACCCTGTGCCATGGGAACCAGAAACAACGACATCACAAACATGTAAACATCCAAGACCTGGGGGTTTTTTTTTTGTTCCCAGCCGGGATTCGAACCAGGAACCTCTTGCATGGTAGGCAGACGCGCTACCGCTACAACATAATATAATCTCTAGCTAGTACCATGGTTTCACGATCCACTGCTATTTTATTTTCGGCTTGCCTACTCACGTTATCAGCCTTCGCTACAGCTAATCTTCGAGGCTTATGTCGAACATTGCTCCTAGCATTCGTTAAATTCCGAAAGAGTGAAAATCGTAAATTAAAACTTCAGTGCATTGCTTGCAAATACCTCGTAATGTAATTATAAGTAGCCAGTTCCCTATATCCCTATAGTAATAACAGTCGTCTCGGTTTCCAGTGCCCTTCCAGAGAGAACTAAACTGAGGTAATGAGAGGTCACCACACGGAGGTTCTGGATGGTACGCTAAATCGTCTGAGCTGAATCCGCTTAAGCCTTTGATTGGGTACCCTATTCCAATACATACGGTACGTCTTAGGCGGAGCTGGCTCATTTATTGGGGTAGTTATACTGCATGGATCTATTACAAAATATTTTGGTGATAATTATAGCGAATAAATAATAAGCGTGACGTAAGTATCAAATAATCAAAGATTTAACGATGTTAGGAAATGTACATATTAAAAGGATTCAAAACTCGATTTGTTCGTATAAAAAAACAACAAAATAAAAGATAATACTGCTTTCAGCCATTTTGACTGAAACATCGCATCACACCGCGTGACGTCACGCTTAGTAAACTTCAGCCGTGCTTTGTTAAAACTACTAGTGATTACCATGTTTTTTTACTTGGGCGTGACATCAGATTCAACGCCATGACACTGCGAGCTGTTTTCCCACAGATTTAAAATAATTTTAGAAAAATAGTTTTAATTAAGATTTAACGAAGGTAAAATTTTAGTTAATTACTGAAATATAGTTTTTTTTGTAAATAATAAATGTGTCCCCACATTGAGAAAGAAAGAAGATTTAAAAATCTTTCCTCATGTCTATTGTGATTAGAACCATTTAAAATATAACTAATATAATAAATAAATAAAAATATAGTATAAATATATAAAATATGTAAGCATTGCGAATCATTAAGAAATACTATTTTGGTGATTTGGACCAAAGGTTTACCAAAATATTGGCGAAATTGACCGGTCTGCATCTGGCAACACTGCCAAACGCATCATAAATCTCTTATCGAAAGGCCTTGAATCGCGCGGACTGCACTGACGCGGACTGCACCGCAAATTGGATTTCTATTTATTCATCGCGAGGTGAAAGGTTCACCACTGTGTGCTTTTGCTGGATATCGGGGTAACATACGGCTCGGCTGTACGATCGCACACTGTATGTATAACGTGGCAATGGGCGGTACACATAGCTCGAAGAACTGATGGCCGTTGGGGCGAAAAAGGTCTGACCTGGCGACCACGGATCGGAGGATGCAGCATGGGCAGGCCCTCCACCAGAAGGTCCTACGACCTGGTTTCGGTGGCCGGGAGTCGCTGGATGCGGACGGCAGAAGACCGTGAAGCTTGGAAAACCATGACGGAGTCCTTCATTGGGCGTAAAATGGCTGTTGATGATGATGTTGCGTGCTTCTGGATGTAGGAGTAGAATAAAATCTTGCGCCTAGACTGGAGTCTAGGGGGATCCCTGGAATCGATGGGGAAATTGGGGAACGAGCTCCTATTTTTGAACAAACCATACAAATGTGACTATCGAATGAAGACACAGAACAACAAATCCAGCCGACTAGTTAGGATTTTAGGTGATGATGATGATGCGCAAGACGTATAGGACCCGGTACTCTCGTTTCCCTTAGAAACAGATTCACTTTATTTTGTACAGCTGAGCGGTGGTAGCGGGGCGGTGTAGAACGCCGGCTTCTCAATCGGGAGGTCGTGGGTTCGAACCCCGGCATGTACCAATGACTTTGTTTTCTAAGTTATGTACATTTGCGAAATTATAGTAGCAATACTACTCGCTGACGGTGAAGGAAAACATCGTAAGGAAACCCTAGTGCCTGAGGTGTTAGCGTACCTCAGCGCTTGCTACGTACAATGGCCCAACTATGAGGCTAAGTGCGGAAATCTCAGGTCTAACTAACTTTTGTACAGCTGATGTCTTGACTCTTATACAAAACATTTCTTACTTGTCTCCTGTGAAAGAATCAGGTTTCCTCAACGTGTTTCTTTGTTGCAGGGCCGGAGCTGGAGCCAATGGAATTTTCGCTCGAAGACTCGACTTTTCAACGTTCAACCTGTTGCCAAAGCACAAAGTTAACTCCTATCAGATAAAGGTTAGTGTATTGTATTGTTTATATTTTTTCACACAGTGGGCAGATAGTGTAACATTCTGTACAGTTTCGTTACGGTCTAGTTTTATTCATTTGTAGGGTTCCGTACCGCAAAAGGGAAACGGAAGCCCCATATGATCTTTTTGTCCGCCTGTCAAGACTTTTTAACATGCATAAAAACCTATATTTTGACACTCAAGGGAAAGCACGGAAAAACTGGGAGACTAGATTCCTAAACTACCTACCAACTAGTTACTGTAACTTAAAAAAATCGCATCGAATTATTCATGTATAGTTTAAATGAATAAGTACTTTTATTCAAATAACCTTGACTCCCACGTCATGCTATGGCGACGCCCGATCCTAAATTTGGGTCACTTTTCATGGCCTCAGCCTGGTTTTTTTCCATGTTTGTGAATTGATGTCCTTCTTTCATAGACACGTGTGTCAAACCAAGTGACGCGGATAGAAAGAGACAACAGCCTTTTCGTTACATGACTCATTTCAAGGTACTTTCTATATCTATCCATGACTCACAATCTTTTGGTCTTTATGTCCCTCTAGCTTTAACCGCGGCTCCGCCCGCCCATTTGTTAGAAATCATTGCAGGGCAATGCATTACCGGGATACGAGTATCAAGTACCTCAATTCAGATTTTTGTCTACCTGTGCGCCAAGTTTCATGGAAATCCGTTCAGCCGTTATTGCGTGATTGGGTAACAAACTTCTTCACGAACTTTCATAGTTATAGTATTTTATTAAACGTCTAACTGTGAATCTTGTTGATACTAATTTCTATCGCAAATATCAGGATTCTGACTAGGTTTGGTACGCATACTCTACTGCTACATACTACTCTACTACATACTAAGGCCTCTGGACTCAAAATCTTGCAATTTTGAAGGTTACCGCAATTATTTAAATTACTATATTCATAGTTCTCGTGATACTGGGGGCCAAAATTCACTATTTTAATCAATAACCGACAGATACTCACTCGATCTTCAAATAACCACACCACGTTCCAGGCAGTGCCTGCACCGCTGTATCCTAGATTGGGACCAGGGGGGCGAGTCTCTAAAATGCATAGTTATTCAATAGAGTCATGTTAGTATTCAATGGCTTTAAATTCAATGGTACAGCAATAATTGTTTTATTCAACTCACTCGATCTTCAAATAACCACACCACGTTCCAGGCAGTGCCTGCACCGCTGTATCCTAGGTTGGGACCAGGGGGGCGAGTCTCTAAAATGCATAGTTATTCAATAGAGTGAACTTAGTACGGCAATAATTGTTTTATTCAACTCACTCGATCTTCAAATAACCACACCACGTTCCAGGCAGTGCCTGCACCGCTGTATCCTAGATTGGGACCAGGGGGGCGAGTCTCTAAAATGCATAGTTATTCAATAGCGTCATATTAGTACGGCAATAATTGTTTTATTCACACTATCGGTACTCTAGTAACCAATTGAATTGCAATGGTATAACCCGTGCTACTTCACACATTAGTCCGGTAATGGTCGTTTCATTCACACCATCGGTAGTCTAGTTACCAATCCCATTACAATGGGCCACGATTTAACACGATTCGATCTTCTTCGCGAGAGCCTAATTTGCGCAGGGTATAATCCCTTGGAATAACATTGTACTGCTATTGCTTTGTAGACTACCAAATTGAGGCAGAAAACCACCATTGTTGTGCGTATTTAATTCTATTGAAAAACTATGCAAGTATTAGTATTACTTTAGAGCCTGAAAAAGCGATTTTTTTGTACCTGATTTTCGTTTATTTAGTTTCAAAGTCGACGGTAACGTAGCGTAAGGTTGATGTGCCGTTGGCTACACGTAATGGTGGGAGGTACAGTCGACAGGACATCATGCTTACATTTGAATTGCAAGTTCGCCCGCATCCAATGGATTAGAGCGCATGGACGTAAAGGACGTGGTGCTGTCGACTGTACAACGACGTACATTAGAAAAGTTTCTCCACAGAGAAAAATAACATCATTTTTATTGCTGAAAATGTTTTTCGCAGCGCTTTTGTTTGCGGGCGTAATAAAAAACGCAAGTTGACACTTTTCGCGATAAACTGCTGTCACAGAAGGTGGGGTGTCCAGACATTAGTACTTTGCCCTACCCACCTTTGTTGATATGAAACGCTCAACGTCTAATTTAATCATTCTGTGTACATATTTTCCCAGCTGGTTACTATTTCATGGTGTCGCTTACCGAAGTTTTGCGAATCATCGCGCGATCTGCAAATATACTGTTCAGCAAATCATCATAATTCAGCCACAAGAACTCCACTACATATGCCTCATCCATGGACTTCCAAACCGACCGGTTGGAAGCGGCTTGCGTCCAGCGAAATTCACCAGCAAAAATATGATTCGAACAGGATATAATTGTTTCGGTCAGTAGAATATATATATATATATATATATATATATATATATATATATATATATATGAGTGTGCTCATTTAATAAACGAAATATCGTCAGCAATCAAACTTATTTTTGTCAGAATAATTATTATTTTGCTCAGCAAAATAGACCAGCAGTACCTAGCCAGCATAATTATAAACCAAATATCGTTTGGCAAATTATTTTTCACACCTCCTGCTCGACAATGCCTTATTATTACGTACCGTCAAATATCATCGTAAAGCATAGCCTTGTCTCTCGAGGGCAATAATAATGAAGAATTTCCCTAGGGAATAAAGTGATTTGAATTTAGAATGTCAAAATTCGCATGAAAACTATGAAGAAGCCCCGCATTGCAATTCGAAATTCGAATTGTTGTTCGAAACTCACCCCTTTTTTCTTTTTTTTCTGAACTACTGTGTCGTGTGACCGCGCGAAACACCAATAAAAAAAAGAAAAATTTTATTGTCTCCCAGATGGTGTGAAAAGTAGAGTATTCACCTCTGGAATAAAACATGTCTTAGTCTCGGGCGGTATGAACCCCTGGCTTCACTCAGGACTCTACATAACTCCCTCGCTTCGCTCAGGAGTTAAAATTTAACTCCCTCGCTGCGCTCGGGAGTTAACTTGGAGTCCTTCGCTCCGCTCAGGGTTTAATATACCGCCCATGACGTAATACATGGTTTTATTCCCTTAATGCATAATCTACTATAATTTGATATTAATACGACACCCTGCACACGTTTATAGGCTACATAAAAAAATACAACCAAGTGTATTTTTCTGCACTTAAATTTCTAATGAACTACTGTTTAAATTTCGAATTTTCTGCAGCTCAGTATAATTATTATACAATGTTTTATTCACCGGCTAGAAAATATTTTAATGTTAAAACTATTTTTTGCTGACAATGTAATTAAAGGACCCCAAAAGATCTTGTCTCGTCGGGAGTCTCGCTTAGCTCCATAACGCCCAATATTTAGCAGGAAATAACAATTCACTCGGCGTAGTATTCAGCGTGTAATCTAAACGGGCCTTGAGCTACTTGTGTGTCAAGCCCCGGTCATTCGCCCGGCGCAGGCACGTCGCTATTTTTACAGCATTTTGTTGTTGTTTATCGCCTGACACTGCCCATGCCCAGCGTCAGTTATTAAGTGCCTGTAATTCAAACTGTTGTCGCGTTGATTGAATAACTGTTTCACAGGCCGGTGCTCCTTGTTTGTTGTTTTTCGTACGGGCTTTACAAGACTGGGCCTAGAGTCTAATAGACGCGTTTTGTTCAAAGGAGTGATATAGCTTGCACACAACACCATCACTTGTGCTAGTGACAAACTAGGATACCGGTAACTTTACTCAGTCACTTTGCGGGTGAACCAGTGGGCCTTGATTGTGATTTGAATTTAATACGAAATATTGCTTGAATATTATGGCAAGCTGAAGACAGGGCGCTATGGCGCTCATTAGGTGAGGTCTATGTCTAGCAGTGGACTAATATAACCTGAAGAAGAAGATAACTTGAATCGCTCGTAGCCCCGGCTGGCTGAGTGATCTTTGAACAATCAGGAAGGTTAAGGGCGCGTTCAGTACATGGATGGATAAACCGTCTAGGACTAACGCCAGTGGATTTTTTCCGAGCGGTTCCGTGCTTCGCAAGGCACGTTACGCAGTGGGTGCCCATGTAATGTCGTTAAGGCATGTCTTACTGTCAGAAGTTATCAAGCCACCTATAAGGCCTCTGACATGGCTTAACGACTGCCATTACATGACAGCCGGCACCCAGTGCTTAACGTGCCCTGCGAAGCAAGGAAGCGCTCGGAAAAATTCCACTAGCGGTAGTAACGGGGCGGTCCATCCCGCACCTGACTGCGCCTGTTGCTAAACTCGAGTGATTGATTCCAATCACTAGGTTAGACTAGGCCACGGGCGCTTCAACCTAAACATATATAGATAGAGCGATAAGAATACTCTCCACTATCCTAGTAAAGTTAGCTACTGGAATGAATCAATGAATGAATAAGGGGAGCATTTATGAGACTCGCTCTCCTGACAGGCTTGTTATTTTTCAAACGTGCTTATCAAAACAGTACGCCTGTGTGCGTCTGCGGTGAAGGAAACGTTGCGGTATAAAAAAATATTATATTTCACTGCGGAATCAAGTTTTGATAAACTAAACAATGAGGTTACTCATGTCGAAGGCGCTTTAATTAATTTCAACTTGTTATTGCTATTCTTGTGCTACGATTTACATTAATTAATAAACTAATTATGTAGGTAGGTATAAATTTCCTGTTGTTTCTCGTTCATTCTTCGTCTAGCTATGCAATGTATTGTAAATGTAAAATCATAGAAGTCTAACGACTTAGGTTTATGTCTTAAATCGAATTGCAATCCCCGTTTCACTGAAAAATCTGCTAAAACCTTTCAATTTATTACCCAAAAGATACTAGATCGTGTTGGGGGCTTATTGTAAATCGCTGGATCGTAACGTCTGAGTACATTTCACCGTCTTATCTATCGCATAAATAATGTTGCTCGGATTGTCTCGTAGACGCGATTCGCTTGACGTAGCGTGACAAACCTCCGTTCGCTCCGCCATGGCGGGGGAAACTTCATAATTTTATGTTCCCCTGGTAGATTACACCGACGAACGTGTTACCACTAAACACTAACGACTCTGAAACATCTTCATTTTACAAGTTTTATTCAGCCACAGAGACCAGCCCTATTAAACGCTAGACAGAAACAAACGAATCGAATTATTAATATGAGCTAAATAAATTGAAGATAATCTTCCATATTAAATTCCAGACGATAATAAAAGAAAGCGTTAGAAGCCTAGGTATCACTGTCTGTCCGTCGAGTAATCGAAGAGATAGGTAGGGCCTCTAATAAATCCAAAGAAACGATAGCTCTAATACCTGATGGACAACAGTGACAGGCGAGGCACGTTTTCTCGGAGTGGGATCGTTAATACCGCGACCATTTCTTCTATTTATGGTGGGGCCGCTGTCTCGACGCATATTGATTGCGTACGCTGGGACCGGTCCTAACCTGGACTCGTGGTGAGCCCCAACTTGGCAACCCGACGTGAAACATTGTATCACAATGTAATGCGGAAGATTCGATACTGAAATACTTTACTGCCAACGAACTAGATAAGACTGAGTTTTACGACTTTACGAGGCCCTTTAATGATGCGGTTGGCTACACCCAGCATGACGACGAATGATATAAATAACTTATCATCGCGGCTAGCAATTATTGTTATTGAGGGTGCAGATGCACTGCAGCAATGAAAAACAACGATGATAACGCGCCGTATTTTATTCTAAGCGCGCAACCAGAACACCTCTTGTGTTTCCATTTGGCATGACCGCGCATTTTTTGTACACGAAAGAAATAAGTCTTACCAAACACTTATTCGTCCAGTACTACAACATTTGCTTGTGCGAGACTATTTGAAGTTCAAATAAAATAGTTCTGTTGAAGCGTCATTTGTTTGCATCAATTAATTGCGATCGCTTAATTTCTTCAGCTACATTACGAGTATGAGCAAACCTAAAGTTATATTATGTTGCAACATGTACCTTCAGACAAAACCCGTGGCATGCAACGGGACTCCGATTATGTTATCATAAGTTGTTTTTACACTGACACTGATAAGGACGGTGCAGACTCGCAACAAGTCACGTTATCGAAAAGCCGGCTAAAGGTGGGCCCAATGTAGGAATCACGACGAGCCTTTATTTAGGGATGGACGTGACGGTATGCTATGTTATAATATTATGAGGACGGTTGGGAGACTTCACTTCATTGTAATCTGATCCCGCACTGGCGGCAACCGCTCGTGCACTGCGCTGAAATCTGACACTGTGGCCAAGGTTCCCTATGTGATCGGCGACTTGGTTTGCCGTTGAATTCTGACGCCTTAGTATTTTCTTTTCCTGCACGAAATCGTTTATTACGCTTCTGAGCTTGAAAACCACAGATTTATTTTCTGACAACCGTGTCAGTTGCATCCAGTGCCAAATTATGTGCATTAAATCCTTAGCGATGCCAATAGTACAATAGTTTGAATTATCCAACTGTCAAATTCCATACCGATTTGACAGAGACAATTGGAAGTGTTCAGGATTTGGAGTGCGTAATATAGGAACTGATCATGTGCATCTCAAACCACTCAAAAACGCTTCGGCCGAGTGTTAAAAAGCATCGTAAAATGTTCTAACGACGTACAGCACGGCCCGTGTGTTGATAATGGGCGACAAAACAAGAATCTCAACTCGGTAGACTCCATCGAAGTTCTCATCAAAATGCAAACGGCCGCAACAGCTACAGATCAAGTTGTAACTGCAACTCTTGCATTATACGCTGCAGATTTCTCGCGCCCGTAAAGGGAAAAAATGAGAAAGTTCTCAGCTAATAGATACAATAGAACCGGATCGCAATGATTTATTGCTTCAACTGTTATAAGTTCTTATCGTCCACCACCTGTTATTTGTATCTGGTTTCTAGATCTTCGAGGTCCGCAATGGCGCCAGGACTCAAGTATACAAGTATTTGGTCTGTATATTTGACTGGACTTAGTGTTATTTTGATTGTTCGCATTACCTTGACTTAGGGCCAATTTTGGAATTTAGAATTTCGCTAAGCAAATAGATAACTATAGTGCTGTCTCTTCGAATTTCTCAGAAAAGAGCGTGACAGAACGTTACTTAAGTACCTATGTACTTAGTAAAATTCTCAATTCAGAAAGTGGCCCTAAGATTTCAGAAGTCCCTTTTAATCAACTCCTCAAAATAAAGCTTGGCGACGATGAAAATATTCTGGAAATATGTCTGCTAAAGTGACTTCAAATCAATGTTTCGACACTCTTCTCAAACGAGAATCAGCATCAGCAACAAAATGGAGAAGGGTCTGCGGACTCGCTCTGACATCCAGATGGCCTATCATAAGATGACGTTACGACACCTTGCCCTTTATGTGGTAATCGATAAGATACATATAAAATCTGAATCTCAAAATTACTTAGTGCATTTTACTGTCTACAGAAACCTAAAACATCACCGATCAAAATTTGCTGATATGCGATGCGGCATTTATTTGCAGTAAAAAAAAAACCCCCAGGGTCGCGGATTCGAGTCCCGACATGGGTGAAATTTTTAGCCTCTGCATAGGTTTTTAAAATTGTCCTTAGCACGGGTTAGTGCATTAAAAAAGAATAATATAATCATGTGGGTACAGCGATGTCATTCCGATGTAAAACCTTACTGCAAAGTAGGTACTCGGGGCTGCAAGTGATGCAAATTACTTTAGCCAGATGTCGCTGCCTGTATGTAATACAGCGAGTATTGTAAAGAGGTTCGTAATTTCACTGATGCCGGTGGTCGCCCATTAGCTCAGTTGGGAGAGCGCTGGCACGGTTAGCCAGAGTCCCGGCATGGGTGGAATTTTTAGCCTCTAAATAGGTTTTAAAAAAAATTGTTATTATTATTTCCGTACGTAGCCACAGAGACTTTAAAAATAAACGTCACTGAAACGGTTTATTAGAGTAGAGTATAAGTGTACTCTCGTATCGTCGACATTTGTAATAGGCGTCAATTTCATAATGCGTCAGTTTCGTGTGCCTCCGATTTTATTGATGAATTTTTTGCGAGCCTTCGAGTAACCAGACGCATGACTTACCATATAAGCGTATGACAACTCGGCGACCGGTTTTTGTTAACATCGTAAACTGTTGAATGCAATCTTGATAAAACATGCGCGTTGCGTATCGTAAGGTGCTTGTCTCGGCGCAGTATTTCGTTGCGATACCTCTACTTTGGCTCGATGTTGCAATTGCAACACATGTTTATGCGTCGAAGGCTCTATAAATTTAATTTCGCGCCGGAATATTATAATACCTTATTAAGTTCTATAAAAAACAAGTTAAGGCTTGTTAATGTTGCTGTACTCGCCAATTCGGTGTACCAGTGACCACGGCAACTGCGACGTTGACGAAACGGGAATTGAGGTGATTAATAATAAAAAAACCTTAAAATAAATAATAAAATAACGCGATTAGATCCGTTTAATAACTTGTGAGCCTAGGAGTGGCAGCAGATTTGTGGGTATCCAAGTATAGCTTATGTTCTGTTTTTTCTTTTTAGAAAAACTTAAATGTAACCATTACATTGGATATAGTACTGTATGTACTTTATTATTGTCCAAGTCCCAAATGTATTTCCAGCCTGGGTTGTAAGATGATACGAATCACGTGACGATAAAATGTCAGAATTTAACAGTCGACTGGATAATCGTGGCTTTTGACATTTAAAACGCGTGACTAGCGTCATACTACCCGCACGGAAAAAAAAGATTTCTTAGATTAAGACAATATCCTATTGGTCAAGACAATCCGTGATTCATATATGGCGGAAACAATATTATCTTGAATGAAGTAAAATACTGTCTCAGTTTTGTTGTCTTCATCTAAAACACTCATTCTTGAAACAAGAAAGTTAAGTTTTATTTCGGAAATAAACTAATGTCTTTATGAAAGAATATATAATGTTTCAGGAATAAGCAAGAATTTGATATATTTTCTTTGAAGACCATACATTGTTTTAGCTAAAGAAAAACTGTCTCCGAACAGTCATTCATTCAGTCATTCACTCATTCTTCAAACTGCTAATATTCTTAAAACAGAACATATTTGTCTTGCAGCGAGACTCGATGTTTTATGCTAAGACAATATTTTCTTAGATGAAGCCTCTACTATTTTAGCTAAAAATAAATTTATTTTGAGAGAAGACTCGTTTATTTCGTACTAAGTCAATATTTTCTTAGGATAAGCCGCTACTATTCTTAGCTGAATAGAAATGTATATTGTAGGAAGACTTCTTTGTTTCATACTGAGACAATACTTTCTTGGGAGGAGCCTGTACTATTCTTAGATCAAGAGAAATTTCTTTAGATAGAAGGCTTCTTTGTTTCATACTAAAACTATATTTTCTTAGGAGAAGCCTTTAGTATTCTTAGCCGAAGAGAAATGTATTTCATACTAAGACAATTTTTTCTTAGAATAAGCCTCTAATATTCTTAGCTGAAAATAAATGTGTTTTGTAGGAACAATTCATTGTTTCATACTGAGACAATATTTTCTAGGGAGAAGACTGTACCATTCTTAGATCAAGAGAAATTTGTTTCGATAGAAAACTTCTTTGTTTCATACTAAAACAATATGTTCTTACTATTATTCTTAGCCGAAAAGAAATTTGTTTCATAATAAGACAATATTGTCTTAGTAGAAGCATCTACTATTCTTAGCTGAAGAGACATTTGTTTTGAGAGAAGAGTCTTATGTTTCCTACTGAGAGAATATTTTCTTGGGAGAAGGTACTAATATTTTTAGCTGAAGAGCCGTTCGTTTTGGAACAAGACTTGTTTGTTTCCTACTGAGAGAATATTTTCTTGGGAGAAGGTACTAATATTCTTAGCTGAAGAGACATACATTTTGGGACAATACTTGTTTGTTTCCTACTAAGAGAATATTATCTTGGGAGAAGCTTCTACTATTCTTAGCTAAAGAGACATTCGTTTTGAGAGGATATTTTTTATGCTTCATACTGAGACAATATTTTCTAGCTTAAGTTTATCCCAATGACACTTCATCCAAAAGAATATTGTCTCATTACAAGACTGTACCCTCTTACACGTAGGTATTCCCATAAAACAAACAACTCTTAAGCTAACTATTGCTAAGGCATTGATGAGCATTTTTATGTAGAGGATTACATAAAAATGCTTATCCAATTAACATTAACAAGCTTTGTTGAAACGTCTCACATAAAAAAACTCCAGCTAATGGTAGGTATACTATACATACAGGAATGAAAGTAAACAGATTGATTAATGGTAGGCAACACTTATTTATTATCGATAAAAATTGAACATATACCTATTGTCTAAATTAAACACTTGAATAGTGTATTAAAGGCCTTATAGGCAGATATATAGACGTACCTGACCTTGTCTATAATCAGGTAAAATTTACCGTGGAAATATTCGTCGGAAGTGCAATGTATGATGTACGGCTGGACGGCCTTTTGTTTTCCTGATGCGGTGGTGAATATTTCGTCAATTTTCTTTTGTACATCCCCAGGTGTCTAGAAAGTAAAGGTCACCATTTAAACGCCCGTTTCACTCAACATGGTAAGTATTAAGATACAAGCGCAAAAATCATTTAAAAAAATATAGAAAAGCTGATTAAAACTATAAAAACTCTATGTGTAGGTACTCGGTTTTTACCTTTACATTGACAATGAAACTTTCACTGCATTCCTTTATTGAAAACTTTTCCCGTTTATTCAACCGTCCCTTTGGCAGCACCAAATGGCACAGCAGCTCGATTTGCGATGCAAGGTTGTGATCTAAAATAATAATAACTAAATTAATTATTACGATTTTTTTCTAATTTCAAGATTGGAGGATTGAAATAGGAAAATATTGGATAATCCAAAACCAATCCATACTAGGCCTCATGGTGGAGTATGTATGGCCTATACCTTCCTCAGGGAAGAGACCCGCGCCCCTCGGTGGGGATATAATGAGTTGATGATGATAACTAAATTTAAAAGTTGGTTTCTACAGGGTGTTGATTTGTACAGTTAAATCCGACTCAGGGGTGGTTATTTATATGATACTGAAGAAAAATAAATATAAACATTTTTTAGTGAAAATCACCTTAAATCCCCGGTATTGCGGCGCAGGCGGCGAGCGCGCGGGCGCACTCTCCCGCCCCGCCCCGCGAAACCCCCGTCAGACCCGTCAAGTGCAAACGTTAGAAGCTAAACCATATTAGTAACTTTTTAAGCGATTTTCACAAAAAAAAAATATTTTATCTACTCTGCTCGTATTATCTAATGCAGGTTATAAAGGGCATAATGAGCAATAATTTACAGTTACACCCCTATGAGAAAAGTACAATTTTAAATCGATTTATAATTAAATTAGGTATATGGCGGGACGACCTCGCAAACTTTTTGCCGGGGTGACAGGGAGAAGTTGAGAGCTAAAGAGGAGGCCTTCGCCCAGGAGTGGAACACTAAATCGGCTAATTAAAAATATAATTAAAATGTATCGACGATCTCTGTGGCGCAGTGGTTAGCGCGTCTGCCTACCATGCGAGAAGTCCCGGGTTCGAATCCCGGCTGGGGACAAAAAAACACAGGATGTTTACATGTTTGTAACGTCGCTGTTTCTGGTTCCCTCGACACAGGGTATCCTAGTGTGGGGCCAGAAGCAATGTATGTGCCTGTATGTAAACGTTAAATGTTATGTATATACTCACCGGTATTTGTTAATCCGTCAATATATTCGACCAACGCCACTGTCTCCTCTTTCGAATTTTGATGTTTTTTAATATTCTTAACTTTTTCCATAAATTCGTCCCAAAATAGGTAAAATTTATTCGATTTTTCAGGATATATTGCCACGAAGTCTAAATGGATCTGAAAAAGAAAACCAATGAGTTGTCTGTATAATGCCACAAAGTATCTGATCCAGTAAAGGTGTCAAATTTAATATGAAAACGTCAAGTTTAATATGACAAAAGTGACGCATTCATTAATGGAGATTAAAAAAATCTTACCAAGACATCGCTTCTGACATGTTTAATGGTAAAATAAATATGGGCCAATTTGCGATAAATCCTTCTACAGCGTCATAGATACTGTGTCAATTGGCGGAGTTCATGAGTAGCTTTCCACTTCTTGATAACATCATCACAAGGTTCTGTGTTGTTTTTTAATCACACAACATCATCTCTGGGAGTATCTAAAACGGACTATATGATTAGTATCGCATTATGAATAAAAAAATACCAAAAAAAGGCCACGAAAAAGAAAAACTTACCAACTTTACCCACCAACCCATCATTGAATGTCTTTGTCCACTTCCCATGACGTTAGCAATTTTTCTATGTTCATTTTCACTTTCTTACTACAATAGGACGAGAGCAAATTAAATCCATGTGATGCGCTGCATGCACTGCGCGGGTGCGCGGAAAAAAAGAAATGGCGCTAACGCAGCGCGGAACAACGACCATAGTGTTGCCAACCCCTTCGGAAAAAATCCTCTAAGAAAATGTTTAAATCCCCCTGAAAACCTCAAATTTTTGGTTTTTTGAATTTGTTATATCTATGTACCATTTCATTGGTATGTGAACAAAAGTGAAAGGTTAACAAATACTTTTCACTCATGAAATAAAAAGAATTTTGTTGGTACTTTTATTTTACACTTTCGGCATCGTACTTTATAGCACAATCTTACAAGTTATAAATCAGAAAAGTTTCAAAATCGAATTGTGATTGATGGATGAATTCATAAGCCCATCAGATGTGTGCCGTACGTTGTCGTTCGGTCGTTCTCGGCTGCATTCAATGTCATCTTCTTGTAGGACTAAAAAAAGTAATTCAATTCACTGCTATTGTAAGTTTCAATCGTCAGAACAACCCCTAAAAACCCCAAAATATTCTTTCCTTTGCCAACCACTAGATTTGTTAAATAATATCTACTTATTTACATGAACGCTTGTAGAGATTTCATGTGCTGAAGACTGTGCCTACTGTTTATTGCAATTAAGCGTGCCAAAACACCCTCACAGTATGATTTTTTTTGTTGTGTGTACCTATAGCAAGTATTATGAACAGCTAATAATAATAATACTATTAGCTGCTTATGTTTCCGAGATTTATGCAATATTCGTCGCGTGGCAATTTTCGCTCATCTGTCTGGACCCATACGGATTACGTGGCCTACTCAAATTAACGGCGTCATTGTCCTTGGAAGTGTCACACTTATATGTTGTCAGTGCAACAGTTGTTAAAGATATTTTTATTTCTATATTAGTTGGAGTTGACTGACATTCTTATATACTGTAACGACAATAACTGTATACTTAGTACTTTTCTGTTGTGCTGAGAACTGTGAGAGATTAATGACAACAATGACGAATTAGTGACAATTCGAGTAAATCCACCCGGCCTGCCTAATTCCACTTGAGTTTTGCGGGCACATCAGATCCAATATTAGTCATTTTGGTTCTGGAGCGAGCGAGCGTGGTGTTTTTTTCGGTCAATCCTTCTTGCATCTAGAATGCTGCGCCCCATCGCCCATTGGCAAACCTTAAACTTTGTTTTCAGATGTTCGTTCAGAGCAGGTTTTTCACCGTCGTAGGCTAGGATGGGCGTAATACACAAGAATTATTAAGGTTTGCTTCAGGCAAGTAGGTACTAACTTGCCCTTCATTAACTGTTTCATGGACCAGAAGCTCTTCCAAGAGATCTCGCTATGATGATTGATTTCATTATTCTGCCTTTATTCGAAGGAGACTATCTGGCCCAAGTATTGTATACCTACTCTTCGACGTACTGTATATCCTGTCTATCCACCTCGACCCTCCCTTCGAAGTTATAAGGGTTCTTTTTCTTTTGAGTTACGGAAACCCAAGAATAGAAAGTTCAGCCCGTTTTTACTCAGTTTTATTTTGTCAAATTGTACAAAAAGGTTTTTCATCTCAAAGGCTCGGAAAGAGAATCTCTATTAGCTTCACCAGCTGGAGTAAAAGCGTAATTTAAATTTCTAACTATTTTTGCGCCCTTCCTCGCTGAATTGAGATGAACAGATATGTATTTCGCACATGTGCAATGTTATTTGCGTCTCGTCCATGTGAATCCCTCGCTACGCTAATGTTTCTTTTTTGGCAAAATAATGGGCATATTCATCTCGAAATACGCATTTCACTGGGAGATGAGTCTTAAACTAGCAACACTTTTAGTCAGCGCTGTACGTCGCCGTCTATAGTGCATGCATACAGGCGCAGTGCAGGCAGACACGTTCAGACACGTTTGGCTTATTTAAAAATTTTTGTTTACGTCGAAGAATATGTTTCTTGAGGTGAAATAGGTAGTCTTGAATTAGATTTTAAGTGACGTGAAGTCAAAACTATGAATCTTGGTGGTCTAGTAACCGAATTTAACTGATAGTGTTTTGTTTAGCTTGCCTTAGGTCTGTAAGTAGGTGCTTAATACCTATAGCACAATTAATTAGATCTAAACAGGAAAAGCACTTTACAGGAAAGGCGAAAATCTTATTTCTATATACCTACATAACTGACTTTTTATACCTACTAGGTGACCCGGCAAACGTTGTTTCGCCTTATAAATTATTTGTACCTAGGTAACTAGGTAGGTACCTAGTAATTATATTAAGAAAAAAAAATTGGGAGGACCACGCCCTTATTATCACTTAGGGTATATACAAAATAGATACATAACGACCTAATTCTCAAACGTACCGAATATACATAGTTACCTACCTATAAAAATTCGTCAAAATCGGTCAGGTCTTTTCGGCCGAGTACCTAGAACCTAACACTGTGATACAACTGATACAAGAATTTTATAGTTATAGGTATTTAATTAGATTAGATGAAGCTAGAAGAAAGATGTTGTAGGAATATTTTGTTCTTATCAAGTACCTACAGGGGCTGCAAAGTTCATTTTTGGTGTTATTTCCCCATTCCTTAACAAGTGTACCTATGTATATTTTTAGGGTTCCGTACCCAAAGGACCCGGAACGGACCCTATCACTGAGACTCCGCTGTCCGTTTGTCCGTCTGTCACCAGGCTGTATCTCATGAACCGTAAAGCCGATTTTATATTACGTATTTGTGGCATGAAAATTAATGTCGTGATATGAGTTTTATCGATATGTTCACGTCTAATTTAGGACTTTTGTAATGCATGCATTAATTTCGCGACAGCTTAAGAATTTCGTGTCCTGCGCGATTTTTTTGGTGAAGTTAGTGTCATGCAAATAATTTCATAATGTAGATGCGTCGTGAAGCTATTGTCGCATCTACCAACGTGTTTTTTTCTTGATACCTAGTCTTTTTTTAAGTCTATATAGAAGCATCTCTTTAAAAACTAAATTGAATACAGAAGAATATAGCTTTGATGCCGATGTAACATGGTTACTGCGATACTGACGATTTCACGACACTAATACTACGTAACGAAATTACTTCGTAAAAAAATAATAATTATCGAAACTACATGATACAACGACAACAGATGATGTAGGTACTTATGTTGCCTTGTTATAGCGGCTACAGAAATACATCATCTATAACACCAAATATTAAAAAACGGTATAAAGTAAACATTTAAGGGGGGCTCTCGCACAACAAATATCTATTTTTTTGCTCAATATTGATAACGGCAACAGGTAGACGATAAAAAATATTCATAGAATATTGAGCTATATTATGTACTTTAAAAATATCTAAATAATTGAAATAAAATAAATATCTAACGGGGGCTCCCATACAACAAACATGATTTTTTTGCCGTTTTCATAGATAATGGTACAGAACCCTTCGTGCGCGAGTCCGCCTCGCACTTGGCCGGGTTTTTAGAGTTACGCCTGTGTTTGTAAATTTGTTTTTTACTGGGCTGTCTTTTGAAGAGACAATTTAAATATAAATGTAGTAATAAGTTTTATTAATAATACCCTAAAATTAAATATGATATCAAAAAGGCACCAATGAGTGCATTTTTGTCCTTAAAATTCTAACCTACCTTCCGAAACGATCGTATGAAAAACTATAAGTGCACCTTAGTTTAAAGGTGCACATTATAGAATCGCATTCGATTTACTAAATATAAATAGGTAGGTATGACCTTTCTGTCTTATATTTTTGATTTTACTAACGAACGCTACGCGAACACCGGCCGCTATTAAGTGTGGGTTTGAAACACCATGATGCTTGAAAACAAGATGTGAAAGTTATTCAACGAAGAATATAAGTAGGTAGGTAGTAATTTTGGCTGAACACAAAGATTTTCTTTAACAAAAGAAATGTATTGGTTAAAAATCAGTTCTTTCAGTGAAGAGATAACGCATTTTAAAGTAAAATAACCCTTCTTCTTTGAAACTTCATTCTCAAGTCAAGGATAATCTATTTCGGTAAAAAGTAATGGGAGTTTCTTGATGGAAAATAATATATATTTGCAACGTAAGATAATATTGTGTTACATCAAAAAAATGTGGTCTTGGTTTGAAACGTTTCTAAAGCTTGCGTCCAAAATATGAAAACTATCTAGCGAAGAATAATTAGTTATTTCGGCTATAGGTACAATATGGTGATTTTTTTGACTCTAGAAAATAATGTCTCGGTTCAAAATTTGTATATTTGTTCAGTGAAGAGAAACATTATTCTTTAAATAAAAACCCTTAGCCTCCAATCAAAACGAATATTCTCAAGTCAAGAATATTCAAGAATAATTTATTTTGGTACCAAGTATTGGTAATTTATTGATGGAAAAATATATATTCTTGACATGCAAAATAGTATTGTGATGCATTGATAAAATATATAGCCTTGGTTTAAAACACCTAAAAGCTTGAGAATAAGATAAAAAAAACTCTAACCAAGTGTATGGTAATTTCTGCTCAACAATATGTATTTTATGGACGCAAGTAAATAATTTCTTGGTCAAGAATATACCTTTATTTTCAGTAAAGACAAATGTATTTTTAAAATTAAAACAAAAACTTTTTCTTCTGTTGAAACAAAAAATCTCAAGTCAAGAATAACAAATCAAGAATAATATAATTTGGTCGGAAGTTATCTCAATTTCTTGATAGGAGAATATAAATTCTTTTTATGCGAAACAATGCTGTCTTCTCTTTAGAAAATATGAAATCTTGATTTAAAATTCATTGAGTTTTAGATCAATATATTAATATTCTTTTATGAAGATACTGTGATTCTTATGTCAAAAATAAACGATATGTTTTGAACCAAAAAAAGTGTTTTCTTAGAACTAAGCAAGCTTTCTTGAACTAAAATATTCTCATAGTCTTCCTTCAAGAATAAGGAAAGTCAATCAAAACGAGACGATAATGTTTTTGTATCGAGAAAACTTTCTCAAGATAAGAATTTATATTTCTTAATTCGATTCAATTGTTAGTGTTTTAAGGGAAGTATTTTTTTTCTTTATTTAAGATAATATCGTCTTGAATGAAGAGATTTCTATTTTGGTTTAATATTTTTATTGTTTACTGTCAAGAAATAGTGATATTCTTCAATTGAGATTAGTTAATCTTCAATTAAAAATATATTTCTTCAGTCAAGAATAAAAAGGAAGATAATATTATTCTTTAATCAAGTAAACACTGTTTCTTGGCTTGAGAATATTTACTTAAGTCAAAATAATATTTACTTCAATTAAAACAATATGTCTGAGAATATTCATATTCTTCGATTAAGCATTCCTTTTTTTCCGTGCGGCTTGTGTGATAACTCCATATAATACATATTAATCTCTGAATATAAGCATTTTTTGTGCCCACGCGTTTGATTCCGCCTACGTTGTCGTCTTGTTGCGTCGCAGTCGTCATTTGTTTTGGTTGACTTGCGCGTGCGTAACCCACCCGGGTTGCCATACCAGTATACAGGGTGTCCCACAAAATAGTTTAAAGAGGAAGTCCAGTGATTAGGTAGCCGAATATCCCGACAAAAAATTTAAAATAGTTTTTTTTTAAATATCAGATCGACTCGCAATTGTCAAAAGTGTCGATCTGATACCACTGAGCGGCAATAATATATTGAGGTTAGTTTAAGTTCTAAACGAATATTGTTAGAATATTTGACATGTAAAGATTAGTAGGAAGAAGTTGTAGGTTTCAGAGAAAGTCACTTTGTTTAACTGATTGTGAATTTTGATCTGAGTTACACATACCTCAGATCAGAGTTCATGCTTAAATACTTGCGTGTCACAAGCACATTTTAGCTAGTTTGATGCATATTTTGAACCATGAACCATAAGAGAATTCGATTCTATGCTAAGAGATCCGCGGTGAGCTAAGAATTCTGCATTTTCATAAAAAAAACTATATTCTGCATAGTTTTGGCAGCTGCCCAGATACAAAAAAAATACGCATTCCTCGATCTGCCTTGAGTTTTTATTTGCTATTATTCAAACATAATTCTGTACTTAAACAGAATTCAATAGAATTTGAAATGCAAATGTGTATTTATTTGTAAGTGTTTATGGCTTATGCAAATGTTCTTCCAACAAAATTACCTATTTGTATGTCATGCATTATCTAGTGTTTGACTTGTTAACGATTTGAGATAAAAACAAAAACATTATTTTGTATTAATTTCATTTGATAGCGTAATAATCGAAGTAGGCCGGTCATTGACTGCAGTGTTAGCTACGAGTATTATCATGATTACTGAACGCAGGGCGTGGTGGTTAGAAAATGCACCGCTTCGCGGGTTTAGCTCGGCCGTTTCCAATAATATACCCTTATCGAGAAAAAAGCATTATGTAAAATTACTTTAACCATTGGTTGATGGATCTAGAACGATGTCGTTAGAATATCTTTCTTGGTCATACAGACCGGTTTGTAAATTTATATTGAAAAAGAGTTAGCAAAGGGCTAGATAAAACGTACTCTAATCCGGCGTGCGTGTATGCAAAGATTAATTAATGTTGATGAAGTCAAAGGGACCTGCCAGGAGCGTGGTATCTACGTAACTATTATATATTACGCGGTATCTGTACGTAATACAGATAATATTATAAAGAGGTTCGAAATTTCACTGATGCCGGTGAGTCGCCCATTAGCTTAGTTGGAAAGAGCGCTGGCACGGATAGCCAGAGATCGCGGGTTCGAATCCCGGCATGGGTGGAATTTTTAGCCTCTAAATAGGTTTTTAAAAGCGTGGTATCTGCTTACCCCTTCGGGACAGCCTTCTTCCCTTCTTTGATATTTTCGTAAGTGGACGCGCTGCTGAGACCAATATTCAATCGAAATTTTACATGAAGGAAGTTTGTAAGTTTTATGTCTAGTCTATGACCAGTTTTATACGTACAATGGCCCGATGATTAGGCTAAGTGCGGAAACTAGAGGACAAACTGACAATGACCAGTTTACACGCATTTTCAACTTGTTTTATACTACGCATTGACGCAAGACTTAAGTTATTGTAGGAAATATATTTGTATAAAGATACGATTTTATGCACATCAAAAAACAAATTACATAATTTTATTTCTATATTTTTCTGAATTTTAGAACTTTTCCACCGTATTAGAGTATATAATCTATAGTTACTCGGACTTATTTTTGAAAACACAATAACAACACACTAGTCTGTGGGGGCTTTACAAGGAAAAGACGTAACTACAGATTAAATAACACGCATCGAAGAATCTTTTGGTGGAATCCTGTTTTTTTTTTATATAAATAAGACCTTCTATTCTTTGACGACTTTTGTGGCGCAGCGGTAGCGCATCAGCCTACCATGCAAGAGGTCCTGGGTTCGAACCTCGGCTGGGGACAAAAAAAAGCGCGGGTCTTGGATGTTTACATATTTAATTTTGTAATGTCGTTGTTTCTGGTACCCACGCCACTGGGTATCCTAGTATGGGGCCAGAAGCTATCTATGTGCCTGTATGTAAATAAACATTATGTTAAATGTTATGTACAGTTAAAACTTCGTCGTTTCAGAGCAAATATTTATGTGTGAGTAGTGTACCTACTTTAGTTGGTTCGTTTATACAGATTGCCTGTTGGTTTTAACCCTGAAGCCGGCCGGGGTCAATGTACTCGCTCGACCCACTTCATGTTGCATTGCCAGCTGCAGAACGAACGCAGGCAAATCTCCGCCGACTCGTCTCCTGATCCTGATCTGATGGGATAAGATAAATAAAATATCAGAAAAATGCCTAAAATGCAGAAACAGTGCTTCAGCATATAGATATAGGTAGGGGTTATCGTTTTCAACCCTTGTATGTCCCCACTGCTGGGGTACGGGTCTCTTCCTGCATCGCACGAAGATTAGGCCATACTCCACCACGGAGGCCAAGTCCGGGTTAGTGGAGGATTGTAAGACAGTGGCGGGCCTTACTGTCAAAAGTTATCAAACAGCCCATTGGGCCTCTGACATGGCTTTACGACAGCCATTATATGACAGCCGGCACCAACGGCTTAACGTGCCTTGCGAAGCACGGAAGCGCTCGGAAAAATCCCACTAGTCACGGCACGCTCACCCATCCTCACCTGACCGCGCCTGTTGTTGCTTAACCGAGTGATTGATTCCAATCACTCGGTTCGCCTAGGCCACGAGCGCTTCATTGTACATGAAAAAGGGAATTACACAGAATATTCTTAACCTCAGAGTAGGTACCGAAGGCGGCCTTATTACTAACAGTTACATAATTTCTTTGTATTAATGTGTGGGATAACGCCCTTAAGTTCTACTGGACCTTTCTGCAATATCCTGTAAAAATCTGAAAATCCTAACTTCCATTAACATCCAAGCAGTATTTCAAGTTATTACTTTAGTTATACACCCAAAGCATATAAATTATTTTGTGACCGTAAACATACACGTTTCACGAGTATTCCGGTGATTTTTTTGTATTACAAGTGCCCGTCTGCGAGATATGCGATGAAAATGTACCTTTCATGTCAGATGTCGAGATAAATAACATCGAATTACTTACTCGGTGTCCGCAGTGCACCTATCGTGTCTGTTTCCTATTTTAGATTAAGTTATGATAATGGGGTACTTACTATTCAGTTCAGAATAAGAGTATTCACATAATCTAGAGGCGAACAGAACTAATTGCAGTGGCACAAAACATCTTTTTACAGAAGTCCCAATTAAAGAACAGTCGTTTCGTTTTCGAATATGTATCATGGGAATTCAGGTTTTAAAGAACAGGATTACGAACGAGTAAAGGTAGGATCCCACTGCCCGCTTCCTTACAGGCCAGCGCCTTGGTTATGTAACATTCCAAGTATACATCTGTGTGCGAAAGCGGAATGCTTAATTAGCTCTGTCGTATAGACATGAGGCGTAATGTGTCTCACACAGTGGATACCGCATTTTAAGGATACCAGGCCCTAGATTCTGTTCATACATTGTAGTACAATGACATCTGCATAAACATGGCGATTGCATTTCTAAGTCTCATCTCGCACACGTATGACACATTCTAGGCGTTGGTATAAGAAAAATCGTCACGTGACCCTTCCATTTATCTGTCATTGTACTGTAATGCACTAACAGAATCGAGGCCCTGATAGTTGACAGTGATATTGACCCACGTAGTTGTACGACAGAGTCCGGTAGATATTTCGTTTTTGCACACTTACGAGTACATAATCAGGGCGCTGGTAGCGTCTAGACAGGCCTACAGGCCATGAGAACAGTCTAGTCCGACGAGGCCTGCCTGCCGTCGCTCGTCAGTTCCGTTGAGCAGCTTTGCTCCTCATGAGACGCGACAGGCCTCGACAGGCGTGGCAACGTCTGGCGCGGCCTGTCACTTAACGTGCCGTGGGGCCCTACCTTTAGGGCCTGAAGCACCTAGACCACAGATTGGATAATAGTTAGACGCGCCGAATCGACCGTGTCCAAAGAATCTTGCATTCGCATCGCCTACATGTATCTTGCTTCGTATGGCTATTGGAGCAATCCCGAATTTTACCAGAGATTGGTCAGCGCGGTTTCATAAGGAAACAAATTTGTTTCGTTCGGCGCTGACTATTCTAGACTCTGCTTGGATAGATTCATCTTGAGTACAAAGAACGAATTGCCTTAGGGATCCGAATCTGTACTTCATTTTACAAAATTTCTTTCCGAATAGTTTGGTAGCGACGGTAAAAATGACATTACTTGTTGGTGGGTAAGGAATTTAGCGTAATGGAAAAAATATTTAAATTTGCGAGCTACATGAAATATGTGGTTTATATCGATATGATTAAAAAAAATATTTTAAGGTAAATAAATGATGAAAATGTTTAATAGTCATTACGTTCAGTAGAACGTAATGACTATTAAACACTCAGTAGAGTGTCTTCGGCCTTCTTTCGGTAATTTTACTATTATAGGATCTTGTTCCTCATGCACATAACTCATAGACAGATCACAATTTATTTCTTGCTTATAACTCTGAATGGTGAAATTATCTATAAAACCTACGAATTTCATACAACTACACTTTAGGTTTGCTATGGTAATTCCCTACACCCCCATAAGTGGGAATCGGCTACGCAAAGCACATCAAATTGTTTTAATAAACTATATAGTTTGAAGAGAATAGTAGTTTTAAAAAATGCGGCCTAAAACCTTCAACCTTCCACTATATAACATTATAGCTATGTATGAAATTTATTTTATATATCAGAATGAACCTTAATGCCCCTGAACATAGATAGATAGAATATTCTTTATTGTACACAGAAATTACGGTAACAGAAATACTGTACTATATAAAAACATAGTACAATTGGCGGCCTTATTACTAAAAGCAGTTTCTTCCAAGCAACCGTGTAGGCAAATTAATTCAACATTAGGCGAAGAATACAAGTTGTACCTTCTCTACATTGTATTCGACTTGCATGCGAGCTAACTAGTCGCGATAATTATTAGCCGGCGACTCGACGTACACAGCAACTTTACATAAAGCAGCATTCAATTTATGCCCCAGCAGATTTTCAATGCAATTCACCAGTCTGATTCAAACGCGTCTTATTGCCTAGGAGTTAATTCCATTAACTCAGGTTAATCTTTGAAAATACAATTAGCGATAGCCACATACCCTCCTACGATTATAGTTCTTATGACTCAAGCACAGTTACCAGTATTGACTATTGGGCGGGCACTAGGATCGCTGTTCTTATACCAATTGAGATTGAAAAACAATTGAGAAACGGACTAGCGATGAATGGCAGAACATCGTCGTAGTTGAGAATCAGCCATTTTCTATTCGTGTCCGGACCTAAACGTCTGTTTGTGCGTGCGTGACCTACCACAATAGTGTGAGTGCCGTGCTACTCGTGTGAGTCACCGCATCGATGCACTATCGCCTGCATAAATGTATTTATAATTCTTTGTCGCTGCAAGTGTTAGTTTCGATATTAAACCTCCATTGTTATTGGTCACAATCAGTAGAGGAAAAACACTTAATAACCGTCTTATTGTCCGTCCGGTTTGTACAAGGCAGGTGTTTGTATTGTGGTGACTTACTGGGCGCGAATTAGTTTGCTTGCCAATCTCTTTGAATAAACAAAGTATATTTTCTTGGCAAACATACAATAATCAGCCCTTGTTCGCTGCCCTGCTCGACATAGAGCTCTAACTCAATAGTCTGACTTATATAGTCCCATGCTGCGCTGTTACTGCCAGTTACTGTCTAACGAAAGAAGCCTAGAAGAAACCAGAATTATGTGACGGCTTAGGGGGCGGCTGATCGCATCCGCCAAATAACCAACTTTCAGACTTCTTCAGTCCACACTCCTCCACTTCTGGGCAAAGGCCTCCTCCCAGGGCACGCTAATTCTTTCTGTCTTTTTCTTCACCAATCTACTCGTCCACTTCTGGGCATAGGCCTCCTCCCAGGGCACGCTACTTCTTTCTGTCTTTTTCTTCAGATCGTCGGTTCAGCGAGCAGTTCGGTGTCAGACTCTGCGTTTTCCAGTCCGTGGTCCCGTGGTGGCGACTATCAGATGTGACCAGCCCATTGCCACTTCAACTTGCTTCTTACAGGCTGTGTCAGTCACTTTAGTTCTTTGGTGGTTTGTATAATTTCTGATGTGATCCATCAAAGAGATTCCGAGCATAGCCCGAACCATAGCATCCATGGAGTGAGTCAGTTTACAAGTTTCGGCTCCATGTCATGACTGGCAGAGGCTCTGGTTGAAGACCTTTGTCTATAGGATCCAGGGAATAGCCGAGGAGAAAACCTGACGGACTTAAAAGAGGCAACAAGAATATTTCAATCAGGGAGTTTTTAATAGAAGCCATTCCAACAAAAGACTAGGGTTTCATAACTCACAGGAGAGATATTTCAGTTTGATTCTCGTACGCCCCGTGCGACCATTAGCCGTATTGTTATTGCCAGTATTCCCGCCGTAATGAAGCGCTCGTTTTCGTCCTTTAATACCGCCGCTTCGCTCCCTTTACTCACTGTAATTGCTCCCCGGCTAGATTTCATCCCAGCCTCGTCGATTTCCATCCCTTTAATTCGAAAATCTCTAAAAGAAAGCTGCTAGCGTTTTAGAATTGAATCTTGAATATTTCGCCAAAGGTTTACGCTCGATAGTATGCATGCTGATGAGGTATAAAGGGCTGTGATGTTGACTTTTGAGACGACTTTGGAGAGAGTAGAGAATAAAGAAATTTCCTCGCAGTTGTTTTCCCAATCTGAGCTCGCGAGTGGCATTTGCGGGACGGTTACTTCACACAGTTGGGCGACAATGTACCCGCTAAATGGCGATTTACATGGAAACTGAGTGAAATATTTGCATCAGCTGCCGATTCTTATGTTTTATTGAGACATAAGAGACTCGACTGTCTTATAAGTCTAAGTCTAGGGCTCAGCTCGAGCTGCATTCAAGAATTTCATTATTATGAAAACATTTGCGGCAGAAATATTCCACGGCGATGCGACTCAATAACAAATTAATAGCATGCATGACGCTGGAATCGCGCGGGCCGAGGCGAAGTTCAAGACTATTTATAAACGCAGCGTCGCCTTGGCATCCTATTGATCGCCGCCCGTATTACGGTAGGTTAGTGAGCCCTCCCTGCCCTCCCGGAAAGCGCCGAATACACCCGAAATTTTACATCGGAAGCCCCGCCGTTATTGATCGGTCTTGACATTGAAATCGTAATAGACGCAAACAGCTGTGGGCGAGGGTGCGTGCTCCGTCTCACGCAATCCCTCCGCCTACGTCTCTCCTACTTGCTCAACTCAGACCCGTCGTTTTTCATCCGCGTTTGCGGTTACGAAGGGATTCGCAGAAAACAACCCTCCTGGCGAATCTTCTGCAGCTTTTATGCGAGTGTTATAAATCATATTCAGTGTTTGCCAGTTGAAAGTTGCACGACTGTAGAATCTAGCAATTATGCACGGGGCCCTAAGACCAGCTCGACGAACGCTCTAAAATCTCATTTATATTCAGACCCGTCGGAGTTTCAATGTTATCTAAAATCCGTGTTTAGGTGTCGGGGATTGGTCTAATCTAGAAACTAAACACATTGTTAGAGGTGCCCGGAGCTTTGTTCGGTCCTCTCGGCGAAAGACGGTATAGTATATATGCTTTAAGAAATCTGAATTAATCCGACACTATAACTACAACCTAGGAATTAAAATACAATTCAACTTATTCCTTATCGGGCTGGTGAAAACACACGCCTGTAAAACAGCAACACAAATGTCATAACAATAATTATCAGAGGAAGTCGACCTATAAATAACTGCCTTATCAGCTGAAACGGCATTTTTATCATAATAGTTATTGTAGCCTTACAATATTGCGAGTGGAGAAAACTATTTCCACCTTATCAGAGAACTGCACATAGCTCACACGCTGAGTTTCCTGTCTCAGCGTAGGGACAAGTTCCAGCACTTATAGCGTTTCCCGTAACAAAATGTGTATGTTTTTACTTACGTGGCCTGCATTCCGTCGCCACTGGATTTTTTTTGTCTTAGTCCTCTTTGAGAAATGAGCAATGCCAATCGCTGTGAAGAATATAAAATATTTTTTGCGAATATTTAAATTGACAAACCTCCGGAGATGGTTTTGTCAATTTTTGGTCTCAATAATAACGTAATTTAACTAAGCTGTTTGTATTCATTAGCTGTTGGGTTATTTTTTAAATATTATAGCGTTTTACAGTAAATCATACTTTGAAATGAGTGCTCTGCGCTGAGGTTTTCATCATTATGGTTTTATTACACGGTTCCATTTCCACATTAATATATTTTTGCTGGGATTTCCACTCTTTGGTATTTAATGTTTTGGAAATAAAAGTCCGAGTTCTTTGTGCCCCAGACTCCATTGTTCTATAAGGGATTCAATGGGCCGTCACAAATTCTGCGAATCTGAAATTCACAGCCAATTTCTTTAAAAGCATCGTTGCGGGCTTTCCTGCACATGTCGTAGAAAATAAAAAGTAGAAAATAAATTCTTTCGTTTACTTATCGTCCTCGAGATTCTTGGTTCCTGATTGGATCTTGCCCCAGACTGTCTCCCTTGCTTGCTTGGGAAAAGCAAACAGCGTAGCGCGACAAGAAACTTGTCTACATTTATCTAGCAACACTAACTTAACTAATATAATGTTCTCGCGAACTATTCCTCAAGTTTAATATTGTCTACCGATACGTTCTCTATCAATAGAAAAAATCATAAATAATAAATATCCCGTGGTCGGGGGCTTTATGAATTTCAATGGAATCACGGTAGCACGAAGTTAAATAAGTGATCACCGGTCGGTGACGACGTGAGCAGGAATCGAAACGAGTGGCCGCGAGCCCTTTGCTCATTGGTTATTCAGCTTTGTACCGGCATTGCCACTGTGTACCTAAGCACCTGCTCCATACCGTCGTGGATTGAATGCCTCAATCCGGGGCCCGGTAGAATTTATATTAACCCGCTATTGCGTGCAACTATCCACGCTACCCCAATCGGATACGATGATTCAGCGTTTCCTCAACAGAGTCCTTGGCTTTTGCTGGCTTCATAAAGCTCCCGGAATTCTGGCAAAATTTCGGTACAAAGTTCACGTGTAAAAATGTATTTAACTCTTTCCACTCAAATGTGTTCAGATCTAGTGAAAGTTATAGACAGACCTTTCGAAACCTGGCTAACTACCTGCTTGCCACAATTTCACGGCTCCATCCACAATTTTTACAGATATACGGCTTTGTTAAGCAGGCTTCCGCCGAATTTTGGCGGTTCACTTCCGAAGTTGTGACGTGGCGGATGTCTAGGTCGGGTGGGAAGCCTGGCTGCTAATCGATCGCACTGCACCGCGCCCCCCATTTGTCTCGCTCGTCCCACCACCGCCGATACACCGTCCTCCCCGCTTCGTTATTCATCGGCCCACCCAGCGACCCTCCCGGTGTCCTCCCGCCCGTATTTAGACACTGAACGATCTAATTTATGTTTTAAACTGTGCGTTTTAAGGGGCTTGCCACACGGCGTCTGTTGGCGTCGACATTTGACGCGCTCTTGCATCGCTAGTTGTCTCCCCACGCGGATTGCAACGCGCAATGCGAGTGATGCGTTCGTGATTCGCGTGGCGATACTGTTATGTCGTATTGATTTACCAACATATTTTGTTTGATAAGTCTAGCTTCTTGCTCTCAGAACTGTTATGCGTAGCACATGTGGGCATTCTGTACCTCCAATAGACTGAATCACATTTGTTTGTATCGTTTCTCCATCGCAAATCACGACTGCTTTGCGATGATGCAACTTCAACTGACTAGGACTGCATCTTAATGTCACTGCCTACTGCATGTACCGTCCGTTGCGGTTGTATCCCAGCCTTTTTGCTTTTTGGCCGTGTGACAATACCCTAACTCCTCGCTGCCAAGCGGTTACGGCTACATTCTACTGTTATCATTATGGTGCCCCGGGAGAGGTAATGGGCTATATCATTATAAATTTGTCTGGCGTCTAGTTAGTACAGCTCGCTCAGACGGGTGTTATGAATGTGGCGCAATTACGCCTGCGCTTCGACCTTATTGGGTTTGTTTAGATGCCTTTGTAGCAGTTTGGTAGCAACTTTCGATTGTTCGGGCCTTGGCAGTTGGTTGTGCTGCCGACTGGCGGCATTTGGTAGCAAGGCGTGTATCAGGGTATCCCACGGTAGCTCTTATCTTCCGCGATTTAAGTGCGAGAATTGAACTATTGCTTGATATCGCCGACAGTACAGCCTTACATAACGCACCTGCCATATCTGGCTGCACGTTCACTCGCCGATCCTTTGAATAACTTATAGGTCATAGACCTTATCCATAATTGAGGTTAATGCTAAGCTGCTCCTTATCGAGCGCCAGCATTGCTATGCAATTATTTATTTTGTTTTATGCTCGATGTTGCGTTGATGTCAGTTCAAACTCGGTACAAGGTGAACGATAAAAACCTTGATATTTTTGTGAACGATTTGAATTTAGAAGTTCAACTGTAGGTCTTACTATTTCTTATGTTAAAATACATTTGTGTCAAAACTAAAATCTCTAAAAGTTGATGGTGTACTTTTTAACAAAGATAGTTTAGTGTAAAGCTATATTTTCTGCTGTTAAAGCTTCCGAGTTACCAAATAAAACAATCTTGAGATGAGCCAACGAAAATACAATGTTTTGCCGGAAGATATCTTGTCATATAAATACCTACTCCGCGGGTGCCGACGATATCTTACAAAAACCTTAGTATTTGCTCCTCGAAACGCTGGGACCTTTGCTTTTTTCTCCATTCTTAAGGACACCAAATCCTTTAACACCTCCGGAGAGCAGACGGTTGCCCAGATACAAACCTTACATACTAATCTCTGCTTTAACCTTCGCTCGTATCCCTCTAGAAATAGAGTCTGCATTGCCCGTCACGGGTGCACAGGGAAGTTTGTTTTTAGGAGTGCGAACTGCTTGCTTAAATACTGGGAGTACTCTTTCAAGAGTCCGCCAACACGGCTTAGATGAAATTTTAAACTCGCTTAATCTTGTTATCGTCTGAGGGACCCCTTTGAAGCTCTCTTTATATTTAGTGCCTCTTAGTAATGCAACTGGTACCTATTACGACTGCTACTATAATTTTTAGATTTTAGTTGCAATGTTCTCGACTGAACTGTCAAGGAAATTTCTGTTTCTTTTGTTCTAAATTTTGCAAGGCAAGGCATTTGTTCTAAATATGTTTAAATTTATTAAAATAGCGCCTCCGGAAGAAAATACCGGTACAACCCGATTTCTAGTTTCTGTCTAAAGATTGAGAATAGAAATGGCAATACTATTGTGACGCGCGCTTAACTATTCGCCTGTAGATTAACAATACTTGTGTAGGTATTAGTTACTGCGTGTGAATTGACTAAGTATATTCGAAGGCTATCGACCGATGTAAATAATAAAGTGATGATCGCAGCGTTTATAAATCTCACCTCTACTGAGTCTCCAATGACTGTGTGGGATTCGAGTTCGATTCGTAAAAGCTCTAAAATTTCTGCTGCTGGTTGGTGGAACAAGGCATCTAAGAGGCCATTTAGACGCAAACTTGGCATTTCGTGATAATGCTAACACAACAAAGGTTTACTAGACAACCTTTGTTGTGTTAGCATTGTCATATAATATAACTAACCTACGAGAACAATTCGACGAATATAACTAACCTACTAGAACAATTCGACGGCATGACAACATAAAACACAGGGGTGTAGGCTGGCCTAGTCAGAAAACAGTCTCTAAGACAATATTTGACAGTGTAGTACTTACACAAACCTGCTTTGTCTTCCAGCTCGTAAAATCTGTACATCAGTGTTCTATAGGCTGAGATCCCGTACATCAGAAGGCAAAAGATTATTGAATAAAGTAATTGACTGGGTCCACTAGTTGACATACCTAACTCTCCCCAAGGCCCACCACTTTCTGTCCTCGGGCATCTTCATCCAGCCGCTACCGGAAATGGATCTAAACCGTTGGCCCGTATTGGTCCACTAGTTGGCATCCCTAACTCTCCCCAAGGCCCACCACTTTTATCTGTGCTCGGGCATCCTCATGCAGCCGTTACCGGAAATCTGCCTCAGGTAGTCGGATCAGCGAGCTTGTGGGCGTCCTAAGCTGCGTTAGCAAGTTTGTGATCTCCACTCATGAACCTTTGTAACCTATCATCTAACGGTTCTACAGCGCATGTGACCAATCCACTGCCTCTTCAACTGGGTAATGGCTTTAGACTAAGTCAATCACATTAGTTCTTTGGTGAAAATCTGTTTCGTTTTTATGTGAGCCAGCCATCAAAGAGACTTTGAGCACAGCGCGTTGCCAAGCACGCTCCAGCATTAAGAGAATCTAACTATCACGGTTATCCATCTGGTCCGGGCATTGATTGAATGCTTCAGACAAAATATTGACACTGGGGTTGTATTGGCTAAGCTATGCTAGGACTGGTATTTAATTTATTCGTAAACATGGCAAAGCATAAAAACACTTGTTCCAGTAACAATATATTTTCTGACTTCACATAAAACATACTAGTAAGGTGACAATTCCGTCCATGGGATCCTTGTCTAAGATCCTTGTGTGCGAAATAGCAAATTCGCAATTGCGATAAAAAGTGTTTGGCGGTCGGTAACTATTGACAAGGGAACGCTAGGTGAATACGTAATTTGATCACAGATTTGGTCATTTCAGTTTGATTGTATTCGTGGTCGGCAACCAAAGCAAGGTTCTTTGGACGGGATAGTCTGGTCGATTTAGTTTGTACAATTTTGTAATTCAGTCTGATCCAACAGTTGTTCACGAAAGTAAAGTTTGTTGTTAATGACCTGTCGATTTAGTCCAATCTCCATCTTAAAACATAACGATTAGTCACTAATCTGAGTGCTCAATCCTGCAATGTATAAAAACACGATTCGCCTAAAACACTTCTAGAGGCGTTTTACCTATGGTTTTTTTTTTTCATATAGGCACAGCTATCGTTAAATTCCTGATACACCTAATATACCCTACTTGTGTTCCTTCAGAGGTTATCCTGTACCATACCCTGGTAACCACATGGAGAAGTACGAATACTGCACGCCCATTTGAATCCCGGCACATACAAATTAAAATTGCTTTAAGTTATGTAGCATGTAGTTATGGGCCCCCCAATGATGGCACAACGTTGCGATATGGCGCTCATAAGGGGAGGGCTATGTCCAGCAGTGGACTAATATAGCCTGAAGAAGAAGAAGTTATGTAGATTTGTGAAGTTGTAGCAATACCACTCGCTGTGCTCAGCTTGTGCTACGTACAACGGTCCAAATACGAGGCTACGTGCGGAAATCTCAAGACTTAACTCCTGTTTACTTATAGAACGCGTCTAATTTGAATTATGGCAATAGCCATACCACCCAAAGACAGAGTGCCGAACAAAATTTACTCAAAAGCGTGGCGACACTCACACATTAACATGTGTGTGCCTAAGCAAATTTTAGTAAGTTACTTTCGCACACATACTCACATTCGCATTAACAGTGCAACACTAGCAACCGGCTAGCAGTAACACTAGCACTCCAATTTGGCTACCAATTTGTTGTCTCCTTTTATAAGCTTGGACTGCGGTTCTATACCTTATGAATCTTAAAATAATTCTATGAGGCCAATGATATTGCATCGTTCTAAACAGTGAGCATGGCAAAAGGCAATAACTATATTTTAAGTTATAATTTGTTGCCACGTTCATTTTATTTCAATTTGCAGAAGTTTACGTACCTACAAACACTCCAGTGCTAGAATAGTATTTATTGTTGGCGGTTAAGTTGACTCAGCTGTCGGATGCACGTGCCTCGACACGGTACCGATACTTGTTCAGACTTGTTGGCATCTCTAGAGTATATATGGGTCGAGTAGACTGTACCTACTTTATTTATTATATTACATGCGCAATGCGGTGGGCAGTGACAGGAAGGTGGCGTGTCTTGGGAAAGGCCTATGTCTTGCAGCGGACTGACACCGTTTGTTTATTTTAGAGGTCTGGACTGACTTGTGGAGGGTTTGGAGAACGGTAACACTAGTTTTCACATATTAGAAATTTTATTATAATTTAGTACGTCATTATAGCGTAACGGTAACACAAAGAAGAGGAAAAATCATAATGTTGCCACAGCTACAAAACATGAAAACAACTATGCTTTGTTGGGTTGCCAACAATTATGATGATGATTTCATGTGATAAGATTTTTTTTACGTTATTGTATGTATAATACTTAATTTATTTTAATTCCTTTTAAAGCACCACGGCGCGCACTCTGTAGTTTATGTATGAGTTACCTACCGTAGGCTAACTCCCTCAGCACAACTCTGAGTCAGCTGCATTTTGTGAAAACTTAGACACACGAAAATCTAAACCTATTTTTTTTTGCCTGTTTCGTTTTATTTCCGTTGTTGTTCATATTATGTCACTTGCTTATCTGTTTATTTAGTTGGTGTTAGTGCTTTAGTTTATTTAATCTGTCTTGTTGTTATAATAAATGTCTTTTCTATCTTTCAAGATATCGATTGGATGTTTTTATGACTGCCTTGTAGATTTGTTGATATAGCGTTAACACCGCACCAAAACAGAGTTTGTGGGTTAGATTTCAAATGGAACCCTTGATTGGTACAAATAGCTTCAGTCTGAGGTGGTCTGAGTCTATTTCAACAATATGTTTCATAAGCATTCTATTTTAGAATACTTATGAAACATATTTCATCAACCCTGCTAGGTGATAAACTGATAACACTTTACTTATTTAGAATAAATATTTCTTTCACACAACACAATCAATTGACCTGGTCCCTGGTCCCAATTACGTCGTCGTCGTCAGGCTGTACTATTCCACTGCTGGACATAGCCCTCCCCTAATGAGCGCCATAGCGCCCTGTCTTGAGCTTGCCGCATCCAGCATCTGCCGGCAGTTTTTCGCAGATCGTCATCCCACCTGTCCGGAGGGCGTCCTACACTACGTTTGCCGAGTCGCTGTCTCCAGCAAAAGCCTTAGTGTTTGGAATTCTATGAGGACTTTATAGATACTGTTTCTTGTGTACCTATGTCTAAGGTTGATAAATAAAGCAAGCTTGGTGCTGTTGTCTAAACCCTTTAACTACCCTAGATACTACGTCGCTGAAGTGATTTTGTACTCAGGCGTTGAAATAGCTGCTTGGAAAAATTCCAATCACTTGTTTAGAACCTAGATTATTTCAATGCATCGTAGTACCTACTATGACATAAGCACAAACGGATTAGGGTGAAAGTATCTGTTTTTTGTTGACTGCCTCGTTGGTCTACGTTACGGCGCTTGGGTAGCAAGTCAGAGGTCGTGGGTTCGATTCCCACTGTTGCCGCGGTATATCTGTACAAGTGGCCTCAGTCTCGATGTAGGTATTTTTATGTTTGTGACGTCCTTGTCTGGTTACGATAGTACAGAGTATCCTAGTTTGGGACCAGGTCAAGTGATTGGGTTGTGTGGAAGTTATTATTAGGTATAGTTATTACATACCTAAGCGCTTGAATTCGCCATCCGCCACCATCCACGGTGGGCACGTGTGGAGTTTAAGCCCATACTCTCTGAGAGAAAGCCCGAGCCCTGCAGTGGGAAGTTGCTACACAAATGGTCAGTGTAATTTTGGACCTTGACAATGAGACTTCGGAAATGAAATGGTTATATTCAAAGAGGCGCAGAAGCTCCGGGTTAATGAACGTTACAATTCAAACTAAATCTAGATCATTTTGTAGAAAATATGGACAAAAAAACTCCAAACTTAGTCTTTTCAAAGTCCTTAATTAACAGATTTCACATAATTAGTTTAAAACATAGAACCCATGCATTGTACTGGCTTTAATTCCAACATCATTGTCATCTAAATAATCCTATGCTATAGTAGCCCTTTAGGCACAAAGTTTACTTTACACATTTTTTGAACCGCGTTTCAGGCAAGCCTAATATATATCTATACCGGTTAGAAAGCAAACCGACATTCTATCAGAAAGAAGAGAGCAACCAGTGATAGCCTATCAGCGAATTGCATGAGATATGACTGTATGCCCGGCTATTTACTTGCCTTCTGCGCCTCCGCTGTGATAACCCTACATTATCTGTTGGTGTATTCCTGCTTGGTCTACTTTATTGCAAAGTAAATGAATTGCCCGACAAATAAAAACTGAATTAAAATCCATGGTTTCGTGCATAGGGACCCGATTACCTCACAGATTAATAACTAGGAAGACTAATTATTGTACCAATAAAATTGGTTTCCCAATTTTTACGTCGATGATCCCGTTTCAGAGGGACTTTAAAAAGAGGCGTAGCGATAGCGCATATGCCTACTATGCAAGAGGTCCCGGGTTCGATCCCCGGCTGGGGCAAAAAAAGCCCCAGGTCTTGGATGTTTACATGTTTGTGATGTCGTTGTTTCTGGTTCCCACGTCACAGGGTATCATAGTGTGGGGCTAGAACCAATGTATTATGTGCTTGTATGTAAATGTTAAAATTAAATTCTTAAAAGCCATATATAAAGATGGGGTGTAAAGGTGCTAGTCTGAGATCCATAGACGGGCGCAGAAGTGCGGGCAGACAACCCAAGAGACTAACGATTCGGAAAGCCCAAGACGGAAATGAATGGCGTGCATTGGAAGAGATCTACACTCAGCATCAGAATAGCCACTCAAGGTTGAAGAAGAAGACACGGTGTCCTCACAAAATTTTCCTTCGCCGTTTGTTACGTAAGGTTGTCTGGAAAAGATCGCTCTAAACGCTAAGTTCGCCAATTAGAATTAAGAAATCATGGTTGTAGTGTTTTTTTATGGTTTTGCAATAAAGTTTTCTCTATCTATCTATCTACTTCACAAACTTGTTTATTAGGTCCAAATTCCACCATCTCGGGATGGCAGTTTTCAATGCAAATTCACTGTACGGGAACAAACCCTAGCGATAACACCGCACTTAGTATAAAGGTCATCTCACCTCGGACTTCTCTATCGATGTTTTGCAAAGTTGTCAATAAAGCTATCTTCGTATGGATTTAATCTCGTCGACAACCGACCCGCAGCGAGATCTATAAGCAAACAGAAAGTTCAAATTGAAGAAGTTCTATTGTTTGTTGAATAGGTACAGCGTAATGTTAGCTAGCCTTAGGGTAAATTTTGTAATGGAGACAAAGCCAGCTGCTCTGATAATCTTTTCTTAAATCATATTTAACATAATAAACACATTAGTTGGTACCTACTTACTACGTTATAAGATTCCATGAGTGCCATCATATTTATATGCCTCATGTAATATTTTTAAATGCCCGCAATGGGTTAAGCGACGTGCTGCCCGCGTGTCTAAGATAATATTAACTATAATAACTATACATTATATAACTGACAAAAACTAATGCTTTAGCATTTAGGGTTGTTATTGGCAATCTTATTAGGTATGCAACTGATGTATTTGGTTTAACATTACTTGAGAAATAATGGTCAGAGTGGAGTTTTTTTTCCGCTGCCTTTTTCTCCACTACAATACGGCCCGAAGACAGCGGCTTCCATTTTACATTGTACATTGACATTCAGGAAACAGAATGTAAATTCTTTACGTTGAAATTGATTTGATATCCGTTAAACACGCAAGCCTCAAATTATAAATTGGGAATTTGTAGTAGTTTTTTTGTACGATTTCAGAAGTAAATATGTTATAGTAATGGTAATATGCTTATAGTAATAAGTCTGCCAATTGTACTATATTTTTAAATAATTTCTGTTTCTGTTTTTGAGCGATTTCACAAGTAAATAATTATGTTATAGTAATGGTAATATGCTATATTATTAGGATATATTTTTATATAATTTCTGTTACTGTAATTTCTTTGTACAATAAAGTATATTCTATCTATCTATGTTATGCGGGTATCCGTCTCGTCGTTTCTCTTTGAGATATTTGAGAGGCTGTCTTAAGTACTTAAGAATAGGGCTAATTAAGTAATGCCCTATAATATTAAATATTATAATTATTCAGCCTAAATATACTGTAGGGCATAGGCCTTGTCTAAGAGTGAAAATATGGGCTTAATCACTACGCTGCCCACCGCGAATTGGCGATGTTAAGCGCTGAGTGACTATGGTTTTTAAGTTACAAAACCAAAATCATGCCGTATTTCAAGAGTTTACTCAGTGAATTTGTTAGTTCGTAAAACAGGGGTAACCCAATACAATATACAACAAGTTTGACAAATATGTTCATTCAGTTTTCAGTCAATTGTTTTAAAGGTTAAGGAATATTTTAACAGCTTTCACATTCGCGATGTAAGTAAGGAAAACATCGTGACCTGACCTCAGTATTTGAAATAGCCAATTCACGGTAGGCACGCGCGGTGATTAAGCCCCCCAAACACTCTTCGAGAGAAAGCCCGTGCTTTACAGTGGGAGGTACATAGGCTGCGATTTACAGTTGTGATGTTTTTCCTATATTTTCAGGTGTCTAGAGTCTTACCTGGACAAGAGGTCCCTAAGAGAAGAACTCCTAAACCCTCGATAGAGTCAAACAGAAACGCGCCGGATCGCATCTTATTCATTCTGTTTTATGGGTGATTCAACCAGGCGCTAGACGCAGTCTCATAGTAAATGTATAGCCGGCAAATACTCGTGATTCAGTTCTATTTTCGTTCCAATACAGACGGGTTGTATAGAACAATCGTAGGGCAAGCAAGCATACTTAAGAAATAAGCTCTGTTTGAACTTAGCAATACTGGCCAATAGCACTGGCTGGTTAAAATACTCTTTCGAGTCAAGATCACCACTTATATTGTTTTGTAATAGCCAATCTATTTACCGGATAACGAACATAGTAACTCGAAGCAAACTCAGGAATATCGTAACGATATTAACCCTAAATATTTGTCAAGCAATCACTAACAGATACGCCAAGGCAAAAGAACTTAAAGCCCGTTACGCACGTAGCTATTATAAATTATATCACGGCATATCACGATTTCTATACAAATATTCCAGTGACCGCACACGCAGCTATAATATATATTTCTATGACGTCATTATACCTTATATCGTAATTTATACTATCGCATAGTAATCTATATTATTGCATATTATGGTATTTGACCTACCATTAATGATATGGAGGACAAAATATATTACAGCATCGTGTGAGCTTACTATAATACGAATATATGTTACTGGCTGTGGCCCGCGGTGTTACGTGATTTTCCCATGGGAATAAGAAATTTTCCCGTAATAAAACGTAGCCAATGTTTTAGTCCAAGGTGTCAGCTAACTCCATACCAAATTTTATTAAAATCGCTCTATCCGTTTAGACGTGAAGAATGAACAAACATACATACATTCGCCTTTAGAATTTTAGTGTGAAGTGTGATTAGTGTGAAGTGTGTTAGCACGGCATATTAATATATACAGGGTGTCTCATTCAAATCGGTCAGTATGGGAAAGTCTGAAACTATAAGACATTCGAAGATCTGTTCTCAGGAACCATGTCATCGATTTTAATAACAAGGAAAACTGCATATATACATTTTAAAAAACATCTGTAGGTACTCCGTTCGGGAATCGAACCCGGTGGTTTTGAAAAAAAAACCTACACTATTTCTATTTAGATATCGATTGTGTAGGTCTTAAGCAGTAAATGTCTGTATGAAACATGATGTCTAAAATGAATAAAATCCATTGTTTTCACATACTTTAATTTATTTTAGTAGGTGCTCGAAGTGACCGCCGCCTTTTTCAATACAATATTCAACACGTTTACGTAACGATCTTAATCTTTAAATAATTATCTACATACTTATTTTAAGTGGGCTTTTCAATTGATTGATTAATAGTGTTTGATTAATAGAAGTTTTTTTTTCTTCAAAACAACCGGGTTCGATTCCCGAACGGAGTACAGATGTTTTTTAAAATGTATGAATGCAGTTTTTCTTGTTATAAAAATCGATGCCATGGTTCCTCAGAACAGATCTTCGTATGTCTTATAGTTTCAGACTTCCCCGTACTGACCGATTTGAATGAGACACCCTGTATTATAACTAGTGTGTAACGGGCTTAATGATGATAATATTCGAAATGTTCCCACTCCGATTATTATAAGGTTCACGGGTTTATCCACTATCTTTGTAACCGAGTGCACAAGCGAATACAAAATACGCATTTGTGTAAACATGCGTAAATGTAAACACATCCAGCGATAACAGGCCAATATCTCACAGCTGGGGATAGCGGCCGACCGACTGCGAACATAAAATACTTCGAATCAAGCAACACTGAACACGTGAAAACTCCTAACTCAACGTGCTAAGGACTTCATTCGCGTGCACGGTCTGTATTTTTACGCTGGTGGGATCTGATGTGCTGGAAAACACGTTGTATGTACAATATTGAATGGAGCCATTACGTAAGGTTAGGCACTGAAAGGGCTATTGAGTAGGCTTTTTGCGACCCATTTGCTTATGTTGACAAGTTATTGGGTAAATAATATTATGTAGTGTCTGGCCGATAAACATAATTTTGGCGGTGGCAATATTGAACATAATTTTGGCGGTGGTAATATTAAAATCACTAGTTTAAAACAGTATCCTACGTTTAAACCTTTTCACGACCAAGAACATTATTCGTGTGTCCGATGAAATAAAAGAGTAACAAAATCAAAATAAGCGGTGGCATTATTTTTTTAAATTATTTATGTTATTTATTCAATATTCATTTTGTTTTATTATTGATAATTGTGATTTTAAAAAAATATTATTATTCTGAGTGTCTGTGGTGTTTTCCCTTAGCGCTTTAATTTGCTAAATCGCGGTGGGCATGCGTTGCAATTAAGCCCAAACTAGACATTTTAAAAGAAGACCGTAAGACAGAGGTGGTACTAATTAGTTGCGCCTTTTTTTTAAACTATTACACTTTATTGCAACAAGACATTACATAAAGAAATAACATGTACAAAGGCGAGCTTATCTCTGAACTCAATTTTTCTTAATTTACGTATGTACTTTAAAGTAATTTTTATTAGTTTAATACTATGTAGATTTAGTAAAAAGTCAATTTAATTAAAACAACATTTAAATTTCAGCGTATATTGTCTACATCTAGGTAAAATGTGGTAATGATGGTAATTAAAAAAAAATACGATGTAAGTCTATCAAATAGAATCTTTAGGCGATTTAGAACCAATCGGCTTTGTTCCAGTACCGGGCTAAAAATAGGCGACTGCTGACTGGTTTACTGTTGACAATCAAAAGTTAGCTTTATTACTTTTACAATACGGACGACTAAAGTAAAGGTTGGCCAGCTGTGGCGTCCGTGAATGTGTTTAGTTTTGCGACTGACAACTTAATGCAACCAGTCATCCACTCACGTGGCCTACTTAGCATTTAGATACATCCGGCGACCTTAATCCGACTTATAATATTACGTGTAATACGTTTATTCGTGTTAGTAAAGTGGCTCGTAATTATGAAGAAGATAAAAAGCAGCTTTAATGTGATTACATGAAATGTCGCAAAATTTGATGAGTAGACAAACCTCTCCAAATGTCCTTCGTTGGTACTTCTTCTAAGTAGGCCTCGACGTCAATCGATTAATGCTGAGGTTTCAATACTTTTATTATAAATAGTCTCAATACCTTAGAATAAGTAATATTGTATTAGTATAGACCCTCTGTTCTATAAATAAATTATTTTTTATCAACTGTTCAAAACTTAATTTATGCGCAAGAAAATAGATGATCAATTTTTAAACTATCAAACGAAACGCTAAGTTGCGTCAGTCATCACGGATTGAAGAAATTTGTTGTTAGATTTTGAAACTAGGCCTTTACCTTGCACCTGATTGTAAATTGATCATCTAATTAATTAAATCCTTAGGTATCTGCGTATGTCAATCTTTCGAGAAATGAAATTTTGTGAAATTGTCCATTTACAAACCGGCTAAAATCAGTCCGAACAAAACATGATAATTAAAAAAAAAAGTTTTTTCAGACGTAAAAATTGTAGAGCTACGGGCAGGAAAAAGTTCGGAAAAAATAAGGAAAAAGGTAGTTAACTTCTTCTGGTGTATTGTAAAAAATATTCTATTCTACTAACTTATGAGGATACTTTATCGTGTTACTTTTATTATGTTATATTTTTTTCAAAGAAGCATAAATGTGATAAAAACTTGAGAATGCTTGTTCATCAAGGATACACAATACTGAGTCAGCTATTGTACCGACACAATGCAATAAACATTGTCATCAGTCAATAGCTGTGCAAATATTTTATAGTAAGAATCACTAATCATACAAAATAAATTGATAAAGAAGTGTTTAAAGTAACTTCACCTAGGATAACATTAAAGTCAATACTGTTCCTCTGTACTAAAGATAACTAGTATGATAATAAATTTCTAGAAAATAGTAAAGAGATAATAGTAGATTGTTTACCCAGGTAGCAAACAACTATTTTTAAGGCGATAGTGTTTCTTTGAATTCAAAGCGGAGCGAAGCGATTCAAAAATAGAATCCCAGCGCAGCGATGGATTCAAAGTACATCACTCGAGCTTAAAATAGTATTGCACCCCAGGTGACGCGCTCTACTTTGTATCACCCTGTATAAAAAAATGTGCAACTTAAGAATTTTTTTTGCTGTGGAAAAATAAAGTAAACAACTACTTCACTTAAGCGTAGAGAAACAATATCAAGACGAATAAAAACAAATAGCTAAAAAACAATGAGTCGAGCATGATATGGTCGGCGACGGCCATCTTAAAGATTCTTTCGAAAAAACACTGTTTTTTCGCGCGTTTGTTTCTTATGACCGTTCAAAGATTTAAACACAAAAGTCTATTGGACGTGGATTAGTTAGAAATGTTTTAGAACTTGCCTTCGCTTAAGTTAACAGGTTAATATTGTAAGTGATAATAACAAACTGGCCTGCGTCTCGCAAGAATTGTACCGCCCAGATGATTTAAAGATCCATTAAATGCAATCGAGGCTCCTAATCCCGAGGCATTAGGCGAGCACGGCTCGGCTTGGGCTAGAAGATTTAGAGCTGCCGGGCCTGCCACGTCGTTGCTAGGTGGTTGCTGGGCGAGGATCACAAAGCTGCCTACGCACTATGGGAGCTTATACTATATCCTGTTATGAGTCTTCCTCAAGAACCAAGGATTATTTACAAAGGACATGCCGGATTGCGATGAAACTTTACCAATACGTTAAGAGGACCCAAAGCGAGGCTTGATCGTGCTCAGAATTGGAAATTAACTTATTAAAAATAAATTACAGCCTTGAGAATAGTTTCTATGAAAAGTCTTGTGAGGCTTTCACTTATATTTCTGACAATACTATTTTTTATTTTTAATAACTAACCCGTGCTAAGGACAATTTTAAAAAAATGTGGGTACTGCGATATCATTCCGATGTAAAAACCTAACTGCAAATTAGGTACTCGGGGCTGTAAGTAATGCAATCTACTTCAGCCAGATGTCGCTGCCTGTACGTAAAGAGAATAGTGGGTTCGAGTACCGGCATGGGTGGAATTTTTAGCCTCTAAATAGGTTTTTATATTTCTGATATTTTCAGTGGTAAACACGATCATATACAGATTTTTGTCCACCTGCTACTATTATACTCCTAGTAGAGTGGGGAGCGCTTCAACCTATACATCCATGCATTTTACTCAGTTACGTTACGGCTGGACATTACAATTGAAATGTAAAGATTGAGGGGCCATTCAGCCCTTCAGACACTAGAAAAATACAACCTATCTGACTGCAATTTTTATAGGCTGCCGCCACCACAACCTCGTTAGTGTGTGACAGGGTTTACCGTTCAGTAAAATAAACCAGGCTAATAAACCAGATCAATTAGAAAGCACTGGGTTCAAAATAATTGTGACAAATAGCAGCAATACGTTTCTAGACAAATATCGATATTAGTTCGCCGACTGATGTCGGATTAGCCCTTAGCCTTTTATAGGGTAACGATGATAAATGCACAAACGGCAACACACGACAACCTGAACTCAACTCTATGCCGTTGCTATAGGTAACCATAATGTAACGATCGTCCTATGTTTGATGCACCCGTGGGCTGGCTAATTGTACAAAGAAGAGTTCGCGACTTAAATTAGCCCTTCGGTCGAGGACATAAAGAAGCGCTCGTGGCCTAGGGGAACCAAGTGATTGGTTCGGCGCGGTAATTTTTTTAAGAGCGCTTCCGTGCTTCCCAATTCCCAGTCGGTATCGGTTGTCATGTAATGGCAGTCGTTAAGCCATGTCACAGGCCTTTTAGGTGGCTTGATAACTTCTGACAGTAAGGTCCGCCACTGTCTAACAATCCTCCACCAACGCGGACTCGGCTCTCGTGATGGAGTATGGCCTAAACTTCCTGCGATGCAGGAAAAGACTCGAGCCCCAGCAGTGGACATACAAAGGGTTGATATTAAGGGCATAAAGCGCCTTATTCCCTCAAATCTCTCAGCTGAATAAAAACATGCCAGTGACAGACACCATTGCGCAACTCATATGTATTCGCGAGCAGACTGCGTCGTCGCTTGCTAAGTTGCAAATCAAATAAGTTGCGAACTTCGAACAAACTCGCTGGGCAAATGTGCGCGAGTGCTGTTTGCAGAGTGGAATGTGTTTGGTTGTCTGATGGTCCGCCGTACATAACGCAGGTTTATGTAACCTTCTGTTATATGGAATCGTATGACCACTAAATGATTTTGAGGAAAGAAAAGACATATATGTGTGTATTGTGGTTTTTGTGACACGATCTGTCACAAAATAAAATAAGTAGAAATTACTTTTAGTAATAAGACCGCCAATTGTACCTTAATCTGTATCTTCTTATTTTCTAAATTGTAATTCCTGGTGTGCAATAAAGTATATTCATTTCAATGAATACAGAGTAATCTTAATTGTAATAGAAATTTATTGGTAATTAACAAGAAATTATTTAATAATTGTATTGTATATACTTATTTTATATATGTATATAAAATAAGTATATAAGAATTATTAAGAAGCATGTGTGATATTAAAATAGTTTATAATAATGTTTGATAATAGTACAATATAATTAGAATTAAAATGTCATAGGCCTAATTTATAAAGGCCTACTATAATTTATAATATTGCGTGCCCTACAGGGTCCTCAAAGATCCATATTTTTAGCTATGTCATCTGTATATACTTGTGGAATGCAATAAATTATTGAGTATTGAGTATTTTTTCAGTGTGATCTTGACGCATGTTGGCACTCCGCTTATTATCGTATCCTCCCAAGTTAAAGTTTGTATAGTTAAACAAACTTTAACGTGGCTGTTGCTCACTCTTAGAATTAGCGCAAATACGAAGATTGCATTAATTAAACAAATTAGCGAATCTTAGCGAAGTGAGACGTAAATAGGCTGAATTAGCAGATAAAACGATTTTGCATTATTCCGCTTCTACTGAATCTTCAAAATTGTAACTCAGTGAAAAATGTGATTTGTTTAGGTTCTTAACAAACCATATCTATCGTTCCGAGTTAACTGTATTTATATGACAATATATATTTTTATTTTTTTGTATTTATCTGTTGATAACTATATGTACACTTTTGTTTAGGCGTGTATACACTTATACCTTTGTAATAATCTTGTATATTTGTACATCTACTTCCTTCTCCAATATATTAGTCAAGTCCATCCAAAGGTTGTCTGGATGAGATCACTTTTAGTGATAAGGCCGCCGTCTGTACTCTTAGGTTAAGACATATCTGTGTAATTTCTATTTTTATAAACAATAAAGTGTTCTCTATCTATCTAGCTAACAAACTGCATTCACTTATTATGAAAAAATAATAGCATTTAATAATACAGTGGACTTGAAAAATACCAGTTCGAATTCCCACTTAACTAGATTTGTAATAAAAAAAATATATCATTGTAAAGTCACCAAAAAGCTACTGAAAAACGATGCGACCACAGTAACGTTTGCACGGTTTTTTAGTAGACTATTCAACTATGGGTATTAGAGCTGCCATAGCAAAATCGATAATGTTATCGCCTTTTAGGTCTTACGGCAACACGCTTTATTACCGAGCCAAACGTAGTGCGTACGATTCCTGATAGGGATCGTACTTAGATTTGACCAGAAAAAAACCTCTGTCTTCGTGTAAATTTCTGAATACAATCCGTGCTCTCCCAGTATTTCAAAACACTGCAGATGTAAGTTTTGAAAAATTGTGTGAGTTCATTTTCGCAAACCTTTATTTATCATTTATTAATTTTCCAAATATTCGTACAGTCTATTTATTCTTACTTGTCCTATTTAGTAAACAAAATTCTAACCTTAAAATTGAGATTAGATGCCTAAACTAGACAATTTCTCGCAAATTCATGAACTATCATGAACTATGTTTATGAAATTGGCAGCGTGTTATCTAAAAGAGTGTTCCAGGTTACTTCATTTATAGAAATATGGCAGTTTTGGACTAAAAAGTCACAGTTTAAGGGTAGAATCTTGTTTACTAAATTGGACAAGTAAGAATAAATAGACTGTATAATAAGCCGTTTTCAGCACAAATTCAGAAAGCAATTTATAAATAGTGCTTATAGATGTGGCCATAGAACAATCGGAGTACGGCTGTCAAAATTAGGCTGCGCCAAGTAAAAATTAAAATTTGTATGTGCACGCCTATAAGCGCCATATATGATGTGCTTTGTGAATGAAACAGCGACATCACAAACATGTAAACATCCAAGACCTGGGGCTTTTTTTGTCCCTAGCCGTGGTTCAAATACAGGACCTCTTGTATGGTAGGCAGATGCACCACATAGGTCATCTCATTTAAAACTTACTTGTGTCAATATTTAGGACAGTTCCCATTTGACGAACAATGAAACCATTTATCGGCACAGCAGTTCAGAAAATCGGAAAACATGATTATTTTGACGAAAATACGTTGGATTAAAATATCGGGGGACGTTACAATGTGTTTTTGCTCTGTAAAGTTTTCTAGAATGAGTTGGAACGGTGCCAAATTATTTGTTTATACCTTATCGAGTCTAAAATGAAGTACTGACACTACAGAAAGCGAGAAATAGTATTGCATTTCGGTCAGTGTTACTAGATAAAGTTTTTGTGTGTTCCATTGTTTTATTCACTTTAACCTTTTTACGCGGAATGGGCAAATTCAATTGTAAGCAAAGCTAAATTATTATATCCTCGAAGACAAATCTATAATTTGATTACTAACCTAATTGTTTCTTATCGAATTAGAATTGGAAATTTCAACACGCAATGAATTCAAAACATCGTACCCTTATACGCTCCGCCCGTGCCATATAATGCTAAACGTTACGCGTCCGTAGCGTGCAAATATTTTAGATACATATTTTTTGCTATTGCAGTTTTTGGTTAAAGCAGTTTCTTATTTTAACACCTTTGTAATGTTGTATAACTTTTGTTAATAATAAAAACTGGAACAACTTCAACGGTTGCTTTATTTGTAGAAAGATAGGTACTGTTATTTTATAATAAGAACAGAAAAACTGGATAAAAACGGATAAGCAGGTAAATAGTCAGGAGCTCTATTTTTGAATCACTCGTCTCGCGTCGAGCGCTCGATTTCTACTGATTTTCGCTCGACATACGAAATTCCGTATTTTTGAATCACTCGACTGCAACGAATGGTCCTTACCACTCGTCTCGTATGTCGATCGATGGATTAATTGTCAAAATTTGTGTTAATTTATATTGTGCTGCGCACAGATACCTACCGCTAAATGTGAATTTTCTCCTGACAACTGTTTAGATTGTGAATATTGTGATCTTCAGTGTAGAAAAATAATTTTGAAGCATATCTAATCGTTAATGGATATTTGGATTAAAAAATACGGAAAAACGAGGTCATGCAACTTAGAAGCCGAGTGTGACTTATGTCGCATTCGACTATACAATTTCATACGAGTGATTCAAAAATAGATCTCCAGATCTAGTCGTTGGGTAAAGTTGTAATGATGAAAAATGAGGGAAATTTTGATAAAAAAAGAAAGATTAAATATTTGAAAATGATAGATAAAAAAAGAAATATAAGGAATGGTGTAAAGAGGTTTGCACCGTTACACCTTGCAGGTATAGAAATTATTTCACGAACACTTACAGTTCGGTATAACTTCAGTTTTTCTGCAAGTTATTTTTATTTTAAAGCCGAGTTAACAGCCTGTGAAATGGCGTGAATGGGGAAGAATGCACTTTAAAATACAAAGTATTGCTTTATCAGACGTCTCGCAGTAGTGTTAGGAAGAATAGCCACTGTTTTGACGTAACAAAGCGCCTAATGTTAAAGCCGAGTTAGGATAAGTAGTTTTCCATGTAAGAACAAACTAACGCGTTTGGTAAGAAATAAAGACGCGAGTCTCTTCCAAGTTTCTTAATATTCTTTGTTTAATACGCTATAAAAAACTGTACACTTCGCGGCTAATGGAGATAACCTGATTTATTCCATTCTCGATCTTATGCCGCGGGCTTAGAAGCTAAAGTAAACTAATCGAGCGTTTCTGTGCTCAAGAATCTCGGTGCTAAACTTTGTTGCTGTAATTACATTGTTCACTGCTAGAGCCACTTCCAACTCAAAGAGGCCAATCCATCGCCAATAATAAACCGATCGACTAATTCTCTGTCATTTAACATTGTCGTCTGTCAGCCGTCATTCAACGATCGAAGGGGATCAGTTTTTTCCGAAACTTAACTTTTATGTTGCTTGTGGCGAGACTCCACTGAAAGAACACAAGCTTTTCTCAACAAATAGGACTAATAGGACGTCGACTGTTGAAATGTTAAACATTTGCATTACACCTACTTTATTCTTGAGGTATCTGACGATCTTCCAGTTTCACGTCCTGTCAGAGACCTTATGAGCGTCTTGATAACTTCTGACAGCAAAGCCCGCCACTGTCTTGCAATCATTCACTAACCCGGACTTGGCCCCGCAGGAAGAGACCCGTGCCCCAGCAGTGGGGCATACAAAGGTCGATATCAGGCGCAAAGTCACGGGCCGGAGCTAGTTTTAAATAATAAAATCGTCCTCGGTGCCTCCCCAGACGTTATCTGGCGGGGTAGCTCATCAAAATCGCATCAAAGCGCGCGCACACCCACTCGGTTTGCATCGGGGCACTTTAACACCCGTTTGAATCTAAATTTTACTTTATTCTCGTTGTGACGGGTCCGCCTAACCTCTTCACTCGGCACTTCATATTCCTTGAGGGCGGAATAAAATGCTGCGAAAGTAAGACCGAGTGTCTTTGGCACGGAAGAGAGCTCCGTGCATTTATGGGACGTCTGCAAGTAAAATTTTGCCAAGCATTCCGGACAGTTTTTTTTTAAATCTATGTGTTTGTAATAGAACACATTGTTCGTTCGTTATCAACCCTTGTATGTCCCCACTGCTGGGGCACGGGTCTCTCCCTGCATCGCAGGAAAGTTAGGTCATACTCCACCACGGGGCCAAGTCCGGGTTGGTGGAGGATTGTAAGACAGTGGCGGGCCTTACTGTCAGAAGTTATCAAGCCGCCTATAAGGCCTCTGACATGGCTTATCGACTGCCAGTATATGACAGCCGGCACCAACAGCTTAGCGTGCCTTGCGAAGCACGGAAGCGCTCGGAAAAATGCCACTAGCGGGAGTCACGGGACGGTCACCTATCCTGTACCTGACCGCGCCTGGTGTTGCTTAACTCAAGTGATTGATTCCAATCCCTCGGTTCGCCTAGGCCACGAGCGCTTTGCATTGACACATTGTGATACTAAAAAAATCAATAAAATTAGCGAAACAATATCAATCCAATCTTCTTAATCTAAGTGCGACTTTAACTAAGGCAAGTACAGACTTAGCCTCAGCTGACATTGGAGAGCGATAGCTTAGGTACTCACTTTGCTGCTCTCTGTAAACACTTCCCACTTGTGTTATGCGACGAAATTTATTTCAGAACCATCTCTGCACATTCTCCAAATCTCCTCGTATTAATATGATCATTTTTGGCAGGTCTATGGGGTTAATTCACCCAGGAAACGTGAAATGCCACGCCTCGCTCCTATCACGCGTATAAGTTTCCGAGAGGTGAAATTGCATGCGTACCGCGGCAGTCACGTCTGTGACGTAGGTAAGGGATTGTTTGGAATCCGGCAAAAATATTTATTGAAAAATGTCGACAGATTCCACCGCTTAAGCTACGGGAATTCCTAGATTTATTGGACTACCTAAAAGAATACATGGTAGATTCCACATTTTGCATTGCGAGCGAGTACAGATTGATTTGAGAACGTGGACATTTCGCGATTTTGTATAAAATACAAACTTCGCGAAATGTCCAATAAGAGAATAAGAGTTATGAATCTAGCCTCCATACAAATTTCATCGCGTTTTGGCTAAGCCGCTGCTGTTTCGAATATAATCTGCAAATTGCATTTTAAATAGTTTTTGCTTTGCGAAGTTTGGTGGAGCCTAAGAGGTGAATTTGTATGGAGGCTGGACTTATAACTTGAAATCGGCATTTTGCGAATTGATCATTTTCTTAACTACGGTTTAACTGCTCGTCACCGGAAATCTTTATTTATTCCATAGACGACTAAAAGGTTTCGTTTAAAAGGTTACACGTGCACATGTGGAAAGAAAGCTAAATTAAATTGACCCGTTCGTGCAATATTTTTCTGCCAAACCCAGGACATTGCCGAATTTGATGAACTCCTCAACCACGAAAAATTGGTCTGAAAACAAAAGCACATATTTTGTTTTCCTGATTCAAAGAGAATGGATGAAGAAAACAAAATGTGTTCTACCGAAGAACATTATATGTTAAGATATCTATTATATTTTATCTATTTGTAAGAATCTATTATTGTTTCTAAACAACCCTACCCTTTCACTTGTACGACTATAAAGAGTCACGGCTTTTCATAAAGTTTTACTTTTATTTGAAGAGGCGCTTCTCTAAGCTACTCCTGCTTCGATCAATACGGGATAGATCTGTCTTTTATTTTTACAAAACCAACAGTGTATCTAAAACGAAGCGTGGCTCTACGTTCGGACGAAGAATGGCCGCCATAATTCAATTACTTTTATCCGAATCTGATACATTTTATTGGATATCTTCAGCGACTAATTGAATTTGCGGCGAGGTTTTTCATCTTCAATTGCGGCGGACTTTCTCCTTTGTATCAAATTTTATCTGTCGGGACTCCCAGTTCTATAACAAGAGGAAAAGTTTCATTTGGCTAATTAAAAATTGCTCTCCGCATAGGGCTGTCAGCCGGCCGAATTTTGCCGGACAGGTTTGACTTTTCATGTAAGGCTTGACTAGTCCGGCTTTGTAGTTGCCTCTAAGTCAGTCAAATTATGTTCCAGTTCCGAAACGCAGAGATGGAACTGATGAGGTCAGAAATCGTCATGTTAAACATCAATGATTTTCAACATGAGTCCAAGGATAAGTTCCTGATTTAGATTGACAAACTTGACGTCGAAAGAAAAATTCCACATTCCGCATTCATTCGGCGCGGGTTCAAATCCCGCTTCAGCCAGAAGCAGGATATCAACCCGCGCCGAATGTAAAATTAATTACTAAACGGTTGCCACGTTTTAAGACGATCATTTCGCACATTAAGACGTTACATTACTGTTTTTGTCATGCAAACTATTAATTAATACCATAGCTGCAGCGAGCACACGTAATAATAATTCTTATCATATTCAATCTTATAAAGTATCAGGCTTTTATAACACCCACTGCGGCTTTTGTATTTTTGGGCTGGCAACCCTATAGACCCCGCAGCAGTGGCTACGGCTTAGATTTATTGTTCACAGTTCACCTTTCAGGTCGGGAGCCGTTTACAATCTCAGTTCCCGTTATTATTTTAATAGGCGAACAAACTAAATAGGTCCCTGACATTCCAACTTTGTCTTTGAATTATTTAACAAAAGCAATTAAATTAACTGACAGAAGTCCCTTAAGAGCACTTTTAGAATTGCCTGTTTATGAGAAACTGAAGAGGAAATAATTTAACTTCTAAAACTGAATGTATGATTGAGGTAATTTTAGCCTCGGAGGTGTCCTTACATCTGAACCCATTAGTGACCACGAGTCCTTTAAGTCCACACACTCTCTCTCTTCTCACTCTCTTTCTGAAGGATCGTTGCCCTGCAATTGGATGAATCGGCGATTATGTGACTGCGTGAAGCGCTCGTGGCCTAGTCAAACCGAATGATTGGAATAAATCACTTGAGTTAAGCAACAACAGGCGCGGTCAGGTGCTGGATGAGTGACCGTCCCCTGAATACCGCGCTGGTAGCATCCGAGCGCTTCTGTGCTTCGCAAGGCACATTAAGCCGTTGGTGCCAGCTGTCATGGCAGTCGTTAGGCCATGTCAGAGATGACTACTGACAGTAAGGCCTGCCACTGTCTTACAATCCTCCACCAACCCGGACTTGGCCCCCGTGGTGGCCTAACCTTCCTGTGATGCAGGACAGACCCGTGTCCCAGCAATGGGGACATACAAGGGTTGATATCGAAGTGACTGCTTATGATTACGCTTTAAGACTCTTTAAATTTAATTACTCCGCTCGCCGCTTCGTGTCTATAAAAGTTTCAGCAGCGTGTGTAGTGTGTACATTCGCTCGCTCGAGGCAACGACGCCTCAAGCGCTCTCAAGCTTCGGAGTACTCGCGACTTCGGGGGCCCTTGGCTTTGTCTCAGCTTGTTCAACGCCCAAAAACAAGCGACACGCGACATACCGCCCGCAAATTAAATTTGACACAGCGGCTTACCGCGTCTGTTTACGCTTCAGATTTCACTCGCGTGAGCTTAAAAACTTTAACACAATTTGTAATCATAATCGCGCTATATACTAATGTAGTTTTGCTGTCGCTTGGAATATGGCATGACTGTTTTTTATCTATGAACTCAGAATTTTCACCTCTTTCATTTTGTATCCCACCCTAAACGATGGCATTTTAAAATGGGGGCCCCCCACTTATATTGTTACATCCGTATTATTAAAGTAGCTCGTATAAAATGAAGCCTACATACATACATAACCTCACGCCTGTATCCCAGAGGGGTAGGCAGAGACCAGGGACTGCCACTTGCCACGATCCTGACAGATCACCTTCGCTTCATCAACGTTCATAAGTCGTTGCATGCACACACGCCGGTTCCGGGTACTTTTTATCTTTCCCTTTGCTAATACATCCCCTATTTGGTCGATGTAAGTCCGTCTGGGACATCCCTTACCAGCCCTTCCACTCACATTCGCAATATATATTTGTTTCGTCAATCTTTCTTCCTTCATCCTCTCCACATGTCCAAACCATAAATGAAGCCTAATTATGCCTATGTCATCCGTAGTATGATAACGAAACAATTGACGCCTCGTTCATCAAATTACCATGAGTTTTGGCGCTACGGTGGAATATCCGTAAATACAAACACCGACTAAGGCCGAACAAAAATTAAGGGTTGTGTTATGACTTATGATTTCATTAGTCCGTGTCCTACATGAGCTGCTAAAATTGAAACCTTTCCTTTTTGCTCTGCCGTAGTCGGGAATTACATCCCAAAACGCAGTTTAATGCATTGTTTTATCAACCGGTAATGTAATCTAAAATATAAAAATGAATCGCTGAATTTGTTGGTAAGTGCAAATCTCGAGAGCAGCTAAACCGATTGCGCTAATTCTTTCTTTTAGAATATTCCTTGCAGTACGAGGATGGTTCTTACGGAGAAAAATAAAAAAAAATTAAAGAATCGACTGTTAGGCGGTACGAAGTTCGCTGGGTCAGCTAGTCTATAATATAAAAATGAATCGCTGAATGTGTCGGAAAGAGCAAATGTGGAGATCCGCTGAACCGATTTCGCTAATTCTTTAGAATATTCCTTGAAGTACGAGGATGGTTCTTACGGAGAGAAAAATAAAAAAAGAAATAAAGAATCGACTGTTAGGCGGTACGAAGATCGCCTGGCCAGCTAGTAATGTAATAATAAAATATAAAACTTTCGTGTCACAATGTGTTTGTTATCGAACTCCTTCGAAACGGTTTCACGGATATTTATGTTTTTTTTTTTATAGATATTTGGTAGATCTGACAATAGGTCATAGACTAATATATTTTTTAAAAGCCCATACTCAGAGAGAGAGAGGGCTTAATTAGGCGTATCTACTAGGATGGGAAATTTCAAATATTGAATTTCGATTTCGCTGTAAGCTAATTTATATGACAAAACACCGTGTGCCGAGTCAGCTAGTTTTAATATAAAACAAATAAAAGTGACAGACCTTTGCATAAACTGAGGGTCGCCTAATCACTATGGGATTTAGAATGTAATTTTCTAAAATGCCGCAGGTGCGATTCACTACAAACACGCATATTCGGTTCAATTTTAATTTAACTTAAGAATTCGTATGCGGAAGCGCTTCGGACTGCGAACACCGACAAGTTAGCCGCTTGCCAAGTCTCCTCGATGTATGCAATTGCAGTGAGGCTAATTAGGGGAAAAGTACTCCTGTCTCTTCTAGGTCGGAATGGCCCACTCAACCCGTGTGAACGCTCTCAGAACCGCACCAAATGATGTTCTATTCCTATAATAGGCGGGCCTTCCGCACTGCAACGCGACTCCGCAATAATAGGTTAGAGACGTCTGAAAATTTTATCTGTCTGTTTAGTGCGGTGGCGACTCACAGCCGGCCGTAAAAGGCGACGATTGCGAGGCAAAGCGTGATCGGATTGAGTAAATAAACAGTCCTTCGGCGAAGTGTTCGTCAATCTCACAGTGCGACGGTAAATTGTGTAAGTTTGCGAAGTGTCGAGGCCCTAGTCTCGGGTTCGTCGCCCGCAATACCTCGGAGCAGCCTTTGTGTAGACACTACATTTAATTGCCACTCATTAGTCCTCAGGCGACAACGCTAACGACTGAATTCTAGCTTGCTTTGAAAGGCGGGTGACCGCCGCACCGGGCACGAATTCGAATGACGATTTGGCGATATCAATCATGTCCTGCCACGAAGCTTACGGGCGAACAGCTGTTTACTGGAATGAATCAATCACACATGTCCCACGCATACAGCTCACGCCGCGTTATTTATCTTCCAACATCGATGACAGGTGTCCAGTACCCATGCTAGGTGCAAAACGGGGTATCGTCAGCTTGTTTAGAGTGCAAATTCCGAGAGTTAGACCGTTACGTGTAGGTGCACGGAAGTAAGATATCGCGGCAGTTGTTTGTAACGCCGGATGACTCGCCCCCGCCGCCGCCCCGCCTCTTGGCAAACTGCACTGCACACTGCAAATCATATTGAGTTTGTTAGCGTAGGTCAACGCACCCGCCTCCACAGTTCCTGGTGACACGACGAAGCTAATAATAGAATGTTTACCATACCATCGATAGATACGCGCCGGAATGTGCGCCGCTAACAATCAATTCCACACTTTACGCCGCTGTTACGGGGGCGCTCGCTTTCAGCGAATAGCTGGCAAATCTTTGCATACGTGACATATAAAATGCGCTCCTTTAGAATTCATAATATGTTTAATTAAGCCCGGGGGTGCCTACGGGGCAAGAGCGTCTCGTTAAACTTTCATTATTATTCGCTCTCACAAATTGCTCGTACGTGAACGAATTGTGCTCACAATCGATCTCCCCGCGCTCGTGCGCCTTTGTTTGACTTCGACTCTGAATTCAGCGTAATTGCCTTTCAGCCTTTCATTATTCAACTTTATGCAGTCATTTACTAGCGCTATTACGAAGGGAGAGTCGCGGCTAAGTGTCGTGGGTGTATGCATTAATCGTAATATGTAAATGTGGGGATATGAAATATTGAAATTGCAAGCGCGGCTGTGAACTACTCGAGATAAATATAGAATGAGCTGACTGGATGCAAATAAATTGGTTGCCGCGTGCCTTACCTTCACTTGCAACGAATGCCACTACTTTTAATTGAAACTGTGACTCGAGCCCATTTATCACTGCTCTGGCCGCAATAACGCCAAGGGCAGTCGCTGGCACTCATAACACCCTAATGCCGCAGCTATACTTTCGTTTAGTCTATGTGGGAGTAAATGAAGAACTGCTATATACTTAACTCTAAATTTCCTTCGTAAAAGATTAAAATTCGAAGTAAATTGCAGTCGAAATCACTAACTTGAATGGAGTTGAACTCGCTGTCTTCATCGTGAGGGAACCCGAGTAAAGATGCTTGCGCTTTTTTAATTCGATATCTTTTCATACTTCCGAAATAATCAAGATAGTTCTTCACTGTACTCCGCTTTCTTACTAAAGATGAAAGGTATTTCTAACAATACGCTTTTGATATAAACAACTCGTTGAGATAAGGCAGTCATCCCAGCTGAATCAGCATGTAAAGGCAAGACAAACACTAACCCATTTCCGGACCTAACAGGCTGATAAATCAACCGCCTCCTTTTGTTCCAGATCGAGGACGAGGGTAACCATGGCAACGACGAGACGCGCCTCTTCATCCTGTCGACGCTGGCCGGGCAGCACAAGCCGCGGGTCAATTGCGCGCTCTGCGAGGAGACAATGGATGTGTTCGACCGATACCCACTGGTCGATGGCACCTTCTTCCTGAGCCCACGGCAGCATACCAGCGGCGCCATCGAGGTGAGCCCACTGGCTAGCAACTAGGTCGTGATCAAGGCCATGGACAAATCTAGATTCCGTAGCTGGTTACGGAACTGGCCGATCCTGTGTTCAACAGCGCTGATGGCAGCGCCACGGAGGTGATGAAGCTATTGTAAACAAAGCAAAACTCTAAAAAACTTTGGCTACCAGAGAATAGAGTCTCCAGAAGTATGGCTGTATAGTGTAGGTGGGCTAAGAATATTCCAGAACTTCCAGAAGTATCCAACGACGATACACTGTTGACACTCTCCGGATCACCTGCGTCCTCGACAGCACCGGTGGTGCCATAGAACTTGAACTTACAACATAGTTGCTATGGTAACGGAAAAAATAGTGCTCGCACAAAGATTAATAAATATACATTAATCTGCGTCATTGTTTTGTGGTTCACATTATCACATAGCAACAAAGCATAGAGCCAACCAGACTTCGTCGAAATATCTAAGTAGCTTGCATAGAATATCCGCCAGGGTCTGCAGCTATTATGTAACTAGAATTAGCGTTACACACATTTAAACCGTCCTGCTTAAGTGGGTATTTAGTTACAGCCAAAACACAATACTATATGATCAACTCAACCCTTTGTATGTCCCCTCTGCTTGGGGACGGGTCTCTTCCTGCATCGCAGGAAGGTTATGCCATTCTCCACCGCGGGGCAGTTGGTTATGCCAACTCCAAGTCCGGGTTAGTGGAGGATTGTAAGGCAGTGGCGGGCCTTACCGTCAGAAGTTATCTTGCCGCCCATAAGGCCTCTGACATGCCACGACTGCCATTACGCGACAGCCCGCACCACAATACGATACGACACAATACAATATATGAAGATGTTAATGACTAGCCAACTTTCTCAATACTATTTAACCTTGAGAATGAAGAAGGTTTGCGTTCGTGAACACCATTTATTATTAACGTTTGAATAATTTGAATAATCAATCGGTCGAAAGCTAATTACGCATACGACGTAAATAACCATCTCCATGTCTGCTGGTTCCCCCTTAAATGGTAATTCAAACCTCCTAAGGCTTGCCGTGGGCGTGCGTATTCTAACAACAAGCATACACAAAGTGAGCACATAGAAGCATAGCTCTGTTCGTAATCAGACCTAAAGAATAATAATTGAAGAAATACGTACAGTCACCACGCCAACCCTAACATCCATACACTTTATGCAGTTCATGCAACTTTGCAACCAAAATTTTAATGTTAATATGCTGCTGTCTGTAAGTACAGACCGATTTAAGGTTGCCTGGAAGAAATTGCTATCAGCAATAAGGCCGCCAATTGTACCTCTTCTTTTGTAACTGTTGTCTCTGTAATTATTTTCTGGTGTGTACAATAAAGAATATTCTTATCTTATCTTACAGACCAAGTGGTCTTAGCAAATGCTTCAACGGCAACTCCCTATATGGTCTTTTCGTCATGTCTTCATAGGAGTCGTGACTATGGGGCAGCTACCGCCAGCAACGTTCATTCGTTCCGCTTATGCACCGGATGCACTTGAAAAGCATTTTGTGATAATCCCCATCATCATCCTCATTCGGTCGCCAATGCAACTTTACATTTTCTTTGCAAAGTAACTGAGCAGCTGATAGAAGTCGAGTCAGTGATAGCGATTCACTGAATTCTCAGCTCTGCCGAGGATCGACGAAGTCCCCATAGGTAGGAACCTCTAGGTAGAGGTTGACCACGTCCTACAAGATAACTAGTTTATGAAGACTTTAGTGCTGTATTTGTTCTACCAAACTACTCGCAGTTTGGGATTTGTTTAGTGTTCCAGAATAATAAGCTTCAGCTAACAACTTTCAGCCAGCGTGTGGGTTTCGATTGCTGCCACGGCTTGTATCTAGTTTACTTATGAAAAATCGCGCTTCATTAGCCTATAATGCCATGAAAACGAAACCTGCACTTCTCCAAACAACATCCCCAATAAGTCAAGTAAGTCTAAGCGAAATCAATATTTTGGTGGTTGCGCTTAGACTCCGTTTTTTTTAAACTTCTTCGATTGATTACGTAGTTGATCACCGTGCAATGTTACTCAAGACGGCCATTTTCTTCAGATTTCATACAAAATAGATTGTCTGCTCAGCCGCTAGGTATAGGAGCATGTATCGACGTGTGCAAATGGCGTTGAGGAAATTTTACTACACCTCCAAATTTTGCTCGCACACGTCTCTTAATTCGCTGAATAAACAATACGAGCGTAGAAGTTACCCCGTGTGACTCCGTCTGCGGAACGCTTATGTTATTCCGTAGACTTAAATAAACTTGGACGGTTCTTATTTAAGTTTTCGAGTCTCGGTGTAGCAAACACCCGAGTCTTGGGGCGAAGTTTTCCGTTGAATGCGACGCGTATATCTTCATGATAGCTATTCCTTGCAGGGTAGAGTGTACGCTGGAGATTAGATTATCTTATTATCTGTACTTACCTTGACACTTAAGGCTTTGAGGATTACGAGTGTCAACAGAAACCTGCAACGTTATGAGCGCTGACGCGAAGCTGAAGTAACGAACTCTCTGTGCATTTATTGTGCATTTAGCAGGAACTGGAAGACTAGTTAGGAGTGTAGATCTTTAGGGGCTACTCGGTGCTAGCGCTTACCAACTAGTGACACGAATGGTTTTTTTTATCTTCCTTTAAAAGTTTAACGCACAATTTTCCAAATAAAGTGAAATTCATAAAACTACAAAAATGTGATTAAATTAGTTCTAGGTTGATGAGTTTACGTTTTAAATAAATTTATTGAAATTGATGTCTAGTTTTTGCAAAAACGTATTATGGAAGATTTATATGGTACTTAACTGTGTAATGGTGCAAACGTCTTTACACCATTTTTTTATATTCCTTTAATTCTGTCTATCATTTTCAAAATTTAAAATCACGTCACCCATTTTTGAGATTACCTTAATTTTTGGCATTAGGTACCACTTTACATTGCAACTAGATCCGACTACATAAATCTGCATTTACCTGCTTATTCCGTTTTTTATCAAGTTTTGTGTTTATATTATAAATAAAATACACAGTTGAAGTTGTTCCAGTTTTATTATTTATAAAACGCTTTACAACCTCACAACTGCACGTACCTCTATGTTCAAAATAACATTTTTCGTTCTTTCATAAAATAAGGTGCTCATATAATACCCCTATTACCTAAGCATTTTTCTCTTTGTCAGAAGACATTGGGAAGTAGTAGACAAGCTCTTTCGAACAATATATTTTAAAACCAACTGTACAAGCAATACAGATTATCTTTTCGTTTAATTTTATCTTTACCTTTGTTCCCAGGTGAAAGTGGAAGGGCGTACGCAGTTCCTAACCAGCGTCTGCATGGGATGCCTCGAGCGATATGACCCGGAGCGCACAATCCATTGCCGGTTCTGCGGTCAGAAGTGGGATGGTTCCTCCCTGGTCCTCGGTACTATGTACTCGTACGACATCTTCATGGCTACCCCGTGTTGTGCTGAGCGACTGAAGGTGAGAAAACATCATAATTACACATACTAGTACAGGTCCATCGTGAGGAGATAAAAGCCAAAACCATCAGACTTGTTTGGCGATTGTGAAAATAAAGTTTCTTTAGTTTGCCACATTTTTATGTTTGAAATAAAGACAACAGTCGACAAGGACTTTCCATGCCATGCCAATCACACCTCCACGATCAGCTTTCACCCACAGCTTCTTGTTTCTTAGCGGGAATCGAATCCATTAAGCTCGGCACCACTGACTAGTCAGCCTTATTTCAAGCTAATGTCGCACCCAATAGTGCTATCTAATAAAATAACACACCTTTGTTCCAGTGCAACAACTGCTACAAGCCGCTTCTCCACCCGCAGCAGCGCCTCAACTACTCGGATTACTCGCACCCAGTGACGTGCCCGCACTGCCGGGCACTGGACACGCACTTCGTCAAGCCTCTGTCCTACTGCTTCACCAAGCGGACCTTCCCGCTATTCCAGCAGTGGCCATAACAGTCGGCGGTGCCGGGGACCTCCCCCGGCACCCCCCCTGTGGCAGATCCCTGGCCGCTAGCGTCGCCCCCGCGCCGCGCCTCCCCGCCCGCGCTCCGACCAGTCGTCAAAACCAGCATGGCTCCCCCTGTTGAGGAGCCCACCAAAATACTCGCGCCCGCACTGACCAGCATCACTGAATCTCTCTCGCTGCTCGGCTTGACTCCGGAAACCTTTGCGCTGAGCCTGGGCGAGTCTTTAGCCGAGAGATACTTGGCCACGCTCCGGCCCAAGCCGGTGGAGCCACGCGTCCCGCTGGCCAGCTGCAGCCTCCCTCGCCACACTCCGCTCGAGGAGCCTTCGCATCTGCAGCTATTCTCGAACGATTTCATGAACTATCTGAATCAGATCGCATAATTCTGGCGACTAAAGGACCTTTTCTCTATGTTGTGATGTGATTTTTATATAAACAAAAGTTTAACGGACACTTGCTACGACTCTTTTAGAAGGAAACTAGAAATAATTTATGTTAAATTAAGTTGATATTATTGAAAATAATTTTATGTATCGGTTTAGATCATACTATTGATTTTATTTTAATTTTATTCTGAACTTCGTTGGTTAGATGTTGTGTTTTATCGGGACTTAATTAATAGTGTTAGTGGCACCAGAAATTGCATTTTTGTTTGTCTTTCAAAAAATCAGGACACTCTTTCAAAAGAGCTGAATGTGGAATTTTAAATTATTAGTTTCTTTTTCATTTCAGTGATACTGGCCCTATTTGATAGGGGCGTTAATTAAAATAACATGTTGTTTAGTTCAATTTAGTTTATTAATTATGTTTTATTTTAGCAAAATTTAAAACCTATCGTAATAAGTGTTATTACTATATTTTTGTAGGTTAATTACATTTTAATTTCTCCCACCAAATGGCTCTAGAAGCGACGTCTTGAAGATGCCATGATAGTTTATTATTATTGTCATCACTTTTCATAAATTTCGTAGTTACGTTTTCTTCTAAATATTTTATACAATTCGCGGTAGAGTGTTACTTATAAGTAACTGCTGTGTCACCAATAAACACAATTAACTTGTTTATATCTAATTGGTAAGCGTAAGATTTTGTATAGGGTTCGATCATCATTTACACTTAATTTTACAGTAAAATTATTTTCAACACAATCTCGACGATTGGCGGAATATCGATGGTAATCAAAAGTATTAATTTAATATTAATTGTACTAAATCAAACATTTTGGAATTGTGCCATATCAAAAACTAATTGAATTATTGTTATTGTTTAAAATAAATGCATCTTTTATTCCTACAAAAATAATCCGCTGATCGATGAGACAAAATACTTGTTCTTAAAAAAAACTCTTCGTTATTAGATATTGTCGTGTTTGGCCAATTTGATAGGTTAAGGTTTTCTTACAATTAATTAACTGTCATAAATACTTATTATATTTATTTGTAGGTACATAGGGGGCTTCAAGATAAGGGAGTGGTCGTGCACATTTATTCAGTAACTGTTTAATGTTAATATTTTAGATAAGGTTTTATACATTTGATACTTATTACTCGCGAAGTGATTAAACGTGATAATCCTAATAATAGTTCGTGTTTACATAGTAATGATATTTGATAGTGGTGCGGATAATGTTAAGACTTGTAATACGTAATTGGGTCTAGTAGCTAACGGCAATGTGATACTTTGGAACCAGCGATGGCGCGAATAAAAAACGTTTTTAGGCATAATTTTCAAGAAGACTTGACACTTTTAGGTAAAGTAAATATGCAATTTCTTCTTAAAATTCTAATCGATACTGCCATTTACCTTTTTTAACTAAATTTTTAATCGATCTTACCTAGTGTTGGACTGACGACGTTAACCCCTGTTGCATAGTCTGTAGTTGTCGTCTGACGTCATCACAGCATGTCATCACCACGCGTCATCTTGTCACCAACATCCGCATCACTGCACCTCATCATTCACGTATCATCATCAAACGCACGGTTTGAGTGGTTTGGCGACCTGGCAACATTGAAGACCCCCAGAACTTGATACTACTGTGAGCACACCAGCAGAAAATCCAATACTGTTGAAGGTGGGAAGAGGGTTGATGCGTTTGCGAACCCGATCGGCTTTCCGCCTTCGTTTGAGTTTACGGTCTGATGCGATGTATGTAATCTGTGCATCCGCTAGAATATTTCACCATTCGAAAAGGTGGCAATGGTTCATGTTTTTATTTTGTACAAGACAGTTTCAATGCGACACGTTCGACTCGTTTTTTTTCTTTTTACAAGACGGACATTTGCAAATTCGTGAAAGATTTTTTTTTCGAAATTATTAGTCGATCTAATTTTCCTTTTTCGATACTCACCCGCTTCTCATCTGATTTTGGTTTGGTTGCAAAAATGAGACCTAAGTACCTTCGATACCTACTACTACTGTGAAGATTTTAGAGATTTTAATCAGTATAATCTGTGCAGTACGGCGCCGGCGGCGCTATCTGGTACTATATAACTTCAATATAAGAACCGTTTTAAACTTATCCGATCTGTCAAATTCATTTATATTTTGATGTCTAAATGGATAACCAGTTCAGGGTAGAGTTGAGGAATAAGACGACTCTTAGTCGTAGCATTGGTTTTTGTTTAAAGATCTCTCAGACGCAGGTATGTTCACAGTGTATACTGTAGTTAAGTCTTGCTGTGGGTCCGCACTGCAGTCAGATTGTCATGTGTGTTTGTAATACCTCAAGCATGTTAAAACTAGTATCTTCCGCTTATAATTTAGAACTTAGAACGGAAATATTCGAAAATACATTTATATATTATAGATTGTAAATATGCCAATAACCTTCACGCAGATGCTTATTGAAAAGATTCTTTAACGATAATAAAAATATCGCATATTTCTAATGTAGCCAAGAGGTAAAACAAAAGTACATATTTCCAATAATATCATGAATACCTTAATTATTTTAACAGTACCCCCTGGGTTGTAATGAAGTTTCACATGTTAAACAATTTTAATTTTATCAAAGTTCGCTCGTTCCAATAATATAGAAGTATATTTAAAGTTTGATGTACATTTTTACGAAATGTATATTAGCAATTCATTAAAGTATTGAAAAAAGTAATAATAATAATAAAAATATAAAACGAGCTGTTGTTGGTATATTTAGAAAAATATTAAAATTGAACCAGATCATCTGATGGTGGACATGTACAAATGTAAAGTGAAATTTCATTACGGCTCAAGGAGAACAAAGTATAAAACATATTATTAACATAATAGTCAAATACAAAGTCATTTACGTAAACTTAAACTTTCAAGGTACCATTCTTGTTTACATAGTTTAAACTCGATATACAAACTCAAAACGATGTCCTCCAATCCAAATTTTAAATAATATCTATTAATTACACCTTCTTCCTTTTTATATTAAATTTGTGTACTCATAGTATATAAAAGACAACCTTAAAAATCGTTAAAATTCAGATTACCAAATACAAACTAAATTAATAGGATAATAATTCCATATGCGTATTTCTACATGTGTTTTGGGTTCACAAAGTACAATTCTTTACAATTTAAGAAATTATTACTCCAATCCAGTTATTAGGTCTATGCCCTAGGCTGAAGTAACACTAGTAGCTAAATAGAAACATAATAATCATTCTTATTCATTTTAGTACTTATCTTCCGAGTTTTTAATGTAGCAATCGATCAGGAATGAGGGAACACCAAAAAGTATTGCAAAATGTGTAGTTAGGACGCAACCTTGTTATAATCCGGTTTATAAGAACGTGCGCATAAGGCGTTATTTCTCCCTGATCACACCTAAAACTACAAGAATATATGTTTTATTGTTCATATTTTAATCACTTAGTTACATATTTAGTTTTAAATGTTAATTACGTGAACGTTGCAACTTACTAAGTTTATTTGCACATATTTGTTAAATTTTGTATCTTATATAACAATTTATTTAGACACCGTCATTTGAATTTCCTGGAGTTGAATTTTAATGTGGTGTAGTTTAGTGAATTGCTTCAAAGTACAAAGAAACAGTTTGTTACTTTTGCAAATTTTATAAAATATGAAAATAAACAAATACCTATTAAAAACACTCAACTAGATAATCTTTATGAAATAGTTGCTGTATTCCTATTATTATTCAATTTAGTACCACTATTGTTTAACTTACTCAAAATAAGTAAGTGACCGTTGATTTATTGGAACGGAATATGTTTTTTTTAAATTAGAACCAAAAATTGTTACATGTTGTACCTAAAGATCATTAAAGTAGTTTTCCTGTTTGGACACGTTCGAATAATTTCAGTAAATTTCTTATTGTAACCTAGCAACTGCATTAAACCGCCTAGCTGCAACGTAGGATAGCACGATATGTATGTAATAATTTGAGACATTAATTTAATTCCGTCTCACTTTCGCTATAAATATTACGTAACTCTTATTTCCCATGTAGTTGTAGATACCTACTATTTTAGAATCGTAGCGTTATACTTCTCTAACCTAAGTGTCGTGTGAATGGGATGTATGATTGTCTTCACACTTTATTTCGATTAAATCATCGCTCATCATTGTTTCATGCTACTAATAAATATACCACTTGCCTAAATGCGAGTGTATTAGTGAATTGTGTACATTCTGGTCATAGACGCTGCCGTTGAGCAGTTGATACGCCCTAGGTATGTAAAATATATACTTAAAATTTATACCCCGTGAAATTGTATCAAGTTTAGACTTGCAGGCAAAGCAATAAGCTGACCTACTTCAATGACTAGGTGATAAACACTTAAATTATTCTTCTTCAATATCTGTCGCTAGGCAACAAAGTTTATAGCATCTCAATCATTGCAAGATAATCGTCTGTGACGTCATCGACAGTTGTTAAAATAAAAGAAATTATGGCATCATCGCAATGTTTCATACGTAGCGCTTTCTGAAATGAAAAAAAAAAACAATCCAGTCTACGGACAATGTCAAGGTTACCTACCTTCTGTTGACCCGCGTAAAGCTCAAAATTAATGAAACTAAATTGGCTGACTATAGTATACGGCTGTAATTGGTTAGTGAAAGAAGCAAAATGTAAAAGGTGTTAATTATATTTTGATACTCGATGTTTTCTACACTTATTAGTAAGTTCGTATTAATCTTCGTAGTGATCATAGACTAGGTAGTGTGGAACCAATGTGTATTACTTTCTTTCGCATTTATTAGGTTTAAAAATTTTGTGACATTTCAACCGTACATGAAGAAAAATGTTTTGTAAATAAAAACAATATTGTAAACCTTTTAAAATAAACTCACATTCCCGTAGCGTAGAAGCAAAAAGTGATAAGTAATCGCAACTTTTCCAATAGAAACGTGATGAGAAAGAAAATTCTTCGATTGACCCGCCGAAATTGCTTTGAACAGAAAGGCTTCCACAAAAATCCAAGGCTTTACTAGTGACAGACTGAAAATGATCGTGTAATCATCGATAAAAATTAAATTCACAAAAAAAAGAAAATTGAAAAAAATTGGTGATAATCTTACGAATTGGCTAAACGTATTTTTAATAAAATTGCCAGGCAATTGTAATAAGTGAAAATGAAAAAAATGTATTGCGCGGGGTGCATCAGGGTACGAGTGTCATAATTTGTAATAAAATTTAAAATAACTTTTGTACTTTCATAACAGTAACGAATAATTTTAGTGATAATATTTTTTCTAATATTATGTATGTGGATTTATAAAATGGTAATAATATACAATGCGTTTTTTACTGAAAATAGATTAGGGTTTTTTGTAAGAAGAGACATGATCTCGTGACGTGTATCAAAGCGATAATAGGTAAGGCGAAAGACCAATGCTCGTCTAATTCTAGAAAAAGGTAACTCGGCGAAAACGAGCATGCAATTTGAAAAGTTGGAACTCTTTCTGAAATTAGACGGGCTATAATTTATGGTCTCATGTTTATCTTATATATATGATAAGTATTATGTATGTGACGTCTAAATATTTCGTTGTCCTATTGCTTCCTATTGTTACTTTACATGGTACTCTTTCGAAATCATAATTATCTCTCTTTCTAGAGACTAATATTACCAGGTTACGAAGTGGCAATTGCAGTCTCTTAACCAGTAAAATTGTCTTTTTTTTGCTATTTCTCGCAATTTTTCGCATAGGTGTGAGTTTGCAAGGTCGTGTGAACGAATGTATGCGTATTTCTAAACTTAAACATACAATAGCTACGATATTAATTTTCTTCGTATCAAGTTAGGTACACACAAAATATAATTTAGTTTATTATACGATGCTGTCAATGTGTGTGATGTGTTTTTCCTTTGATCTTGTTTGATTTAAGTACTTTTAAATACTTACATTTTTCTGAAACATCGGACCATGTAAGTATGAAAGGCAGGGGTTTGAATTGTAAGCTCAGAATGTTTGACCTTAATTTTTATAATAACATTAAGCCATGATTAAGAATTTAACTTTGATAAGATGTTTTCATAGATGTAGTAAACAAAAAAAAATACTGTAAAAATAATTTAACCATTACACCTAATTGTTTGTAATTACGTCAATGCGTCTGAACGTATATTTTTATATATTAAATTGGCTTGGGAAATGAAAAAGAAGTAGAATTTAGATTTATAGTAAGAGTTACAATTAAAAATGTTCCATATTTTTGAAGAAATTAATTTGTAAGGAAAGTGAGCGTGGTATGTCTATTTTGGTAAATGGCAAAGCGTGCCTATATGTAAGTTAAGGTTGTTTCAGAAAATTGTAATAAATCGGGGGCGAAAAAATAACATGTTATATTTTATATGGACTTGTGCCCCGAAGCCTCAGCTTGGGGTCTTGTGTTAAATTACGAACCTAGTTGATAAGTTTACTCTTAAAAAGAGTTTTCGCAGGTAGTAGTTTTAGTAGGCTTAGTGTTTTTATACCAGCTTGATGTTGTGACATTTAATATTTATACGATAACGATATAAAACAAGAATCATAAACTGAAAAATAAAGCGGTCAACTTGATCAATAACAGAATGTGTAGTGGGTATTTCAATGGAATAGTGTATGATTTTATTGTTTTATTTTTTTGTTTATCGGACGGAAGGGCAGCAAGCCTTACCAAAGCGTCTGCACTGTCTGCAATCATATCATTTAATACGACGCTAAGTAAATTGTTGGTACAAAACTTTAGCAACGTGTTTTAATTCAATTTATATCGTTAGATAATTTTTGCTTCCAGTTGTAACGGAGATGGCGATGTTTTTCTAAAATGCTACCTTGAAACTGATCTCTGTAGATCTGTGCCAATTAAATAATACTTGCAGGCCTTTTCTAGTCTATTTATGGGCTTGGCTGATGTATGGTAATAACCAGAAAACTATCTCCATTACGACTGCGATAGTATTCTCAAGTGAAATTCAGTCACGTAGCAGAATTTATAATTATCAAGTAGTATTTCCGGTTATGTTACGTTTTTGTATTGCTTATATTATAACATATTATGGGTACATGTTTATTGAGTATTTAAAGTTCATTTGATGAGGACCTAGTCGACTCCCTGTATATCACACCTCCCAAAGTACAAATTTCTTGTTGTTTAGTCTAATTTTGTTTGTTATTATGTCGAAATTATTTTAGAAAGATTAGACCAACTGTGAAAGGAACTGCTTGTGAAAACAAGTCGAGTTAAAATAAGATATTCAAAGCTATAAAATACAAGTGTCTACTCTCGTAGTCCCTCGAGGTGTAATTCGTATGATTTTTTAAATACCTACATAAGTTTGTAACGTCATAATTTACGAATTCATAGGCTCTGCGATATTTCGTTTTTCTTTAATAAGTTTGCATCTTTTAACATTAGTTTAAGACTTCGATTAACTTAAGTTAATGCACAAAGTAACCCAATAGTTTGTTATTTTTATATCCAATTACTTTTATTCTGTTTGGTTTGACAAAGATTGTTTGAATGTAAGAGAATTTGCTTCTTTGTTAGTACAATATTCGCCTACTACACATTATCTTACTACAAGAAAAAAATAAAAAGCTATTGGAAAATTTAAATAATGTTCAAACGACACTATTACCTTTTGAATACAATAAAAACTTTTATAAAAATAAATAAAAATTTAAAAATAATTACACTGCCTTTCATTCCTTCAAACCTCAAAAGTTATTATAGTATACTGAAAATTATTATTTTTTAATAAAACGTAGTAAAAATAAATTTTTCTTTAAAATCCCGCCCAAGGCGTACTTTTTCGTTACACGGTGCTAAATTAAATGGAATACAAATCACGACTTCTTTTATAATACGTTTTAACAAAAGTGAACGCTGAAAGTAAAACTTTTTTTGCTTTAGAACTGGGGTTCTAAAAATAGTCAAGAACCTAACCTCGCACTGTAACATAATCTAGCTTACTTTAAAGGACTGCGCAGACGAGGGACTGTCTCTCTGAATCGTAAAAAATGTCCTCCGAGTATTTGTCGTTGACTCAATGCCTACGGAGTGCGGTCATTTGTTCCCCGGAAATTGAGTGAAGCGTACGCTATGGAAGCAAATATTCTGAGATTACATTGTGTTGTAATTTACATAAACTTGAAAAAGAAAAGGCGTTTTAAAAGAAAACACTGAACTTTTGTCCACTCCGATCTCTTGACGTCATCTGTAACTTAAGGAACTTTTTGTACGCGGTACTTTTAGTCTTTCGTGTGCGTTATTCGCGTTATATCTACGGACAAAAAAGTACCCGGGGGATAGTCATTCGTCTGCGCAGGCCTTTACTTCATCAATTCCCACCCGCCTCAATCATGGGTGAAGGGACCACTCACTCAAGGGATATTGTTTTAGATGGAGTAGGCTGGCGCAGCACCTATACCATCCTGACAGCTTAGTCTGACAGTGTTAACAGTGGCTGATATACCTAACATTGTTCCTCTGAAATCCTCAAAAGCAGTCAGTTTTCCATTTCCGTCACACTGCATTTGAGGAGTGTTTTCAGGAATCGTATCGTATAAACCCCTTATTTTTGACAAAAACATGTAAAAAATATGTTTTTTCCCATTTGTGGTGAGCTAGTTAACTCCGGGTCGCCCCTTAACCGAAACCATTACATCTTCCTAATGGGTAGCGTTACCAGCCTAGATTATACTTTGATGGTTAATAAATATTGTAATGCGTGCCAAGGTAAATAATGGCGCACCCGAGCCATATCTCACACACCCTTTACTTAGCGAAGGATTAAACAAGGCCTGAAATTTCGTCGAGAGCCATTCAGATTGTTCGAAGGCTTATAGATTAAGTCTGTATAAGTATACAGAAGGCACTGAATGTGATAATATTCTTTTTAATAATAATAAAACTTAGGCACCTATACCTACGATCTGCGAAAAGACAGGGCGCAATGGCGCTCATTAGGGAAATCCTATGTCCAGCAGTGGACTAGAATAGCCGGATGATGATATTAGATAGATAGAATATTCTTTTTTGTGTGTAGGTACTTACACCAGGAATTACATAATTCATAATTCACTAAGACTGGCTTGCTTCAACGACAGTGATAGGTATCACAGTAATTTATTTATCCCGGATTTACTCACCACGATTAAGCTCTGCGAAACATAGCGAAACCTGGTCAAACCCTTCGGACAATAAGTCAAGTAAGTTTATGCGGTTGAAAATTTATCTTAAAATCGTTTGCAATAGAATCCAACAATCATGTAAACAAATATGGCGGACTGACATTGACAGCGTATTGTTTATGCCCATAGTGATGTCATAGTGTTCTAATTTAATTTTAATTAAATTTATTTTTCTAATTATTTTAATTTTAAGTCATAGACTATGGCCCATAGTAGGATAGGTACTAAAATAAAACTGACTAAATAGATTAAATATATAAGCCATAGACTATAAAATAAAACTGATTATATAGGTATAAAAAAAGTGTTTATTAAAACAAATTTCAATCTTCGTCTTCGTCATCATCACTATCAGAAGTGTCGCCGGTGACCGTAATTATAAATGGAACCACTGTGTCATCGCTTGCCGTGTCTAAAATGCCGTCGAGCTTTTTCATTTCTTCCTCTTCCTTTAGGACGTGACTTACGCATTTCGACCATTGTTCGGCTCCGATTCTCGCCAACCCTTCGTTCAATAAAGTTTTTATTTCCGCCATTTTAAAAGATTTGTTATTTCTCCCAACATACGACTTAACCTGTGCCCAAATGAGCTCAATTGGGTTGAGTTCGCAGTGGTAGGGAGGAAGGCGAAGCACAGTTATTCCTTTCGATGCGGCGAGCTCGTCAACGTATTTTGTAACATAATTTTTTTTATCAAATTTTGTGAGTAGGTAACTGTGCTTTTATTTCACTTGTTTCAAAAGCTATATTTTTGCTACGTAACCATTCTTGTATAGCATCCTTCCTCCAGCTCATGTTGGGCACTCGTTCGAGTTGGCGAGAATGGTATGGAGCATTATCCATTACAATTACAGATCCCGGCAGAATTTTGTCTAAAACCATCTTAAACCTGAAACAAAAAAGATAATTTTCTGTCATAATGTAATTTTATATTTAATAATATTAATTTTATATAGTGTTATCATAAATATACAAAAATACACAAATGAAACCTTACCATTTCTCAAAATTATGAGCATCCATTTCCCCGTGATAATCGCCATCTGACTTTTTTGCTTCAAAAACCCAATCTGCGCCTTCTAAAAAACCATCTTCATTGCCTATATGTGTGATAATCAGCCTCTTTCCTTTCTGAGGATTTTTTAAGCCACTTGAAAGGCCTCCCAAGAATGCCTGTCTACTACTCTTGATGTCATTATCCATCCACACATAATTGCAGGTGTGCCCTAAGTAAAAAAAAAAGTTTTAAATACATAATTATGTCAATAAAAACATTATTTATATTTAAAATTAAGCAAACCTGTAACCTATCACAATTTAAAATAATGTGTGAAATAAGTATCTTATCTATCACCATTATCTCAAACAAATGTTTTTAAGCAACCTGCGGAACACAAAAAAAAATTAAGCATTTAAATAAATAAAAAGCTCTCACCCTCATTAAGCCATGTTTCATCCAAATAATAAATCTTTTTATTTTGCTTTCTGTATTCATTGATTTTCAACAAATAATTCATCCTCCAAATTTGTAAGTCAGGTCTATCTAGCAAAATGCTTTTTCTTGATCGCTTGCTGTATGTGAAGTTTAATTTCTTCAATATTCTATACATTGTACCGAATGTAAAATTTGGTAGGCTGTCATCTTCATTGACTGCTGTCAAAATTTTGGCAATGGTTGGCAATTCCCCATCAAAGTAAAATTTATGAACCTTTCTTCTTATTGCAGATAAGATAAAATCATCTAACTTATCAATTATGGCTCGATTTGCAGGTCTCTCCTAAAAAACAGACAGAGAATACTCTGTCTGTTTTTTAGGAGAGACCTGCAAATCAGGCACAAATCATAACATAACAAATAAAGTAAAGCTCAAAAGAGTAAAAAAAAGGCTGGCTAAGTTAATATTATAAATACCTTAGGCTGGGGTACTTCTTGATTTTGTGTGTAATGTTTCATTAAGTCACGAACAATATATTCTGAGACGTCCATTATTTTTGAGGTGGTTTTATATAATTCCATTTTTGATGGGTATGTAGGAGAGGTTTTCTCCAAGTGATTATAAATATTCACCAAAATTTTTTTCTCCCTTTGCGATAACTGTTTTTTAACAGCCAATTTTGGTTTTTTGACCGGCGGCGGCGGAGCAGTCCCCGACGAACCTGGCTGCGGCTCGCTCATTATAACCTTAAAAACAAATATAAGTTTACACACATACATTTCAGTAATTGTGATCTATTCAAATAATTAGTTACGAGGGCAATACAATATTAAAGTGCGTCTAATAGATTTCCGTTGTAGGTAATAGATCTAAATCATTCTTACCTCCTGATTACTCCTTGAGAAAAAATACCAATCGTATGCTATATCAAAGTCCGTGATGCCGTGCAAAGGTCGTCGTTCCAAGAAAAATATGTCCAGCCAAATCGTAAAGCAAAACAAAAGTCCAAAATGATAATGCAAAGTCGTAGAAATCGGAAACAGAAAACGGAAACAGAAAACACTAATGCACAGCGAACCCACAGAACAGTTAATGACTGTGAATGACAATTCTAACAAAATGGCCACCTGTCAATTTTAAAAAACTAACCATTATTTTTATGGCTTAGGATACAATCCGTTTTGGTTAATTATATTAAGCTCTTGAAAAAAAAATTTTATTGTATTCAAATAATATTAAATTAAAATAATTTCTTAAATTAAAAATAAAAGATAACTTCAGATTACGAACAACACTAACTTTTCAATGACTTATAGAGTTCGATGAGTAAAAAACTAAGATGACAGCTTGTCAAATTCTTCGAAATTTTTACGTTGCAAATGTTTTAACAAATTTAACTTATAAATACAAGTTAAATCGTGTTGAAGATAATGTGAAAACAATGGTGCGTTCGTTGAAATCAGACTATGTTCATAATTGATCGTCAAATGTATGTGATTACGGAGTAATCGTGACAATTTGGTTTGTTTACATGATTGTTGGATTCTATTGCAAACGACTTTACACATATGAGTAGCTGTCTATATGAGAAGATTACATGCTGGCCACAAATAACTTTGTGAACGACTACCTACCTTCAATCCAGTCCAACACACGGACCCACTTTCCTGTCTTCTCTACTCTATCTAGTTGTGAGGTAGCTCAACAACATTAAATTGGTTTATTTCATTCCAGTTATTTATTCCCTTTTAAGGCGTGTTTGTCTTGAGGGCATTATACTTTTTCAAGACGGTTATATTAGGTTATTAGTTTAATTTCATAATATACCACAATAGGTGCGCTTGAGTACTATTGCTATGCTCTTAAGTATTGGAAAGTTCCGCGTGCCATGTATGCAATTATCATATTGTAACAAAATGTAGGTACTTATATGAAACCATTAAAGATTGACTTTTTAATTTCACATTATCATACTTGGCAGGTTCTCATGGCAAAACTAGATATGACCTCGCCAAGATTGGTTTGTACATTTAGAAGTCACATAATGTCTTCCGTGCTCATCTAAACACTTCTGATTCATTGAAGACAATAAGTACATTTTCGAGACAAGAAATTGGACAGTTTTTTTAGTTTTCATTATGTTTTGGTGGGATTTAAATATGGATAGCGCCTTATGTGGTAATAAGACATAAACGAACATGATATCGTCTGCACTCTTTCAATATCTCCTTTCTCTAATTGTCAACTTTATAGTAGTTAAAAATGGTTTCAATTGCGTAATACCTACAAAGATGATAGCACTGCAGTTGAATGAAGTCAATTTACGCGTTAATTTCTAAAACATGAGTCAAAATGCAACAATGTGGCCCCATAAGGCTTGTGATATACCAATAACAAGATAATGTCAAGAAATTCTTTGTCCAGAAAATTAGATAGGAGTTCACCAGAAATTTTTTTACTAAGAGTTCCACTTAAAACTAATTACATACAATTAGGTATGTAGATTATAGAGCTAACTAACTAAAGTTTGTTTGCAAGTTTTCTATAGATCACGTTTATAGTGTGCGCAGGGGACATAAGATGTTTATTGGAAAATATAAAGTTTTAACAGTCAGGGTGTCCATCAGAAGACATTGGGGTAAGGGCTAAACAGGGTGATTGCAAAACGATCGACCCTACATTTTACTGCCATTACCTACGCGTCATAAACACGTAGTGTGGTTAGACCGCTGCTGATAAAGCTTTGTCAGTTCTGAGGGTAGAGTCGTATTAGGAGACTACTCGGAGCCACTGTGGGATTTTTTATGTTTCACAACTATTCTGAAAGTTTTTAAAATATATATATATATTACGAATAAAATGATCAATATAGTATTACGATAATTTTATTGAGAAGTATGTGCAAATGACACACAATACTTTGAAATGACATAATACGCAATAATGTGATTAGAGAACGCTGTGGACTAAGAGAATGTAGTGACTACAATTGAGAAAATACTGTTGTGTTGGTTTGGTCATGTGGACAGGATGAACGAAGAAAGATTGACGAAGCAAATACATATATCGAGCGAATGTGGGTGGTAAGACCGATAAGGGACGTCCTAGCCGGACATATTTCGATCAAGTACAGGGCTAGATTAAAGTAACCAAAAATGCCGTGCGTGTATGCAACGATTAATAAACGTTGATGGAGCGAAGGTGACCTAAAAAGGTGTCAGAATCGTGGTAAGTGGCAGGCCCTGATCTCTGCCTACCCCTCTGGGATACAGTTATCGTTATCAACCCTTGTATGTCCCCACTGCTGGGGCACGGGTCTCTTCCTGCCTCGCAGAAAGCTTAGGCCATACTCCACCACGGGGACCAAGTCCGGGTTGGTGGAGGATTGTAAGACAGTGGCGGGCCTTACTGTCAGAAGTTATCACGCCGCCTATAAGGCCTCTGACATGGCTTAACGTCTGCCATTATATGACAGCCGGCACCAACGGCTTAACGTCCCTTGCGAAGCACGGAAGCGCTCGGAAAAATGACACTAGCGGTAGTCACGGGACGCTCACCCATCCAGTATCTGACCGCGCCTGTTGTTGCTTAACCAAGTGATTGATTAAGCAACTGGGATACAGTACCTAACGTAAAGTCACACGTTGTTATGTTAATTTTATTGAAACGCGCTGTGCCAATGTCGCCGTCTCCAGTTAATCATCGTCCTGCAAAGAAGAATGTCCATTCTATATAGGTAACACTTAGTTTCAAGCATTTCTATTAAACAGCGTGCTTTGCAGATAGTTACTAAATTGCAGATAATAAACGCGAAATTTGATACATAACCTCACGCCTGTGTCTCAGAGAGGTAGGCAGAGACCAGGGACTGCCACTTGCCACGATCCTGACAGATAACCTTCGCTTCATCAACGTTTATAAGTCGTTGCATGCACGCACGCAGGTTCCGGGTAGGTACTTTTTATCTTCGCCTTTGCTAATATAATATTTTTTGCAAAAATGGGAAATAGGAAAAAAAATGCAAATAGAATAAAAGTTGTGAATGTCAAACGCTAACGACATGTTCCAGAAATTGCGAATTTTGTTAATAACCCTTTACGTGCTGAAAGGAAAAAATACAAACGAGAAAAAACAGGAAGGTAAGTACTAAACGTAAGTCACGCTAATGTTTACCTTATTTAAGTAGAGATTACGCGCCGTAGAAAACAATAATAAATCTGCGAGAAATAAAAACCGAAAGTCATGGTTAAGTCAAATAAAGCAGGCACGAATCCAATCAAGTCCGCAAACAAAGTGGGATGCTCGGTAGAGGATTCAAACTCACACGATACGAGTTCGGAATAGGCTGAAACCTAATAATGGAGGGCAAATTTCATCGGACGACGGCCTCGGTGGCGCAGCGGTTTGGCACGCTGCTGTAAAACCGAAGATCTCGGGTTCGATCCCCGGCCGGGTCAAACTAGGAAACGAACTTTTTTAGTTTGTCTCGGGTCTTTGATGTTACCTATGTATTTATTGTATTAAATCTATCGTCGAGTTAGCACCGGTAACACAAGTCATTTAGTTGTACTTAGTATAGGGCTAAACGAGATCTGTGTAATATGTCCATGAATATTTATTATATATATTACTTCAATTCACGGTTCAGTATGACTATTGGTTGAACATTTGACAGCCGATTAACCCACAGATTACCAAATAGAAAACAAAATTGTTCTAAATGGCTACGCCATGTACATCAATTTATTTATAACAAACTACGAATTAAAATTTTATGTAACGTGACTTACATTCAGTTGTCTCGTTACCTCAACAACGCGCGGTACATGAAAGGCCTCTACTCGTATCAGAGTTTTTAATTATATTTATATGTATTTTTGGAAATGAATGGATTTCAGTCATTTTGATAAAATCGCGCTTTACCTACGTCGCAGCGCTTTGGTACATCATTGTCCTTTATAGAGGTTGATAGAAGATCATTCTGTTTCTAGTATCGTCTAGGCATCAAACAGCGCTGCTGTTGAAGAAATTGCAAGATTCACAAACATTCAAAAGTCGTAGAACAAAAGTTGTTGTACATGACAAACTCCAATATGCGGAATTGCGCATTGTGGAGGTAGCCTTGTTTAGACATAGCTTTTACTACGCTTACGCTTTTACTACATTTAAAAGAAAAATCTTTGTTTCTGTCATCAGCCCCTGTTTGGCCACAATCAGATGTTTTCTTGGTAGGTCTGGCGTTAAGGACGTAGTCGTTTTAATTTTGATTAATACACCCTCAGTAGATTTGTTATCAATGACGTGTGTTCGTTTCAGTCGCTTGACATTGTGTCCGGTATCAAGCAGAGCAGCAGCAATGGATTCTTATGATAGGCCAGTCGTTCTCTGTACTAGAGAATTAAAATTAAATTAATGATAATATTTGTGTTGTTTTAGACCCGTTCCTACTGTATCGACAGTAAGTGAATCACGCATTAGTTAGAGAGCTCAAACACACGCACGCACAACCGATATGTGCGCTATAAAATGCTTTTACGCCACTGCAAGTCGGGATAAAGTTTTAGAGCACCCTCGAGCTTTTACGCGTGTCTCAAACTGACCAGTTTTTTTTATTACGGTCCTCTTTACAGCCCTTAAATTTCTATAAACTCTTTACTGTTCTGTAATGTAATTTTTCTCGTAATCATGTCTTAGGCGTTGGACCTTTATTTTTTTATGAGATGGAAAACTGTATTTTTATGTGGACACGGTCGTATGCAGCGGCGTTTACGTTGTCCCAATATGTGTGGGGGTATAAAAATGTTGCCCTTTGTAGAGCCTTGTACATGGTGAGCTGGAATTTAGCCCTTATTCCGAGAGGCGTAAACATTGCGCAGAAATGTTGAATTAAGCCTCTGTAAGCAGTCTACATAGCCCCAATTTTTACCCGGGTTTTCAACGAATGGAATAAGAAGCTGCCCAGAACCAAGACATTCAATACTTGGAAGAACTTACTAAACTTCATTTAGAATTAAACTATGATTGCTTCGAAACTTCAAATTACGAAATTGAAATTATGAATTTTGGGAAATAGCAAACGGAAATTCTTGGTTTACTATGGCAATTCGATATACATTGCACAGGCGATTAATCCACAAAATAACGCGGCCATGGTAAGCATTTTTTGATTTAGGGATCCGTTTGCGCAATATTAAGTTTAAAAACGCCAAATTTTGTTTGAGTAGGTGTTCTTGCAACTAAACGGCTGTTTGAAGAAACGTGAATCAACTCAGAGTAGTAACACATAATATAATTACTTTAACAGGAAAACTATCGTGGCTAAATACGCTGCATAATTAACAAGTAATAGACGCAAACTAATCGTCTCTTATAATCAAATCTTATAAAAGAAGAAAAAAACGTTCCATTGAAAATTACTATAATGAAGTTGTTCGTTGTGTAATGCAATCAAGTAACCATTTAACAACTCCAGAACCCTACACAGCGTGCACTTGGCCGGTTGGTTTTAAATTAACAATTGGTCGAGTTTTTTAGGGAAAAATGCTAACGGGAACCTACACTGTCTGTATTTCTGTCTCTCGACCGATAATGAAAGTCTTGACTTTTTCACAGAACTTCAGTCAATATGACGGGTTCTTAAAAAAACAAAAACAAAATGGTAACCTTAAAATTAAGTGATAATAAAATAATGTGTAAATGCCATTACCTATTAGCGTTTTTTATTTTTATTTTTTAAATCTTTATTTAAGGGTTTGGTACACAACGTGACCATGTCACCCAAATGATGCTTAATAATTATTACTAACACCTTACCAACTAATTATTTACATTATCAGACTTTGTCTTGCTAATTATTAGCGTTGTAGCTAATAAATGCATTTACACATTACACTAAAGTCGCACACGCACGCCGTTGCGTGCATGCAACGACTTATGAACGTTGATGAAGCGAAGGTGATCTGTCAGGATCGTGGCAAGTGGCAGTGCCTGGCCTCTACCTACCCCGCTGGGATACAGGCGTGAGGTTATGTATGTATACATGTATGTATGTATGTATGTATGTATGTATGTATGTATGTATGTATGTATGTATGTATGTATGTATGTATGTATGTATGTATGTATGTATGTATGTATGTATGTATGTATGTAAGGGTGTATGTATGTATGTATGTATGTATGTATGTATGTATGTATGTATGTATGTATGTATGTATGTATGTATGTATGTATGTATGTATGTATGTATGTATGTATGTATGTATGTATGTATGTATGTATGTATGTATGTATGTATGTATGTATGTATGTATGTATGTATGTATGTATGTATGTATGTATGTATGTATCTAATATGCAATGGTGGCACACGGAACCCTCAGTGCGCAAGTCTGGCACGCATTTGGCAGTTTTTTTTTTCCAATGGGGAAGTTTTAGAGTTGACTTGTTTTTGAATGGTCGTTTTCTTTTATTCCCAGTCAAGAATGAATTATCCAATTCGCAACAGGGGTACGTCAATCCCCCGCTGCGTCGCCGAATTAGGCAATCCGGGTCCGAGGTCCAAATTAAAAAAGAAATTAGGGGCAAGTCTATTTCGAAAAGTTTTAATTACGTTTATTTAGTCATCAAGCTACCTCCTGTTTAATTAATTTGAACGCAGAGCGCCTGGAACGGTCTTGCGAGCAACAAAAGAAACAAATGGTCCATTGAGATTGAGATAGATTTTTCAAAAGAACAGCGACAGCTTAAAGTAGAAGTGTGGATACCTAGATAACCTTCTTTACACGAAATTCTTTAGAAATGGCAAATTATATATCTCTTTAGAGGTTAACAAAATTCCTGAAAATAATTTCTGGGGTGAGATAAATTATTCCCATTTTTTCTTTCTGATGAAAGCAGGTGTATTGTTGTTTGTTAAGAAAAGCAATGTTGGTATTATTATTATTGTAGAGTAGAGTAGGTACTATAGAGTAGGGTTGTTAAACGTGGTGATTTATATAATTATATTCAACGATAAACTTCAATGAATCAATCAGGCAAAATCCTGAAATAGGATACCTACATTTCAGGATTTTAAAACTGTAAATAATGGCTGTTTCATTAATGTTCTACCTGTACTTTGATTGTTACAGTAACTTATAACTCTAATACAATTATTAGAGTTATAAGTTGTGATAAGATTTCATGTTAGTCTTATTAATCTTAATTAATGCCTGTCACAGCGGTGCATAGCAACAAATTGTAATTTTTTTTTGTAAATCTCTATATTATGTGTATGCATGTATGTATGTATGTATGTATGTATGTATGTATGTATGTATGTATGTATGTATGTATGTATGTATGTATGTATGTATGTATGTATGTATGTATGTATGTATGTATGTATGTATGTATGTATGTATGTATGTATGTATGTATGTATGTATGTATGTATGTATGTATGTATGTATGTATGTATGTATGTATGTATGTATGTATGTATGTATGTATGTATGTATGTATGTATGTATGTATGTATGTATGTATGTATGTATGTATGTATGTATGTATGTATGTATGTATGTATGTATGTATGTATGTATGTATGTATGTATGTATGTATGTATGTATGTATGTATGTATGTATGTATGTATGTATGTATGTATGTATGTGTGTATGTATGTATGTATATATGTATGTATGTCGATCCCCAACCCGCATGCCCAGCGTGGGGATTATGGGCATGACCCCCTATGATAGCACAACGTGGCGTTCTTTAGGGGAGGGCTATGTCCAGCAGTGGACTAGTATAGCCTGACGATGATGCATTCTGTACGACTGCTGTTCGTGTGTCGTGCACTTATGTTTTCCCTACTTTTGTAAGACATTTAACTAATGCTTTAGCGTTTTTTAAAGTTAGTGATGTGAATCATGAAATTTTATTATACGGATAGGTGGAAACTGATGTATTTCGTTTATGATTGATTGAGAAAAGATGGTCAGAGTGGAGTTTTTTTTCCGCTACACTTTTCTCCACTGCAATACAGCCGGAAGGCAGCGGCTTACAATTTACATTGAAAATTGACAGCAAACAGAATGTAAATTATAACATACTTTAATCTTTCGCGACTTGTACACATAGAATATTTTCGGGGCTTAATCGCGTAGTAATTTATTGCTATTTTACCTCGACGTTTCGATGACGTTACAGCCATCGTGGTCACGAGAAGACTGACGGCTGGCACCCGTTCGCATCTTCGGCTGATGAGGTTTCAGACTACCCTCAATCAGCCATCACAAAGCACTATTAGGGTTGCGACACACTACACTGACAATGTCGGACGATAAGCCATGCGACTTTTTTCCACTCGAACACATCTTGATGACCGGATCCCACGTTTGCGACAGTTCGAAACCACATTCCGATTAAAATTGTGTTTTTTAATTTCTACCGCTTCACGCACAATTCGGCTATAATAATTACGACGCGATTAAGCCCCGAAAATATTCTAACTATAATATAAATTCTTTAGGTTGAAATAAATTGATTTGATTTGTGGGGCACCTACAATTAAGAAATAAAATAAATAATAAAACGTGTTATAATATAACCTGAATTAGAAAAAGGCTTACAATCGTTTAGCTTAAAAATAGTTTAGTTGAACTTGATTATTTGACCACGTCAAAAAACATTGGCCGATGCACCTACGTAATGAGATGATTTATACAGCGTCCAGGGGCATCTTGATCTCACACTAGGTCGTACTAGATGGGTGAAGGGACCACTCGGACGCTGCAAGGCCTGGGACATTATTTTAGATAGTGTAGGCTTGCCCAGCACCTATACCGTCCTAACAGTTTAGTCGGCGCAGCCCACAGGAAAGACCGACCACAAATAAGCCACGTCAAATAGAAAGAATAAAATTTGAGAATTTCAAACTGGAAGAGATTTGATTTATGGATACCCCAGAAATGGATTTCAGATTTAACAAGTCGTATTTATTTATTGCAAGCGACGTTTTTATCCCTGCTTACGAGGGATGGAAAGGTGATAAAGAAAGAAGAGTAAAAAACGGTGCCTTGCACTCCATATGAGTAGCCGAAACATCTTCAAAAGAGCTAGATTGGCTATTCATAATGGTGTGCTGGTTCCAACACTTACCTATGTCTGGTAGCGAGACTTGGGTGTGGCAAAAGAAGCAAAAAAGTAGGATTAAATGCAGTAGAAATGAGGTCCTTGACAAGTATGTGTACTTTGAATGACAGGATACGCAATTTCTGTTTAGAGAACGTTGTGGACTGAAAGAGGATGTAGTGGCTAGAATTGAGAAAGGAATGTTGCGTTGGTTTGGACATGTTGATAGGATGAAGGAAGAAAGATTAACGAAACAAATATATATTGCTACTGTGAGTGGAAGTGCCGGTAAGGGACGTCCCAGGCGGACATACGTCAACCAAATACGGGATGTATTAGCAAAGGGGAAGATAAAAAGTATACCCGGAACCGGCGAGCGTGCACGCAACGGCTTATGAACGTTGATGAAGCGAAGGTGATCTGTCAGGATCGTGGCAAGTGGCAGTCTCTGGTCTCTGCCTACCTCTCTGGGATACAGGCATGAGGTTATGTTATGTTGCAAATTATTTCATGTATCTACATTTTTGTTGTTTGCAATGTGTTTTAATTAGAAGCCACAACTGCCGGTGTTATTGCTAAATCTCTTTCAGATTAACTTAGTCATACATAATGTATTTATTTGCAACACTCCGATTATTGAAGAGAAACATTGGACGAAACCAGCAAAGGACCTGAATTGGAAGCTGCCGCGAACCACCGTCAAAAGTGGAAATCTGTGGTTGAGGCCCTATGCTTCCCTAGGAGCAATGGCCCAGATGGGTTGGCGAGAAAGAGCAGAGGCATGATAAATTACAATATATAATTTGACGACCTCTGTAGCGTAGCGGTAGCGCGTTTGCCTACCATGCAAGAGGTCCCGGGTTCGAATCCCGGCTGGAAACAAAAAAAAATCCCAGGTCTTGGATGTTTACATGTTTGTGATGTCGTAGTTTCTGGTTCCCACGATACAGGGTATCCTAGTGTGGGGCCAGAAGCAATGTATGTGATTATATGTAAATGTTATAAATGTTAAAATGTTATGTTAAATGTTATAAGCCTATTTAGAGGCTAAAAATTCCACCCATGCCGGGACTCGAACCCTTGACCTCTGGCTAACCGTGCCAGCGCTCTCCCCACTGAGCCTTGTACTCGGGGCTACAAGTGATGCAAATTACTTCAGCCAGATGTCGCTGCCTGTACGTAATACAGGTTCGAAATTTCACTGATGAGCCGGTGAGTCGCCCATTGGATCAGTCGAGAGAGCGCTGGTACGGTTAGCCAGAGGTCGCGGGTTCGAGTCCCGGCATGGGTGGAATTTTTAGCCTCTAAATAGGTTTTTAAAGTTGTCCTTAGCACGGGTTAGTGCATTATATAAAAAAATTGAATTAACCTTCGTCAAACATAAAAAGAAAATAATTATACTATTAACATGTCATCATATTAAAATAAAAAGAAGAAGAGAAGTATATTGTATATATTGATGACATGTTAATAGTATAATTATTTTCTTTTTATGTTTGACGAAGGTTAATTCAATTTTTTTATATATTATTATAAGTAATATTCTTTACTGCATCAAACAAATATTATACAATAGGCGGGCTTACTACTAATTAGTATTTTATTCCAGCCAACCAATATACTTCTTGAGATTTACTTGAAATACTTAGATGTCTGAAATATTCCCTGGTCATGTAAACCAAGTATAACAGCAGAGAAACGCTGGAATAAATCGAATTATACGAGGGTTTTATCATTGCAGCTGATCCCCCGTACAGCATAAAGGTGATTGTTCAAATTCAGTGAACGTGGTTATAATATTTCACTTTTACGAGCCCTATATGTCTGGACCCAGCGCGGCTGCAAGCATTACACTAAAACGCTGGCGAAATCTTTTATTAATACTTCCAGTCGTCCAAAGTGCTAATTTTCAGCATTTTTCCTACGTATGCCCTTGCACCTTCCAAGATGGATATCTAAATTACCTATACGGAGCGTTTTTTTGCTCAGTTGATTGCGACTCAAGCTTAGGAATACTTGTGTGTGCAAGATTTAAAATTGAGTAATGCCCTGACCAACCCCCTATTATGTAACAGACCATTGTGTTGGTTTGTCCATCTTAACGTTTTCGAAGTGTCAAAATATGTATGACTTTGACAGCTAGAGAGCTTAAAAAAGTAAAAAAATAAACTTCACGCAACCCAGTGGACACGTAGGTATATAATATTTACTCAGTAGATTCCGACTCAAGCTTAGAAATACTTGGTCAGTGAGAGTTTTAAAATTGAGCAATGCCCTGACCAGCCCCCTATATATGCAACAGACCACTGTGTTGGTTTGTCAATCTTAATGTTTCCGAAGTGTCAAAATATGTATGAATTTGACAGCGAGAGTAGCTTAAAAAAAGTAAATAATAAACTTCACTCAACCCAGTGGATACAATAAATTTTCATAAAGCCGCGTTTCATACAACTGCAATTCATAGTTTATTAAGAGAATTAGAGTTCGTAGCAGATTATACCTACTTGTTAATCTGTGGGTCAATCGACTTTGTAATGTGTATTGAGTATAGTAGTAATATAGTATATACAGTCTATTTATTCTTACTTGTGCAATTTAGTAAAAAATATTCTACCCTTAAACTGTGACTTTTTAGTCCAAAACTGCATATTTCCATAAATTAAGTAACCTGGAACACTCTTTTAGATAACACGCTGCCAAATTTATAAACATAGTTCATGATAGTTCATGAATTTGCGAGAAAATGTCTAGTTTAGGCATCTAATCTCAATTTTAAGGTTAGAATCTTGTTTACTAAATTGGACAAGTAAGAATAAATAGACTGTACTTGCTGTAGTGCTGTCTCTACGAATTTCTCAGCATAGAGCGTGACAGAACGTTACTTAAGGAAATTCTCATTTCAGAAACCGGCCCATAGTAAACCATAAATTATAGTTCTATGAAACAGGTAACAGGGTCCACAGTGTAACACTGAAATATGTTTAATATAATCCTATGTACCATTATGAACGCTAATAAATGAATACGAATATTTCACGATTTCGATTTCGGATTAGAAACATAAATTTAATTTAAGAACCCAATAAAAATTGTGAAAGAAAAGCAATTCCTTCGTTTGATAGACATTGCAATGCCATATCCGAGCCATAGAATGCACAAACCACTCCTGGAACCTCTAAAATTTCCTTCTTACGAGCGACGCGTCGAAAAATCAAATTAGGAACAACTCCGTTTTGAACTCTTAAAGGAAAGGATCGTAACGTAAACTTTTTCAATTTTCACCTGCAGTTAAAGTCGCACATAAAGTTGGCCTCTAGAAGGTGGGTAGGTAAATATTTTCAAGCGGTGACGACTTCGCCCAGCGAGACAAAATAGATAGGTTTAAAAGGCCTGCTGGGCATAATGCCGCTTTCTGAATTGTGAATTTCACTAAGTAAATACTTAAGTAACGCTCTTTTCTGAGAAATTCGACGAGACAGCACTACAGTTAACTATTTACTTTGCGAAATTATCAATTCAAAAACTCAGGCGTAGACTTGTTTGATTTATTCTTACCCCCAGTTTCTCATAATACACTAACAATCGATTAATCTACAGTTAAAAGCAGTCAGTTGCTTTTTTTATATTATGCACCTTGGCCAACTGACAACTAGGTAGAACTGACAAATAGATGATAGATTAAAATACTGTTAGTGTACGAGAAATCGGGGGTTAGTCTTGCACCTCTGCAAAGTGAGTACTGGTCGGGGATAGTGGCCAGTAGTCGAAAATTGAGTCTACACCTGCCTTGTACTAGGACTGAAATGAAATGAAATGAAAAGGTTTTATTCAAAGTAGCGCAGAAGCTGCGGCTTAATGAAAGTTACAATACTAGACTGACTTGGTTATTCTTAAAAACATTTAGAGTGCTCACGTACAATCCAAATGAGATACAAAGAAAGTATTGTTTAGATTAATACCGATATTATGTAATCTGACGTGTGTACTTTGTACCTACTAAAATAAATGAAATGAAATGAGATGAGATGAGATGAGGTGAGGTGAGGTGAGGTGAGGTGAGGTGAGGTGAGGTGAGGTGAGGTGAGGTGAGGTGAGGTGAGGTGAGGTGAGGTGAGGTGAGGTGAGGTGAGGTGAGGTGAGGTGAGGTGAGGTGAGGTGAGGTGAGGTGAGGTGAGGTGAGGTGAGGTGAGGTGAGGTGAGGTGAGGTGAGGTGAGGTGAGGTGAGGTGAGGTGAGGTGAGGTGAGGTGAGGTGAGGTGAGGTGAGGTGAGGTGAGGTGAGGTGAGGTGAGGTGAGGTGAGGTGAGGTGAGGTGAGGTGAGGTGAGGTGAGGTGAGGTGAGGTGAGGTGAGGTGAGGTGAGGTGAGGTGAGGTGAGGTGAGGTGAGGTGAGGTGAGGTGAGGTGAGGTGAGGTGAGGTGAGGTGAGGTGAGGTGAGGTGAGGTGAGGTGAGGTGAGGTGAGGTGAGGTGAGGTGAGGTGAGGTGAGGTGAGGTGAGGTGAGGTGAGGTGAGGTGAGGTGAGGTGAGGTGAGGTGAGGTGAGGTGAGGTGAGGTGAGGTGAGGTGAGGTGAGGTGAGGTGAGGTGAGGTGAGGTGAGGTGAGGTGAGGTGAGGTGAGGTGAGGTGAGGTGAGGTGAGGTGAGGTGAGGTGAGGTGAGGTGAGGTGAGGTGAGGTGAGGTGAGGTGAGGTGAGGTGAGGTGAGGTGAGGTGAGGTGAGGTGAGGTGAGGTGAGGTGAGGTGAGGTGAGGTGAGGTGAGGTGAGGTGAGGTGAGGTGAGGTGAGGTGAGGTGAGGTGAGGTGAGGTGAGGTGAGGTGAGGTGAGGTGAGGTGAGGTGAGGTGAGGTGAGGTGAGGTGAGGTGAGGTGAGGTGAGGTGAGGTGAGGTGAGGTGAGGTGAGGTGAGGTGAGGTGAGGTGAGGTGAGGTGAGGTGAGGTGAGGTGAGGTGAGGTGAGGTGAGGTGAGGTGAGGTGAGGTGAGGGTGAGGTGAGGTGAGGTGAGGTGAGGTGAGGTGAGGTGAGGTGAGGTGAGGTGAGGTGAGGTGAGGTGAGGTGAGGTGAGGTGAGGTGAGGTGAGGTGAGGTGAGGTGAGGTGAGGTGAGGTGAGGTGAGGTGAGGTGAGGTGAGGTGAGGTGAGGTGAGGTGAGGTGAGGTGAGGTGAGGTGAGGTGAGGTGAGGTGAGGTGAGGTGAGGTGAGGTGAGGTGAGGTGAGGTGAGGTGAGGTGAGGTGAGGTGAGGTGAGGTGAGGTGAGGTGAGGTGAGGTGAGGTGAGGTGAGGTGAGGTGAGGTGAGGTGAGGTGAGGTGAGGTGAGGTGAGGTGAGGTGAGGTGAGGTGAGGTGAGGTGAGGTGAGGTGAGGTGAGGTGAGGTGAGGTGAGGTGAGGTGAGGTGAGGTGAGGTGAGGTGAGGTGAGGTGAGGTGAGGTGAGGTGAGGTGAGGTTAGATGAGATGAGATGAAATAAATAATATTTTCAACCAATCGAGACTCACACAGAACTGAACTCAAATAAAATTAAATGAACTTCACTAACAGTACAGTAAAACATAGCAACTGTAAGCAGTTTTATTCCGACCGCTTCCGTGCTTCACAAGGCACGTTAAGCCGTTGGTGCCGGCTGTCATGTAATGGCAGTCGTTAAGCTATGTCAGAGGCCTTATGGGCAGCTTGATAACTTCTGACAGTAAGGCCCGCCACTGTCTACAATCCTCCGCCAACCCTGACTTGGCCTCCGTAGTATGGCCTAACCTTCGTGCGATGCGCGGTGCGATGTGCAGTGAAAAAAATACAAAATGTTTATTTTAACCACAAAAACACAGCATTATCTTTATGTTATATAGCGTATACAAGCAGAAGGTATATTATAAAGGTGTTACGGTTTTTATGGCGGAGATTACTACGAATATAATTTACTGTGGTCTCCACACAAGTTTATACCTGTACCCTGGAGAACAATTGCTTTACCAATTTGTAAAAACCTATTTAGAGGCTAAAAATACCACCCATGCCGGTACTCGAACCCGCGACCTCTGGCTAACCCTGCTTTACCAATGGTTTTATCAAGTCGTAGAAGGTACATTGGATTGCCATACCTGTATATTATATATTAGAATTTAACTATGCTTACAGTTCGATCGATATCGACCCTTGTATGTCCCCACTGTTGGGGCACGGGTCTCTTAATGCATCGCAGGAACAAATTATTAATACGAGTATAGATAATAATTTGTCCACAAACATGATTACAGTGCACCTTCTGGCTTTGCTATTGGTACTCACCGCCTGCGGGTGCAAATGTAGCGACTTGATAACACCCGGGCGAGTATAAAATGCATGTAAACACCTTATTTACAGTGAACTCGGGTGAGAAATGTCGCAGACTCGCGCTTTGTCGGGACTTGGGAGGGCGTAGGAATCTTTGGGCGTAAATGTACTCGTATTGTAGACGTTAGAGGACAATGCATGCCTCTGATTGTGTCCCAGACGGTCTTGGCGAAGGAAGATAGTGAGGGCTATTCAGAAATACTTGCTTGGAAACAATACACCAATTCAATGGGCTTAAAAACTGCCTAATGCTCGCTACAGATGTCACTTCTGTTGTGTGTACCATTAATGTGACAGTTTTCCATAGTATTTTTGTAAACAAATTTATTGTTTTGTAAATAATTTCATTCTCTTTGTGCATCCATTGATTCCAAAAATACGGGATAAAATACATTTATTTCCCAAGGAACCTAAAAGAAGAAAACTGTGGAAAAAGCTCTTCGAAGAAAAAAAATGGAAGGCTTGTACTTTGCCAAGACTATGTGATGCCCATTTTCAAACTGAAGATTGCTATGGACGCAATTCACATACAGGTGATAAATCTCTACGCAAAGTATTGAAAACAACAGCTGCACCCTTTAGACCAAACAACAATACAATATGACGGTTCTTAAGAACACTCAAAAGCGCTACGATGAGCTTTAAATTTTTAACCTCATTCAAACATTTATTGCCATAAATGTCAGTATTTTTACGTGTTACTTAGGTGTAATATTTCACTGTGTATTTTTTCCGATAACGTGAAGGAATACGTCGTGAGGAAACCTGAGTACCTGAGGTGTTCAAATACCTCAGGGCTTGAAATTGCCAATCCGCGGTGGGCACGCGTTGTAATTATCCCATACCTACTCTCTCAGTGAGAGAAAGCTCTGCAGTGGAACGATTATAAACTTCATTTAAAAAAAAATTAAAATGAAAACGTATTACATATTTAGTAGAATGTCGAAAATATAGACTACAAAAACAATTTTAAAACCAATAGCTTATAAAAAATACAATTTAATTTAAAACACTATAATATTACTTGTCCCATCAATTCGTGCATGAATTTATTTGACTGCCATACGTAAAATTTTGACCAACTACAGGAAAATATCTACAATGAGTTAGGAATTGGATATAAAGAAAAACATTCAGTTCACTCAGGCAGCCGGGGCTACGAGCGATTTTGAGGAAAATAGCCGTGTTAAATAAATTTAGTATAAACGTTCAGGTAAATTGAGAGTTTAATCGCCTTAAAAGTACGTCATCGGAGTCGTACATTAAGGGAGGAGTTTGATTTCCTTAATGGGGCATTCAAAACTTCCTTGGTATTTTAACAGCACTTCGGTTTAATCATAACGTGCACTTCTCACGTATGTCGGGCCCGATAAAAACTTCCTAGACGCTCCGGGTTGTTAATTAAGTTGAGATATAATTTACTGGTAAAACGATCGTGTTTCAGAGAGGATAGGTGTTGGTGAAGCACAATAGCGTTTTGGTTGCTATTTTGTTGGTTCAAATTAAGGTTTGACATCTCTTATGTTTGGTATTCGCGCCAACGTCATAAAAATAGCAACAGCTTTGTAACAAAGATCTTTTTAAAAATTAGCGATGGTAGCGGAGCGGTAGAAACAGCCATAGGGGTTTTATTATATTTCTCTCCATAACTGCAACCTTCGTATCATATTCTAGTTCTAGAAACTAGTTCTTAAAAAGCAAGTTAAAATACGTAAATCCGCAATTTTTTAAAACACCCGGAAACATAACATAACATTTACATACTGGCACATACATTGCTCCTGGCCCCACACTAGGATACCCTGTGTCGTTGATACCAGAAGCAGCGACATCACAAACATGTAAACATCCAATACCTGGGGTTTTTTTTTCATCCTTAGCCGGAGATCGAACCCGGGACCTCTCGCATGGTAGAAAAATGCGCTACCGCTGCGCCACGGAGGCCGTCAACTTTTCCGGGTAGAACTACCAAATTGATGACCTACGATGTGTTTGTAACTTTCCTAATCTAATATAACTACGGATTCAGTTTAATTATTGTCACAATTGAGCCGCTATCCAAAATAAACGAAGGTATATTTTGATACACTACCACATTTATAATTTTAATAACATTTATCTATCTAGCTGGATGGCGCAGACGACAACCAGGTCTACAGTAGCCTAGGAATATGATTTATTTCACTTGTTTCTCTTTGCTTTTGTTTTATACATACTTTGTTTTCTGTATTTTCCTGTATAATTATGTATGTCTATATGGCGTTTAATAAATGTTTTTCTTCTACATTTCTGTTGCATAGTCGCCCTAACGTAATTGACCAGAGTGCACGTAGGTAACGGTTGATGTGACTGCACGAGGATCTACTAATTAATTGGAAGTAAGGTGATCTAAGTCTAATTTCACTACACAAGGAGTTTCATATTTCCAAAGGTTTATAACGAGTAAATACGCGCGCCAGCCAGACCGTACTCAGACATCGGTTTTAAGCCGAGACGTAGCGAAATTTGCTCTGTAATTAGATTTCTCTAAATGTGCCACTACAACGATTATTGCACCACTGTGCAGCCATATTACAAGGCGTATTTCAACGAACGTATTTCAAGCTGCAGATACCTACACTGTGAAACCACACAGGAAGGAAGTTTGTGCACTTACCAATGTAGAATTCCGCAGTCCGCCAATAAGGCCGCCAATTGTACTGTATCTTTGTAATTATTTTATGTTTGTTTTTTCCTAGTGTACAATAACGAATATTCTTATCTTATCTTATGTCCTTCCGTCCATCCGTCCATCCGTCCGTCCGTCCGTCTGCGCATATAACAAACTTAAACTATCCCTAAGTCGGCTTTACAAGTTAACGAGGTTCTCAGTCCGACTCGTACGTTTTTTCCTGTTATCTCAAGTGTCAGTCATACCTCTGTCAAATATTAACAGATTATGACAATTATTATTTTGATAAGTCTTATTTTAATACTTTAGGAGATGGTGAACAGAACACTTGGGCAACAGCACATAAAGCCTATTTAAAACAATGCTTAAAAGTTGCTGTGCTATGCTTAAAATGCGTCTTAAAGATAGTTCCAAGGCCACTTGCTAATTACCTGTGAAGAAAATCGTAGGTGAAAATTGAGACTTAAAATGTGAGAGCAAGTTTTATATTTTCCAAATAATTATGTGCAGGAAAAGAACAGATCATGGACTTTTCATTTGGGAGTATTTATTTCTTCGAAGTCAAAAGTCAAATACAGGCCAAAATGACCCTTATATGCTACGTCTTTAATGAGACATGAGAACGACTATCGCGGTGTTCAATTCTAATTATCATTAATCTCGATCACGTACCGCCAGTCTTAGCAGATGTGACTCCGACTTAATATCTCAGTTTACGGCGAGTGAATGGCACAGTTTAGGGCATAGGACATTTTAGCGACAGTCGAAGCTCAAAATGCATGCTTAAGAAAATGCTATCTCAGACATTTTTTCACGAATCGCCACAATGGAGGATTTTGGACAAAATACACAAAATCTGCACTGTTAAATATGTCTTAAACCAACCATGGGGATTTGCGAAATTATCGTTCATAAATCCCCGCCGGCTGTTGGAGGCCGGTAAATTTAAGAAATAACAATAAACGGCGCCTTAAGCCCTGTTGTCGCGTAACTTACTACTCCATTGGGTTAAGGACGTAGACGACTCCAAATTGTTAAAATATGTTTCTATTTGACAGACCGGAGAAGACTAAATCAGGCAACTCCATAAAGAGGAGACCCTACGTAATCGTAACTCTGCTAGAAAGTACTAGCATATAGCATGAAACATCCTGAAAAACGAGGGAACAAAGTGAAATTCTACATACATCTGACTTAATCTATCTAATATTCCTAATATTCGTTTTTCTTCTGTTTTTTTACCAAAATTCATCATCCATCTAAACTTTAGATGGATGATGAATTCTTCCAGAAAACTTGAGATTCTAAAGTTTTCTGGAAGAATCATCCCTTAAAACGATAAGACGTGTAAATGAGCTGCGAGCTATTGCTATGAATTTATTAATAGTTATGAAAATACTTTTGGTGTCTCTCTATCAGGGTTTCTCTAAAATACGCAATTCTGACACTAGTTGTTCAAATTTTGGCCTTTTTCTTAGGTTAATGTTTTTCGAAATAAATGTCTTTAACGTAATCAATGTCGCAGCCTCCCAACAAACCCAAAAAAGAAGAAAGTCCAATCTAGGTTTTAAGGCTTACTTATTTGAGGCTTACTTACTTACTCAGTTTTAAGACCTACTTATTTAAATCGCATAAATTATAATTTGAAAAAAAAATCGTGTAAAAACACTGGACAGTAGGAAGGCATACAAGTGTAGTGCCCACCTGTTCCGTCGCAGAAATGGAATACGCCCATCCCAGTGCTATTAGTTCTGTTTTATACACTCTCCGTACACTTTACGATTTACTTCTATTTTACTTTAGTGTTACGCGAGTCTCGGCACGGTATTTTCAATGTGTCTGGACCATCAGAGGACCTTTATTCTTCACTTAACAGTAGGTCCTAAGCGAAACTACCAATAACTCTTGTTGGTATTACTGGATATTATTATTATTAATACGTTTATAAAAAGGTAAAAAATACAATGGCAAGGTGGCGGTATTAAAACTACAGAAATTCTACCAGTGAACTAGTATAATCATCGATCGAAATCAACCCTTGTATGTTCCCACTGCTCGGGCTCGGATTTCTTGTGTTAGGCCACACTCCACCGCGGGGGCCAAGTCCGGGTTGGTGGAGGATGGTAAGACAGTGGCGGGCCTTACTGTCAGAAGTTATATATATGATATCACACATACTTATAAATTGTATAAATATGTGTGTGTGTGTCTGTGTGGGTGTGTTCGTGTGTGTGACTGTGTGTATTTGCGCAAATATAAATATTTTCATATCTACGAGTACTCTTGATCATGATCACACCATACTAACCTTTCGAGCAGTTTCACATAGTCTTAAGTAATATTGATAGCTTCCAATATTACTTAAAATAATTTAAATAATAATAAGTGAAAATAATTTTGTAATACAGTAAACTTAGTAGTATGTGGGATAAATGAAAAATTCTAGAATACCACTCACTACTAAAGATTTTACACTCCTTTGTTTGCTTTGGGTAGTCGTATGAAAATAGCTGTTACTCGCCTTCGCGGCACATTTCCACGTTTTAGTTTTACGTTGCGTTTATGTTACAACTAGGATGGATAGCCTATGCTATGGTAAACAAGCAAGGACATCATAAACATTAAAATACACACAAACTGATGTCATTTATACAAATCCAATAAGGCAGCCTCCAGTGGGAATCGACCTCACAGGTCGTGGTCGCTATTAAGGCAGATACTATGCTGCCTCGCTATGAATTGAGGAGTCGAAGGTCAAATTATAAATTATTTATGATTACATTTTTAAACTTTTTTACATCAATGAAATAGATAAATGGAATTGGAAATGAATTTAATGATAATACTAATTTGGTTTGTAATACCATAAATTAACTTTCAATTAAAATTAAATTAAATATAAATTTAAATGCATAATGATTGTTCAAGATAGCTAAATTCATACATTGGATGCCAAAAATAGTACAATTAGATTAAATTATACAAGCGAGCACCGTTGACGACCATACGTCATACACAATTTAAAAAACAAGACATTTAGACTTTTTATGGTAATAACGCCTTCAAAATCATCTTAAAAATGTATATAAATATAATAAAGAATAATATATAATAGAATTTTGCTACAACGGACACTATTTGCGATATATTGGGCCACAATGCATTAAGTGGACTCGGGGCCCTGTGCGTGCAGCTTAGCCACCGATTTATTTGAAAAGACAAATAAATAAAAATGAAATCAAGCATGTCTCCACCTCACAACGTTGCGGAGATCGCGTCGCGCGCGGGTAGATCGTAAAAATAATTTAGAGCGCGCAGTCTCGGTCATTAGCGCTGAGTTACGTCGCAGCGCCATCTGCCGTCGGCATCCTGGCAGCAATATTGCAGTGCATGCATGCAGCAATATTCCATTTTCGAATAATCTTATTTTTTTTCCATACGTATGACACGTAAACTCACATATTATACAAACTTTTTTAAAGGCGATGGCTGGACGCCAAATTATGGATTCGTCAATTCTCTTAACAGCGCCATCTGTTCGTAGTCCACCAGCAGCACAACTTCACAAAGCAATTCGCAGATGGCGCTTACAGGCGTGGCCATAGAAGAACTGGAATACGAGGAGGAACAAAAAATTCCAATTTCCGCAGTTTCAAAGACTTTCTTTCGGTGCACACAAAACATTAAAAAGTAGTTTTTTTCATTTATTTTTCATATGAGCACAACATAAAACTAATTACTTATTCTACCAGCGGGCGAAAACCATAAGATGTTTAACCGCCGCTGTTATCACTCGGTTAGTTTACTTACTTTTTATTTGTATAAGTAAGTAAATATAAGTAAGATTTTAGTATCTTTTTACATTGCTCATTCAGAACCTATTTTGGTTGTCATTCAGTGAATGAAAGTTCCACGCCTTTCGACTAAGCAACTCACAAAACTAGGCAAATTATGGTGTATTTTTTCACAAAAGTTTGTTTTACTACTACCTATTTCTAGTATTTTTATTAGGACAGGACAACAATACTGATTATTTTCATTGTTCAGAAGTAGACAAGACGAAAATGGAATTGTCAATCGAATAAGTTATTTGACTATTTAAAACTATTTAACAATATCAGCTCTAAGTTACTTGACTGGTATACACTAACGGCTTACACTGCTCCCCAAAATATTCATATAAACACACAACGAGACGGAATCAAAACGGAGGGCGACGTAATATTTGCTAATTCTGGCCTATTGCGAATCGAACGTCTACCATATACTCTTTCCCCGAATGTAAAGAATAAATATATAATCCCGTACTCTTCCACACAGCCCTTCCCATAAGGCATGCTATTTTTTTCAGTACGCGGCCGTCGCCATCAAGCCTCCAGCCATCTGCTTCAAATCGTAGGTTTAGCGGGCCGGTGGGCAGTTGGCCAGTTCAATGAAGAGCCTTTGCACAAATCGACTAACGGTTGTTCCGCAGATTTGACCAGGCCACTGGGATTTCCACTTGCTTCTCTTGTAGGTCAATCACTTTAGTTCTTTGAAGAATTGTATCATTTTGATTTTGCTGGCAGGACGCACTGGTCTCAGTCTTTTGGCGCTATTTTCCGAACGCAGTCAAACCCAGTTGAATCCTTCTCTTGGCCTGTTTCTTTCGAAGTTGCCGTTGCCCGGCTGAATAGTATGCCCTAAGTAAACATTTTATCAAATTCCTGTCCGAAAGCTTCGAATTCGAGAACAAGCCGTTAATAAAACAGATAAAATTAAGAAATATATTTCTCTGTAGTAATTTACTCTTGGTAAAATTTTAATCTGATTTAAAGATGCCTAAAGTAGAAGTTTCTGGAAATCAAACAGTGGAAATGTATTCTAAATCTCTGTTCGATGTCGTTATGAACGAATTTGCAAAGCATTTATTAAGAATTGGAGGAGTATTCACGATAACACATGCAACCTTGCCTGCCGACTATTTGCCCGTTGTGGTAAAAAGTGAAAGTAGGAAAGTTCGTTTAGTCTTTGGGAAGGTTCCGTGCCGCAGATGCTTAAATATTGCCTCACTCTGCTACATTGTCACCATATGGCTCGCTGCTCCATTGAAGTGAAAAATAAAATAAAACGAAACTGAAACGAAGCTTCAGCCTCCGCTTTCTGCTAGATTTGAACGGAAAGTATACGAAAAAAATCCTGAGTTCTCCCAAAATCATTGACGGCAAGCTCTTGGTTATATTCATTATATTAACTCACCAATATCAATAAATTATTGACTTTAATAGCCTCCACAGAAAAGCTAAATAAAGTGAATTGTACTTGGTTGCTATAACTCTAATTTTATGTCTAGAAGTTCGATTCGTATGCGTCATATCGTTGCGGTTTCGATTTATGATAGGCCCTAGCAAATAATAATCGTCCAATCAAAACGCATGGTCATGCAACTGTATTTTTGCATGAAAACAACGTTGGTAGAATAGTAGCAACGCGACGCCGTGTTTTCTTATGAAAACACTGCTCCATAAGCAGTCAATACCGGGATGTTTGTAAATGTTTAATTTTTAATCACCTAGGCTGATTTAATCTGATCAGATAAATATTAAAGACACATCTCTGTTATAGTATGAACATTATGAACAATATATATTTTTTATCTTTATGTATCTTTATATTGACTAATAGTGGAATGCCCTATTTCGGGTCTATGCCCCAACCATCAACCCCCCATACCCATCTATATGAGAATTTTGGTGAACCCTGTATTTTCTATTTATCTATAATATAAAAATGAATCCCCGAATGTGTTGGTAAGCGCAAATCTCGTTAGCAGCTGAACCGATTTCGCTAATTCTTTTTTTAGACTACTCCTTGAAGTACGAGGATGGTTGTTACGGAGAGAAAAAAATTAATTAAGAATCGACTGTTAGGCGGTACGAAGTTCGCGAGGGCCGCTAGTTTATTATATGGATACATAATATCTGTAGGTAGCTATGTAAATACAAAAATTAGGGAGCAATTTTTGTCCTTAACATTTGCTGGCCTTAGCAATCTTCACATCAATAATGACGTTCTTTATGAAAATTGCACGTCCAGCTATGCATGAGAATTTCCCAGAATTGCTACTTTATAGTACTTTCTGCACGATTAGCATTTGGCATCTATTTTTAGCGCGAGCCCTCATGTAAACCTTTGAGAAGGTCGATCGTTCACCTTTCGTGAAAATTCGATATTCAATTAACTTGTACCGATAACTCAATAGCATGTGTACGACTCTTTAATACAATATTCGTTATCAACCCTTGTATGTCCCCACTGCTGGTCCACGGGTTTCTTTAGCAGGAAGGCCATGCTCAACCAGGTGCCCAAGTCCGGGTGGGTGGAGGATTGTAAGACAGTGGCAGGCCTTACAGTTATCAAGCCACCCACCCATAACGGCCTGTGACATGGCATAACGACTATTATTACACGATAGCCGGTACCAACAGATTAACGTGCCTTGCGAAGCACGGCAGCCCTCGAAAAAAGTGCCACTAGCGTGTCACAGGACGGTCACCCATCCAGCACCTGATCACGCCTGTTCTTGCTTAATTCAAGTGATTGATTCCAATCACTCGGTTCGACTAGGCTAAGATCGTTAATACAATAGATTTAGGTACCTCTAAAATAGAAACCAGTTAGAAGTAATTACTTATCTCCTCAAAAAAAAAACTGTTTTTAGCATTACTTTTGTTGTCAATCCGTCTTTCAAATCCTTATTTTTCAGGTACAGGTTGAGTAATTCAATTGAGTACAAATGATCATGGTCCTGAAAGGTGTCAAGCTTAAGTCCATGCAATCAAAACATACCTATAATCACGTAGGTGCCATGTCACAATTTCATACTCCTACGGGGTTCATATTGATCTAAAATCATGAAATTTGACTGGGAATAGTACAGATAAAGAAAAAAAAGTGTAAACCGACGCTGGGACACTCGAAAACCAAGCTCATTAGAATACATTTTACGTGAAGATTTACCTCTAAATATTTAAATTACCAAAGCAATCTAAAGTTAGCCAGCCATCCGAGCGATTGCAAAATTCATCGCAAACATTATCGTAAAAATCTAAACCATCAACAAATATAAATTGTTTGCCCAACCACAGCAATTTACAGAACATTCGAGCCAAGTTTCATACAAAAAAGAAGCGAGTGGTAGGGGCACCATCTAAGACCGATTTATTCTGGAACTTTCCACTTGTAAAGCATGGAAAACTATTCCAGTTCATTTACATACTTGTTCAGCTGGTTCACTGAAGCGAAGTGGGTGTTGGCAGGTGGGTCCGACAATATGATTTCAAACGCTGAGGTATTCTGAACACCTCAGACACCCAGGTTTCCTCACGATGTTTTTCTTCACGATTAGCGAGTGGTATTGATACTTCACAAATGTACGTAACTTAGTGTAGTAACAGTTGTAACAACCGCACTGGGAATAGAATCGTTAATATTTTATATTAATTGTTAACTAGTTATTTTTATTTTCTCATAAATTGTTATTGGTTTTTAATATTTAATTGCTTCAGCACTTAAAATATTTCTCTAAATTACGCAATTTATAAAACACCACTATTATTGGTTATAATTATGTTTATATTTTACAACAACATTTGTTCAACTACTTTTAAAATTCTCTTTTTTCTTCAACTGGTTTTAAAAGTTATCACTTTCTATTAGCTTTGTTTCATAGGCAGGTAATATTTGAAACCATACTGTTGAATAGGTTGAACATTGTCATATTTATTTAGTATCATGATTTTCGGGAAACTAGGATCTCCATAAAAAAATATATGTAAACCTTCTAGAAATATATGTCTGAGGATAGCTCATAGAAAAAAAAGGTTAAATATTAACTATCCCATATTTTATTCGTTAAAATATCAGTATATTGCTAGTTTGAAGTAACTGAACAACAACGTTACGTTTAAGTTTACGGCAGACGGAACGGTGTTTTTATACATACCTACCCTGGAAAATATAAAACAATAACATCAGCTGCTTACTAAATCTCACATCTAATAGAGTACAATGTAAATCGTCAATTTTACAACCAAAATATGGCTCAGCACACGCTTTTTAAATGAAAAAAAAAAGGTTTTTTTGGAACCTATAAACTTTTTATCCTTGGAACCGTCGACTCTTTTTGGTTTTTTGGTGATTTCTGACTAATTCGAGATCACCAAACTTGTACACTTGTAACTTACTACTTCTAAAAGTTACATCGATTTATTTCAAATAGTGAAATTAGAACAAAATGTGTGGTTGACCTACCGTTTAAAACTAAAATCAATTGTGTTACCTAATAACCATTTCTTGAAACTATAGTAAACTTAAGCAATTTAGGAGAAGCTACTTATCTACAACTAAGTAAAAATGATGTAGCAGTTATAATAAACGCAAACGCTTTAACGAAACCCAATAGCCATTATTATAAGCTAAATAACTAATAAGCAATTTCAAAAGTGTCATTTAGCCTCGGACCTCGCTCCTTTGTCTCGTCTCCACCTAAGTAGACTGGTTACCTCAGAGGCTTAACTTTTAATTGCTAACTGCAGGTCTCCAGATTTTGGCTCCACCTTTGCTCTGAAATATTAGTAGCTGTGAACGCTGGAGGGAATTCAGGAGAACTTTTGTTTTGACGCTTTTGGAAATACGAGTACACGAAGAGAGTTTTCTGTCAAAATTAAATTATCATTTAGAAAATCAGCTACTGAATTTTTCGTACATTAATTTTCCTTAGGCGGCAGGGACATTTTAATATTGATTTTAATAATGATTATTGATTGAAAACTTTAAGACTACTTATAGCTAAAACATAGTAGAAGTTAATATGTTATGTTTTATTTTCGTAGATGCTAGTGAACGTCATAGCCAAATGGGGTGTTGAGTGCACTGTTATAAAATAAACATAACATTACAAACACGATTGAAATTTTAATACGGAAGGAATTATTGTAAAAGCGCCTCTATTTAAAGATTCTGTAAATAACTTAAAAAACTGGATAAGCTCGACTCGGTCTCACACCCGAGGGTTACGTACAAAATTGCAGGTAGATACTTCACACTATATATTTATATATCTCACTAATATTATAAAGGCGAAAGTTTGTGAATGTGTATGTTTTAAAAACCTATTTAGAGGCTAAAAATTCCACCCATGCCGGGATTCGAACCCGCGACCTCTGGCTATCCGTGCCAGCGCTCTATCCAACTGAGCTAATGGGCGACTCACCGGCATCAGTGAAATTTCGAACCTTTTTACACTATTCTCTGTATTACTTACAGGCAGCGATATCTGGCGGAAGTAGATTGCATCACTTACAGCCCCGAGTACCTACTTTGCAGTTAGGTTTTTACATCGGAATGATATCGCTGTACCCACATGATTATACTATTTTTATTTTTAATGCACTAAACCGTGCTAAGGACAATTTTGAAAACCAATTTAGAGTCTAAAAATTCCACCCATGCCGGGATTCGAACCCGCGACCTCTGGCTATCCGTGCCAGCGCTCTATCCAACTGAGCTAATGGGCGACTCACCGGCATCAGTGAAATTTCGAACCTCTTTACACTATTCTCTGTATTACGTACAGGCAGCGACATCCGGCTGAAGTTTTAGCCTCTAAATCTGAAATCTATACACTAGTAATGAAATAAAAAAATACTCTGAATTTTGGGAAAGCTGGAAAAAAACTGCGAACATCGTTATCAACCCTTATATGTCCCCATTGCTGGGGCACGGGTCTCTTCCTGCATCGCAGGAAGGTTAGGCCATACTCCACCACGGGGGCCAAGTCCGGGTTGGTGGAGGATTGTGAGACAGTGGCGGGCCTCACTGTCAGAAGTTATCAAGCCGCGAACATCGATTCCTTTATTATTTACTAGCTGTGCCCCGCAGTTTATTAGGGAAAATAAAGTGTGTATTAACATTAAAAGATATTTTCCCGCAGTAAAACGTAGCCTATGTGTTAATCAGCTAACTCCACAGGAAATTTTATTAAAGTCGCTCCAGCCGTTTTAACGTGAAAACGTAACAAACATGTAATACACATGATTATACTTTTTTTATTTTTAATGCACTAACCCGTGCTAAGGAACAAATTTAAAAACCTATTTAGAGGCTAAAAATTTCACCCATGCCGGGATTCGAACCCGCAACCTCTGGCTATCCGTGCCAGCGCTCTACCAATTGAGCCAATGGGCGACTCACGGCATCAGTGAAATTTCGAACCTCTTTACACTATTCTCTGTATTACGTACAGGCAGCGACATCTGACTTAAGCAAATTGCATTACTTACAGCCCCGACTACCTACTTTGCAGTTAGGTTTAACATCGGAACGATATCACTGTACCCACATGATTATACTATTTTTATTTTTAATGCACTAACCCGTGCTCAGGACAATTTTAAAAACGTATTTAGAGGCTAAAGGTACTCGGGGCTGCAAGTGATGCAAATTACTTCAGCCAGATGTTGCTGCCTGTACGTAATACAGAGAGTATTGTAAAGAGGTTCGGTTCGAGTCCCGGCATGGGTGGAATTTTTAGACTCTAAATTGGTTTTTATAAAAGTAGGTATATAATAATAAAATAAAAATAAGTTTATTTGTTTTATAAGTCGTTAGTGTTATACTGTGAGTTCTGTGCGCACCTGTAATTAGTACAAACGCCCGCCCTCTGTTATTCATTTAAGGTTTTACTCGTACTTGTAATGTGTTTGTGCCGTTGGCGCGCCTTAATAAATTGAAATAAAATAAAAAAATAAAAATTATTTTAAAAACCTATTTAGAGGCTAAAAATTCCACCCATGCCGGGATTCGAACCCGCGACCTCTGGCTATGCGTGCCAGCGCTCTTTCCAACTGAGCTATAATAAATAAAAATAGTATAAATTAAAATTAATTATTGCAAATGCCATCTGTTTAATCTATTCCTTTTAAGTGCAGACGTAAAAGAAAGAGTTGAGATATGTTGTTTAAAAAATTGCAAGCAATAATTCGTCTCTCCATCTATTAGATGACTCGTGGACCCACGTCACGCACGCATCGTTCTGGCTGGCTACTAGTGTTCTTAAAGATACGAGTTTCGACGCGATATTATTAGAAAGTGCCTTTTACAAACAGAAGTAGAAATTGAAGAGAAAAAAAATATAATAATAATAATAAACAATAAACATTCATGGACATATTACACGGATCTCGTAAGCCCTATACTAAGTACAACTGGATGACTTGTGTTACAGGTGCTAACTCTACGATAGATTTAATACAATAAATACATAGATAACATCCAAGACCTGAGACAAACTAGAAAAGTTCGTTTCCTAGTTTGACCCGGCCGGGGATAGGGGATTGTTATTGGTTTTTAATAATTAATTGCTTCAGCACTAAAAATATTCCTCTAAATTGCGCAATTTATAAAACACCACTATTATTGGTTATGTTTATATTTTACAACAACATTTGTTCAGCTACTTTTAAAATTCTCTTTTTTCTTCAACTGGTTTTAAAAGTTATCTATTTTCTATTAGATTTGTTTCATAGGTAGGTAATATTTGAAACCATACTGTTGAATAGGTCGAACATTGTCATATTTATTTAGTATCATGACATGATTTTCGTGAAACTGGGATCTCAGTAAAAAATATATGTAAGCCCGAGACCTTCGGTTTTACAGTCAGCGTGCCAAACCGTTGCGCCGCCACCGAGGCCGCAACGCCGCAATAAAAATATTAAGGTACGTTCAGTTTTCTATGGGATTCAAACCACTCAAAATATTGTGGAAGATGTGGTCGTAGCGTACGTGAGGCCTAGTCGCATTTGGCCCGTTTTCAAAGCTCCTACTACGAAACTACAGGTATTAGTAGCTGGAACGTCGCAGGCAATATTGCCAGTCACGACAATGTCATTAATATCAGCTAAGGTGACCATTACACGACTCAAGCCGGGCGAAGCCTTATTGTGTGGAGATTCCAGTAAGTTGAGAGTTGTAGAGAAGAACAGAGGGTTTATTTGGAAATACCAGAATCGGGGCACTCCGTGAAATTTTTCATGGGCAAGTGTGGCACTTCCAGACGTTACCTAAACGTGCAATCGATTTCTTTTTCTTGCCGGTTTTCGAAGCTTACTATCACGGCACTTGTCTAGCCTAGTATGGGCCTGAAACTAATCGATAAGCCTTATTAAATAAAACCAAACTGTTTGTTTGGTTTCCAATGTTTGGCACCAATGTTTTCTCATATGTACAATCGCCTGCACTAACATGTTAACACGTTGGAACCTTGTCACATTAACCTCTTCTAGCCTGATGTATGGGGAGTTGACTCATTTGACAAGGTACTGAGGTGACAAGGTACTGAGGTGCATATATGTTTATACTCGCAACTGTAGAATGAAAACAGTGATTCACTTGTACTTTTTGCTTCGTTATCAACCCTTGTATGTCCCCACTGCTGGGGCACTAGTCTCTTCCTGCATCGCAGGAAGGTTAGGCCATACTCCACCACGGGGGCCAAGTCCGGGTTGGTGCCCATAAGGTTATCATAAAGTTATCCAGCCGCCCATAAGGCCTCTGACATGGCTTAACGACTGTCATTATATGACAGCCGGCACCAACGGCTCTACGTGCCTTGCGAAGCACGGAAGCTTCTTGTACTTTTTGCTTATTTATTTATAAATAAAAAAAATGGTTTTGATCTTTGGTCTCTTCGTCGATTAGATCTTTTGTTTGTAAATATTCCAATCCTGTGCTCGGAATGAGAAAGGCTTTATCGCTCAGTGTTCCCGGGATCCCAGGGGTGGCGCATGACGTTCACCTCAGCCCGTAGTGGCGTGTTAACACGTCCAATTATCATCATGCTAGCGATTGCTGAAAACGAGAGTCGAATTCTCGCTTTCTTAGAAACATTCCGAGCACTAGACATAATAAAAACTGTATAATTGCACGGATATTTACTCATAACTAACAGTTCATGCTTTCAAAAAGACGCCTGTCACCTAAGTCTTCCGGGACCGCGGTACTTGAAAAAGTGCCGCGCGGTGGAAAATTGTAAAATTAAACGAGTAAATATCCGTGCAAATACAGTTTTTATTAGAAACATTCCGCTAACCACTGAGAGTTAACAGAGAGCTACACGTAAGTGCAAATAAGACATATTTGCTTTGCCCTCCGATCATCTATGATCTGAGGCTATGCCACTAGCCATTAAAAAAACACTCAAAAGAAACGGCTAGTCAATACGCGTTTTTCAGGATATAGATACCAAACTTTATATTGTACTTTTTTAGTTTTCAAACTTGTTAGAAACACTTTTAATACTGTAAGAATCCTGCATGGATTCGTTGTAAGATACTTCGAACAAAAATGGCGGAATTACTATTACACGAAAATAAGATTTTGATTTACATACAAATAATATAACATTTACATACATTGCTTCTGGCCCCACACTAGGATACCTTGTGTCTTGGGAACCAGAAACAGCGACATCACAAACATGTAAACATCCAAGACCTGAGGTTTTTTGTTCTCACCAGCCGGGGTTCGAATCCGGGACCTCTCACATGGTAGGCAGATGCGCTATCACTGCGGTACAGAGGTCGTCAAATACATAGAAATGTACAAACAAAAACAGAAATACAAACAAATACAAGTATTTTTTTCTCAGATTAGTTGGACGCTTGTGAACAATGACGCAAACTCTGGTACATTATTATCTTACTATTTTCATTATTTATGATTTTAATGTTATTATTAAGTATCAAAAAGCGCCATGAAGTGTGGATCTTAATAAAATATTACCTTAACTTTTTTGCGCTTCTATTACTTGATTTATATCTTACAAATTAATCACCTACAATTCCGTAACAGCTGACTATACAAGACAATCGAATCTTCATAGTTTAGAAAAGCAGAAGGCATGTTATTTCAGCTAGAAAGCAGAGCTCTTATGACAAATTGGATTTTCGTATTTCAATTTATTATTTCTCTTATTACTTCAGTAATACAATATATTTCCAACTGAACGGCTAGGTGTGCAAGCGTAAGCCGGGCCAGTGAGCCGTGAAAGCGACTAATGAAACAAAACGTCGTAAAAATAGAGAATAAAGAGAGAAATGTGAACGAAAAAGTGTGCAAAAGTTTTACGCGAAATTAAAGTTAGAGTGATGCATTAAAGAAGTTTGTAATATATCGGTGGCCTCTCACGGAGATCCTCGCACCCGGCGTGTGTCCACGATACAAAAATAATCTGAACTTTTCGTTATAATCATCGGAAGCAGTGGTTCTACTTAAGGCCTGCGTAGACGAGAGGGACTTTTGTCCGCGAGGGACAAACGTCCGTGAATCGTAAAAAATGTCCTCCGAGGACTTGTCGCGGACTCAACGCCTACGGTGTGCGGTCATTTTGTTCCCCGGAAATTAAGTGAAGCGTACTAAGCGTGTTGTAATTTACATGAAGTTGAAAAAGAAAAAGCGTTTTATAAGAGAACAGCGAACTTTTATCCACTCCGATCTCTTGATGCCCTCGGTAACTTAAGGGACTTTTTGTGCGGGGTACTTTTAGTCCTTCGTGTGCGTTACTCGATACAATTTATACGAGATCTATATCGACGGACAAAAAAGTACTTGGGGGATTATGTCCCTCGTCTGCGCCTCTATCGTGAAGTGTTCAGCATAAGGTTGTATAACGATGAAAGTTGCGCGTTTTGACGTAATAAAACGCCGCGACTTTTCAGTGCATTAATTATCGGATTATGTCATTTTAGCACCACGAAACGCGTGACTAGTGCGTACTGCGAATATACTTGAATATACTTAGGTAATGTCATGCATGCCCAGCGTGGGGATTATGGGTATTACCCCCCAATGATGGCACAACCTTGCGCGCTCATTAGGGGAGGGGTATGTCCAACAGTAGACTAATATAGCCTGAAGAAGAAGGTAATATATGACCGATACTTACTCCGGTTTCTCGTTCGCTAACAATCTGTTTATCAACTGTTAACAGCTGTCAGTTGGTCAAAGGGCATACAGTGCATACAAAAAAGGTCGAGTGCGATTCGGGCTCGCACACCGGAGGTTCCGTACCACTACACTTTTTTTTTTTTATAAACCTATTTAGAGGCTAAATTTTTTTTATATGTAAAGTGAAAAGTGAGCCCGACTAGGGCTTGGCCGTTTTTTTACTGTAAATAAGAAAATATAAGAAACATTAAAATTCTGGTTTAGCAAGCAAAGTCGTCGTCAGGCTATACTAGTCCACTGCTAGACATAGCCCTCCCCTAAAGAGCGCCACGTTGTGCTATCATAGGGGGTAAAGCCCATAATCCCCACGCTGGGCATGCGGGTTGGGGATCGCAGTTCGGTGGAATTGTACTGCAGGGGGCGCTGCTGCCCACCCCCCGGTTTGTGAGCAAAGTAGTAACGAGGCGGGGTAGGTCTACTAATATTGTAAATAATTACAATAACTGTAATTTTCTTTAACGTGGTCGTCAAAAAATTGCGGTTTTGAATAAAAATTACAAAACTATAAAAAATACACATAATAAGTCCTCAGACAAGATAAGTGATCATCAAGACTGGCTTGTGTTATGATATGTTTCCACCACCAAGAATACAGTAAAAGGGAGCCAGCTCACGGTTCTGACTTTCTTAACGAACGGTTACTTTTGAATAGTGACAAAGACACTACCAATTTTGTAGGTATGATGACACTATTTTATTGAATACTTTTAATATCGTGACATTTACTATTAACTGATAAGGCTATCGGAGAAACAATATCAATGCAAACCAATGCCAGAATCGATCGATTCAACCCTTGTATGTCCCCACTCCTGGGGCACGGGTCTCTTAGGCAAAGGTTAGGCCGTAGAGTATGGAGCACGTGGAGCACGGGGGCCAAGTCCGGGTTGGTGGAGGATTGTAAGCAGTGGCGGGCCTTACTGTCAGAAGTTATCAAGCCGCCCATAAGGATTCTGACGCCTGCTTAACGACGGCCATTACATGACAGCCGGAACCAACGGCTTAACGTGAATTGCGAAGCACGGAAGCGCTCGGAAAAAATGCCACTAGCGGTAGCACAGGACGGTCACCCATCCTGCGCCTGATCGCGCCTGTTGTTGCTTAACACAAGTGATTGATTCCAATCACTCGGTCCGACTAGGCCACGAGCGCTTCCAGAATGCCAGAATAAAATTGACCAAAATAGAGTGAGAAAACACGCCGTGACGTGAAACTGAATGGAAACGTGTGTATGGCTCTTCTTTGTTAACATCCCAGTTTACGACGCAGTGACGGTTTGCTATTAGTTTTATGCTCACCGGTTAAGGTTTATTAGTCGGTGTACAATTTGCCAGGTTACGGTTACCATACGCGGCGAGTCTAGACGTGCGAAAATGTCTTTGTTTTCAGAAATTGCGTTTCATGGCGCTCTGTTTTTTTCACATCGATATCAACCCTTGTAAGTCCCCACTGCTGGGGCACGAGACTCTTCCCATAGCAGGAAGGTTAGGCCGCACTCCACTACGGCGGCCAAGTCCGGATTGGTGGAGGCTTGCAAGACTAGTGGCTGGTCTTACTGTCAGAAGTTTTCAAGCCGCCCTGAGGCCGCTGACTTGGCTTAACGACTGCCATCTATCGACGGCAGCCGCCATCAACTGCTTAGCGTGCCTTGCAAAGCAAGGAACCGCTCGGACAAATGCCACTGGCGTTAGTTATAGACGGTTTACCCATGCATGCACAGAACGCGCCCTGTGTTGCTTAGCCTTCGTGATCGTTTAAGATGACTCAGGCAGCCGGGGCTACGAGCGACTCGATTTTTTCACCCAATTCGGTTTAATAAGGTATTTTATTACAAACAACATGTCTTTTGTATAAAAAAGCTCAGATTAGCCCCTGAAACGACTTTTATTATTTGAATGAGGGGGAGTAATTGAAAAAAAGTAACCGTTCTCGTTTTACTAACAACGTCGTAATAAAAGAAGTTTGGTGAGCGAACAATAACCAATTTTCGAAGGAAAACACTGCTCTTCAGGATATAGCCCATTGACATAAATAAATCATTATTATTTTATCCCTCGGAGGCCTAACGTCGAATTTCACAATGCAATTCCATTGTTATGCGCCACAAAAGAAAATCTGAGACATTGTGTTAGCTTCAAGCTTTGTTAAAAAATAATTTGATCCGCTCCTCAAGAATATTTTATGGATCTCATTAATACAGTTTTACGCAATGACGGAATCACCGAGGCGTTGGCATATTTAAATTTATTTGCAATAAAAAAACATGTATCATTATGTTACACATAATGCTACACAACCAATTTATTGGCTAAATTCTATCTTAACTTACCTGAAAGAAGTTTTGCTGAGAAGTTACAGTTATGTACAGTGCTACACAAGAAATAAGTCTCGCGGATGTACCTGCGCAGATGACCAAATTTCGTATGTGCGGCAAGTTGATCGACCAATGAGATAGTTTCATTTTATGGCAGGCTTTTGTTGCTATTGGTTGATTCAACGTCATCGATGCAGGTGACTATTAGTTTCAGTCAACTGCTAGACTTGGTTGATGTCAATATTTGTCAATCAATTCTGCACCTTAACCGTATCGGTTAAAGATCATGTTGAATGTACTTATCGCTTCGGTTACTTTCGTTACACTTCTTCCTAGTCTGCGCGAACGTAGATTCCCGAAGGGACTTTTATGATGTGTAGTACTGTAATGTTCTAACGTAGCAATTAATTGCTAGTTCTGACTGGATGACGATGACTAAGGATAGAAGGAAGTGGCGTGCCTTGCGGGACGCCTATGTCCAGCGGTGGACGGGTACCAGCTGACTGAATGACATAAGATAAAAATATTCTTTAACATATTTTAAACTTTCGCGACTTGAACTCATAGTTAGAATAATTTCGGGGCTTAATCGAGTACTAATTTATTGCTATTTTACCTCGACGTTTCGACGACGTTACAGTCACCGTGGTCACGAGAAGACTGATGGCTGGCACCCATTCGCATCTTCGGCTGACAAGGTTTCACACTACCCTCATAAATCAGCAATAAATTACTACGCGATTAAGCCCCGAAATTATTCTAACAAAGAATATTCTTTATTGTACACACCAGAAAATAATTACAAAAACAACAGTCATAAAAGAAGAGGTGCAATTGGCGGCCTTATTGCTGATAGCAACCAGGGATCCTTATATCGGATAGATTGTAGAAGGAGAAATTGAGGCGGGTAGTTGGTGCTCATCGAATATTAATGTACATACGTATAGATAATAAAATACACTTTCATATATCATACATAAATAAATACTATTAGAAATATACATAAACATTTTTTTAACAATTATAATTAGCTGTATTTTAATCCCTTTTCGATTACAATTTTTCCTAGGGCTGCAAAGTATTATTTTCAACCCTCTCCTCAGGCTTTCCAAGTATGAGCCATTAAATAACTATTTAGGTATTTTATCCAAAATGTGGACCGATTTAAAAATAGAGTTCATTTAATAATTTGCATGCACCATCACAAAAAAGTAGGTTCATATTTGATATCACTTGCATGGAAGTACTGTCCAATTTTTCTGCCCATTGGCTTATTTCACGGACGATCGTTGTTAGGAAACAGTAATTTGATCAATAAATTATTTTCAGCAAAATAGGAAGACCTGACTATCAATCAGTTATCTTGGCTATCCAGAATACCTATACCTCTTCATTTATAAAAAGGTTATAAGTATGAACACAGTTGCCGAAAGGGCTTAAATAATTAATTACGTACAAAACAAGACGTGTCTGGCTGCATTTACACTTAACAAGCACCGCAGCAGTGACGAAATGTAAAAATGGTATTCGGGATTCACCTACAGCTAGTCAGGAGCAGCAGAAACCCAGCGCTGCTCACCTGTGGCTAGCATTTTGCTGAGCTGCAGCATTTTTTTTGCGACTGCGTATTATATTACTAACTAGCTGACCCAGCGAACTTCGTACCGACTAAGGCTGACATTCAGAGACGAAAACTAAGCAAAGACTGGTCTTACAAATTTCCAAATCACGTACATTTTGACATTTCTGAGACCGGTCTTAGCTTCAAATTTCGTCTCTGAATGTCAGCCTAACAGTGGATTCTTTAATTATTTTTTTTTATTTTTCTCTCTGTACCTCGGACTTCAAGGAATATTCCGAAAAAAAACGATTAGCGAAATCGGTTCAGCTGCTCTCTCAAGATTTGCGCTTACCAACACATTCAGCGATTTATTTTTAAATTATAGACTGGGATATACCAGTTTATAGCTGACCCAGAGAACTTCGTACCGCCTAACAGTCGATTCTTTGATTTTTTTATTTTTTTCTCTCCGTAAGAACCATCCTCGTAGGTACTTCAAGGAATATTCTAAAAAAAAGAATTAGCGAAATCGGTTCAGCTGCTTTTGAGATTTGCGCTTACCAACACATTCGGGGATTTATTTTTATATTATAAAGAGAGCGGAGAGAATATAATTTTGTGTTATTGTTTTCTTCATAATTATGTTTAATTTTAATTTTTGTGACAATGGAAATAAATGTTTTTTACTTGCACTTCACTTCACTTGCTTGATATTTTGGAACTCGAGTCCTAGCATAGTTATGGAGAGACAAGAGCTAAAGCCTGGATCGAACAGATCTCAGCGAAGTCTAGTAGGTTTTGTACGACATCACAAAAAAATCATAAAACCAAACTCTTATGTGTTCCTAACTAGGTAAGTTTTCATCAAGACTCTGCTCTGAAAGTAATAGGCGTTGGTAAGACTGAACTATGAAATAGCCTTTGACTTAGCCTTAAAAAACGGATATCGGATAGGATGCCCACCATTTTCGTCATCAATAAAAACTCCTCTTATTATTAGATCCTAAACTTTTTATTAAATTATTTACGTAATTATATTTACACTATTTTTATTTTTAATGCACTAACCCGTGCTAAGGAACAAATTTAAAAACCTATTCAGAGGCTAAAAATTTCACCCATGCCGGGATTCGAACCCGCAACCTCTGGCTATCCGTACCAGCGCTCTACCAATTGAGCCAATGGGCGACTCACGGCATCAGTGAAATTTCGAACCTCTTTACAATATTCTCTGTATTACGTACAGGCAGCGACATCTGACTTAAGCTGTAAGTAATGCAATTTGCTTAAGTCAGATGTCGCTGCCTGTACGTAATACAGAGAATATTGTAAAGAGGTTCGAAATTTCACTGATGCCGTGAGTCGCCCATTGGCTCAATTGGTAGAGCGCTGGTACGGATAGCCAGAGGTTGCGGGTTCGAATCCCGGCATGGGTGAAATTTTTAGCCTCTGAATAGGTTTTTAAGTAATTATATTTTTTCGGAAATCTACTAATAATATTTAATAAAATCACCAATTGTATACTATGTAATAATAATAATAAATATTCATGGACATATTACGTGTTACCGGTGCTAACTCGACGATAGATTTAATACAATAAATACATAGATAACATCCAAGGCCCGAGACAAACTAGAAAAAATCGTTTCCTAGTTGGACCAGGCCGGTGATCGAACCCGAGTCCTTCCGTTTAACAGTCAGAGTGCCAAACTCCTGCGCCACCAAGGCCGTCAAACGATGTAACTTACATATTTGAATTTTTTCATGTACTCCCAAAATACCTATATGGTGTGCAATAAAGACTACTAATCTAATCTAACGCATAGTAAGGCCTCTGGAACAAATAAACACCAATTCGTAAATTTGTTCACTTTTGACTAAATAGTTTAATTATCACAAAATCACAACATTCACATTCACGTTTTAAACAGTTTAGTAAATTGTAAAAGTTGTGTTGAAATTACGCCAAAATTTGCGCAGAATCTGTGATGCAATAAGCAAGTAGCGTAAGTCAAAGAACAGTAAATCTTGTTTTAAAATTGTTCGCTTACTATTCGCCGCGTGCAATCGTGGCCTTAACCCTCCACACCTCGTAATTTAGGGACATTTTTTTCCTCAACCCTTCCACGCGTCACTCGCAGCCCGGACGCCGCAGGTGGCTGTCAGCTAGGAAAGGGTTATTATTTCCGAACCAACCTGAGACTTATTGTTCTTTTTTGAACGGGAACTCTTTGGGAATTAGGGATGGCGTTTCCTCAAGGCTCGGGCACGCGAAGCGAGTTACTTGCAACTTGTAGTTACAAGTAGGCATGATTAACTACTAGAGCACATGACCGCCGTACGTTTGTAGAATATGATTTCTGTCCTATTGCAAGAAGTCTTTTCCTTTGCGATGCTAAAGCCACTAATATTGTATAGTGTCACTTCCTAAAAAGTGTCGCTCTAACGTGTAATTTAGATACTACTCAATTTTATCAAACTACTAGCTGACCCAGCGAACTTATTGCCGCCTAATAGTCGATTCTTTAATTTTTTTTTATTTTTCTCTCCGTAAGAACCACCCTAGTACTTCAAGGAATATTCTAAAAAAGAATTTAGCTGCTCTCGAGATTTTCGTTTGCCAACGAAACTGTATTACAAAAATGTATTACATACATACATACATACATACATACATACATACATACATACATACATACATACATACATACATACATACATACATACATACATACATACATACATACATACATACATACATACATACATACATACATACATACATACATACATACATACATACATACATACATACATACATACATAACCTCACGCCTGTATCCCAGAGGGGTAGGTAGAGACCAGGGACTGCCACTTGCCATGATCCTGACAGATCACCTTCGCTTCATCAACGTTCATAAGTCGTTACATGTACGCACGTCGGTTCCGGGTACTTTTTATATTATAGATATGAAATGAAATGAAATGAAAAGGTTTTATTCAAAGTAGCGCAGAAGCTGCGTCTTAATGAACGTTACAATTCAAACTAGGTGTCCATTTCCAAATCTAGATCATTTTGGAGAAAAAATGGACAAAAAAAACTCCAAACTTAGTCTTTTCAAAGTCCTTAATTAACATAGTTTACATAATTATTATAAACATAGAACTCATACATTGTACTGGCTATAATTCCAGACCTCATTGTCATCTAGATAATCCTTTATGTTATCGTAGCCCTTTTGGCACAAAGTGTGCTTAACATATTTTTTGAACCGCGATTCAGGCAAGCTTAATATATCTTCAGGGATTTTATTATAGAAGCGTATACAATGCCCCATGAAGGATGTATTAACCTTTGCCAGCCTAAATAGTGGGAACAAAAGCTTATGTTTATTTCTAGTATTCACATTGTGTTGGCTACCTAAAGTTTTAAAGTTACTGATATTTTTCCTGACGTACATAATGTTTATCAGTTTAATGATAAATCAAATGAGATGTGACAAATATCAATTATTGTTTTGCTTACATTAATGCACTCACTAGTCGGCCACAAATCTCTTCCTTCGTGTATATGAGGCTTTAGTTACGCCTGTCACAAAGACATCCAGGGTAAATTAGTTTTTTAAAGTATAAATTGAAAAAAGTTGATTTTCTTACGCGGGAAATTTAACTATATTATTGCGATTTTGTGATATTTTGCAGTACCTTCTATTGTGAATGTAGCAATAAAAAGACCTTGATGGCAAAATAAGTAATAAAAACACTAAGGACAGTGAGCGTTCAATCACAAAATTGCATGTTGGGTCCAAACAGCCACCACAATAATTCCTTTTCGCTAAAAACAAACTCTTTATGGCTCCGAGACATGGTAGAACGAACATTCAGCCACACTAAAAAATTGTCGGTTTTGTTTAATACTCGCACTTAAGTCACAGACAATAAGAGATACCTCGCTGTGGCTAACTGTACGACATGTTCCCAGCATGCCTCCCGGAGCCCGATAAGCTTTATTTATACGCTTTTGAAAAGCTTTCTGCTCCCGCCGTGATAAGGAATTTAGTTAAATTACTTGGCGACTTATTGCCTATTACAAGAGGCGGAAAATCGTGTAAGTATCTAAGGTATACTTTCTGGTAGATGGTGTTCTTGGGTTATATTACGTCACTTCTCCGCTATATATACTCGTTCGATTTATCCTAATCGTAATAATTGTCAAGTACATATATGTACACTTCGGAAAAGACAAAATGGACTTATACAGTTCTTCTTCTTTTTCTTCTTCAGGCTATATTAAGTAGTCCACTGCTGGACATAGCCCTCCCCTAATGAGCGCCATAGCGCCCTGTCTTCAGCTTGCCGCATCCAGCATCTGCCTGCAATTTTTCGCAGATCGTCATCCCACCTAGTCGGAGGGCGATACTCAGCATATGCATCATACACTACGCTTGCCAAGTCGCGGTCTCCACTCAAGAACACGTTTACTCCAACGGTTTTTGGTTCTTCGCGAGATATGGCCAGCCCACTGCCACTTAAGCTTGCTGATTCTATGAGCTATGTCGATAACTTTGGTTCTTTGTCTGATGCATTCGTTACGAACCCTATCCTTCAGAGAAACTCCGAGCATAGCTCTTTCCATAGCTCGCTGAGCGGCTTTGAACTGGTGGACCAACCCTTTCGTGAGTGTCCATGTCTCGGCTTATTCAGTTAGTACAGGTTTATGGAGCGGGCTTATACCTGATGCTGAAGATTTCGAGTCATTTGACGAGATTCTTTAGCAACTTATTTGCTGTTCATTTTCATTTTATTGTTTTCCTTAATTTAGGTATGTTTTTCTTTTTATCCTCTTGTATAACTTTATTGTAACTAATTAACTTTATTTACTTGTTTATAATTGTTGTAAGTATGTAATGGTTTTTGTAAGTATATTATTTTTAAGTACAAGATGTATATAAAAATTAATATTTGCACCAACTACCCATGCCACTCCTTCAGCAACTGTCCATCGTAGGTTGTCTAGAAGGAATTGATCTAAACAATAAGACCGCCCATTGTACTGTATCTTTGTAATAATTTTATATTAGTGTTTCTTATCTGATGTTATCTTATATTACACTATTCGCACCAAATCCTGAACGATTTCGATCTGTGAAATTAGTATGGAGTTTGACAGACGATTGGAATTGCTCAGGATTTGATGCGCATCATGAGGCCACAGATCTATCACATGCAGTAGGTGGAGTCTTTGTACCGTAGTAATCATTGTGTGTATTACAAGAAAAAAAAATTACGCATGAAACGCGTTTGTCGACACAATTATTTTCAAAATTCCATTATAGAATGTAGCTCTTTGCAAAATTTACATAAGTGGAAAAATCATATTCCGAATTTAATGTATGTGTTGACTTAAAAAAGATAAACAATGCTTTACTATATTCTTTTTGCTGCACTAACCCGTGCGAAGGACAATTTTTAAAAACCTATTTAGAGGCGAATAATTCCACCCATGCCGGGAATCGAACCCACGACCTCAGTTAGGAGAGCGCTCGCTAACCGTGCCGGCGCCCTCCTGAGCTAATGGGCAAGTACCGGCATCAGCGAAATTTCGAACCTCTTTACAATACTCCCTGTTTTATCTACAGGCAGCGAGCCTGTAAATAATACATAGGTCGCGGGTTCGAGTCCCGGCATGGGTGGAACTTTTAGCCTCTAAAAAGTTTTTCTAAAAATACTTTTTTTACAACATTTTCGAAAGTTACAATCATCGGCATTTTTTCGGTGATTCTAGTATAACGACTTTTCGCTGTAAGGGACCAAAAATCTTTCAGGGAAGAAGTCCCCAGCCACAAGAGCTGTACAAACACGCGAGTTACTGACTTATACATATTTGCGTAATATCTCTGGAGCGAGTCTGGGCGGGAGCGGAATTATGGGACGGCTTAAAACACTAACGGAAGCACAATGATACATAATATTGAGGCGCTTGTGGGGGTACTAACTAGCGCCGACAATGGGATATAAATCATTACTACAATTATATTATACAGCGTTTTTTTATTAATTAAGAACTGTCTCTTTGTGGATGTCTGTTATTGGCCCTGTGAACTGTATTTTAATTATTGTGATCAAATATAAAATATAAAATTTGCTGCAACGCTGTTGATATAAAATAAAATAAAAAATAAATAAATTACTTGTTTTTTTAATACGTTTTTTTTTTCAAAAAAGAAACATAAAAATTCTTAATATCTATTCTGTGATAATGATTTTTAGAACATATAGTCTTTCCGCTAGAAACGGCTGTTTTTGCCGGAAATCGATTAAAGTCCTAGATTGTTGATCCTAGGTTCTAAAAATACTAAACTTGTCACAGTTGTTAAGATTTCTCAAACTGCAAAGCAGGTACTCGGGGCTGCAAGTGATGAAAATTACTTCAGCCAGATGTCGCTGCCTATACGTAATACAGTGAATATTGTAAAGAGGTTCGAAATTTCATTGATGCCGGTGAGTCGCTCATTAGCTCAGTAGAAAAGAGCGCTGGCACGGATAGCCAGAGGTCTCGGGTTCGAACCGGCAATTTTTAGCCTCTAAATAGGTTTTTAAGATTTCTCATGTTCAATTTTAGATAAAAAGATATTATAATACGTGCTATGATTGTTATTCCATTCGTGGCGCTAGTTACCACCCCGATCCAGCTTAAGTAAGAGACACACCCGTATTTTCCTACGTTTGAATGTGAAAATACACAGAGATCACTTTTTGAAATAAAATGCTTAAAGATTATATTAAACTAGGGGTGCTTCACACCCTTTCAATGCGAGATGGCATCATTCTTTTTTTTACATCCGTGATTATGATTCACTCATCTTTCCACACAGAACAATTAAATGTTTCCAGCACGACGTTTTTTTTTACTCAGTCACATACATGTGTCACAGTTCTTTGTGATGGATACTTTTTTGCGCGACGCACGCTTTAATCTGTGGTGTTGATTGGAGCGAGGCGTATCTAAGCTAAGATGGCGACTGCGGTTTGTTTGTCAGTGCCATCATAATTTAACGAAATTCTCCATAATCCGAATTTTACGGATATATGTTGTCGACTCGAAATCAATATTTTTTTACATTTGTTATTCATGTAAGGTTTCGATCGAGTCTACCGTACCCCTTGATGAAATTATTAATATAGATTTATGTTCAAACTGGTCAGTTGTCCATTAGTCAGACTTAATGCCTTAAGCATTAAGTAATGCTTAAGGCATTAAGTCTGACGTATTATACTTTTTTAAATAAAACAAAAGTAATTAAGTAACAATAATAATATACAGTGAATTATTCGCAGAAGATAATCATTACAAATTTACTTTAAAAAACGCCAAGCCAAGATGGCGCCTCCCTTTTTTTATAGTGACGTCATCACATTAAGGTTTCATATCTTCATGTTAATCTAATTGGCCACGTGAATCTCAGTAATAGTGTATTAATCAAAATTAATAGAAATAAATTGTAATAATTTAACTGTATTCGATAATAGTAATAGCTAGACATTGAAGTTATAAAGCGTCGCCGATACTATGTGGCTAGTATTAGTAGTAGTCAAAAAAGATAGGAACTAATTTTGTATTAAAAATATCTCTGGAACTACAGAAAAACTACGGAAAAAATTAAAAGAATTCTATCACGTTGACAGTAGACTGTCAATGCTCTACATTAGTTAGTCATATTAGAAAAGTGAAACCACGTAATGTAATGTGATGTAATGTAATGCAAAGTAACGTAATGTAAGTTGTGTATGTACCAAACTGACCTGATCGTGGTCATGTCGCGGTTAGTAGTGGTTGTGAAAACAAAATGGCATATGTATCCATTTAGAAAATGGGTGCATAATGTGGGTTGATTATAGTATAGTTTAGTGTGGCAAGTGTGTAAAATGTTACGGTCTTATTTATCAGTGGCGCCTTCATTCACACCCACTAGATGGGGAGACTAGACGCTGTATAAATAACCTCATTAAGTAGATGCAAAGGCCAAAGTATATTATAACATATTTTAAACTTTCGCGACTTGAACTCATAGTTAGAATATTTTCGGGGCTTAATCGCGATGTAGTTTATTGCTATTTTACCTCGACGTTTCGACGACGTTACAGTCATCGTGGTCACGAGAAGACTGATTTCAGGCTACCCTCAATCAGCCATCACAAAGCACTATTAGGGTTGCGACAGACTACACAGACAATGTCGGACGATAAGCCATGCGATCCTTTTTCTTGATGACCGGATCCCACGTTTGCGACAGGCAATCAATTACTACGCGATTAAGCCACGAAAATATTCTAACCAAAGTATATTATCGATAAATTCGTGATTCCTTAAAAGACTCTAAAGACTGATTAAAATAATCTGTGGTCGAGATTTGACAAGGAAAATACGTAACCACAGATTGAATAAAACGACTCTAAGGAGTGCTTTAGTGTTTTTTAAACAAGACCTTAAGAGTGTCTTCGGTAAGCGCGCGTGGTAATTAAACCCATACTCTCTTTTTCCGAGAGAAATCCTGTGCCCTTCGCCTTCTTAGTGTGTCGATGGCAAGCCATCGTGTTGAAAAGATTTAATTAAAACTGTTTTTACACGGATTTAAGCTCGTTTATTAAATTTTTATAATTTTCCGACGTTTCGGCACTTTTTCAGGTGCCGTGGTCTCGGATGACTGAGGTGACAGGCGTCTTTTAGGAAGCATTAACGGTTAGTTTCCTACCCTCGGCAAAGAAAAGATTTGCCAATAAGTGTAAGGGATTCGCTGATTGTTGCCCAATGTCTGCCAGACGTACGGGCTCATTGAGACCCTGTGCCCTGCAGGGGGACGTATTTAGGCTACATAAAAAAAGAGTATTTTCGCTTATCCCTTGCACCGCACCGCGTTAGTTATCGAAGCGGACAATGGTTCGCTGCATCGCGCTACTCAAACACAATATCAGACGCAACGTGAGCGAAAGCGCTCGTACAACTTTCAGCCAGTGTGCTTTACGTACCTATTATGGCTAAGGGGGGCTCCAGGCTTCCGTCTGGCTCTCACATTCCAACAATTACGAAACATTGATCTACGCCTTGATTGTGTAACTTTTAACGTATACAGCTGTGTGCGAAAGTACAATCTTTACTTAACTCTGCTTTATATATATCTTAGGCGTAATATATATCACTCATAGGGGAATCGGGATTTCAGTGCCGATTTTAAGATACATAGTACGACAAAGTCCAAAAGATATTTCGATTTGTTCACAGATGTATACGTTAAAAGTTACATAATCAAAAAGTAGGACTTAACTTAAGTTCTTATATTGACAAAGCCCGAGCCGAGTAAGAGATTTCTTTCAGGAAACCTTGGAGAGCCGGAGTACAAACACCCCACGTTGTGCGCCATCGAAGTGGTTCTAGTGATAAATTAACAATAAAATATGAATATCTTTCATAACGGTGTGTTAATTTTAAAACTGTAGAAATAAACCAATCAGAATAAATAGGAAGAATTTGCAAGGCAAAAATTGTCAGTAGTGTTTCGTTAAAGGGTGAAGTAGTAAGCGGTAGTCCAAAAGAAATGTAGAATAGTGACGTTATTTTGAGATTAAAATGATAAGACAGAATGAAGAAAGTATCAAAAATGTTGTGAACATGTCAAATGTGTTGCTTCGTTACAAAACCAAGATTGTTGTGCCGCTGAAAAGCAGTCTAAGGTGGCATTGGAATTAGAATAATCGGCATTATGGAAATATTTTCATTAGCAGTCACCGCCGCGTAGGTCTTAAAACTTATCAATACATCATCGTTTTAATCTTGAAATATGTACCTTAAAGGCGACGGGAATTTCTGGGCCTGATTGTAAATGGTTGAGATATGGTTTAAAAAAAGCGTTATATTTTTCTATTTTAAAATATAAAAAAATGAGCTCAATTCACTATCTGGAAGATGAGAAATCTTAAAAATTAGTTTATGTCCCTAATAAAATAGGATATCTATTACTTTAATCGATTTGTGGGAATGTATTTAATAAAAAAACTTACATCAGATGATTTATTTAATCAAAGTAAATAAATACATTATAATTTACATAATGTCAACCGTTTAAAAATATCAAACTATTTATTAACTTGCCATGTTACCAAAAATTTAATTGATCTAGTGCGTTATGAGTTTGTTTTCCTGTTGTTTTTGATACTATAATTCTCCGACCAGTGCTTTCTTTCTACGGATTTCTGATCTTGCTTAACTTGTTCGACCCTTGCTATTATAACGGACACGGAATTTTAGTATAATTTATTGTCTACTTGTTGCATAACCTCACTTTTACTAAATCTCTTATAACTCTGCTCTCAGATTGCCAAAATCCGCAGAATTTCAGAGATGGTTTGATAATATATAAGCTCTAAATTGACATCACTTTCATTTTTTTACACCTAGGCCCAAGAATGTATGAAAGCGTATCCGTCTCTTTTAAATTTGTATCTTAATCTCAAGAAATGAAACAATTTGAACACATTTTTCAACACTTGGTAATTCCGATTCCTTATCAAGCAAATCTATCTTTCCGTAGAATGTCTTTATTCCTGATCAGACAGGGAAGTACTAAATGGTAGTTAGTTAAAAAGAAAATATAATAACTATTAAAATTTTTGGGAAATTAACTACTATCCATCTTATTTAAAAGATAATCTATTTGCCATCAGTAGAAGAAGAAGGCAAAAATAGGCGGGTCGTGGCCTAGCCGAATCGAGTGATTGGAATCAATCACTTGAGTTAAGCAACAACAGGCGCGGTCGGGTGCAGGATGTGGCATTTTTTCCGAGCGTTTCCATGCTTCGCAAGGCATGTTAAGCCGTTGGTACCGGCTGTCATGTAATGGCACTCGTTAAGCCATGTCGGAGGCCCTATGGGCGGCTTGATAACTTCTGACAGTAAGACTCGCCACTGTCTTACCATCCTCCACCAACCCGGACTTGGCCCCCGTGGTGGAGTATGGCCTATCTTTCCTGCGGTACAGGAAGAGACCCGTGCCCCAGCAGTGGGGACATACAAGGGTTAATATCATCAGTTTGGTACAACAAATGTAGAAGTCACCAAATTCGTAAAACATGCCAAAAACTACGAAAAATCACGAAAGATAAGTAGGTGATTTGGATAGCACTCTGGGTTCTCTACCTTTGGCCTTTGGCTTGACTTTAAGGGACAGCCGATATTATTATGCTAGAGAAGTCTCAAACTTGGGTGTTTACATCACGTAATCTTTACTAAAAAAAATTGGATGAGAATCTATCGCATTTTCGTAACATCTAGGTACCTAAATTATCGTCGTTCTCAAAATTCCTCCAAGAAAATAGCAAATCGAAACATACATATTCGTCTCCCTCAGAATCTGGCATCTGAATTTTCGGTTGGTATTTTTTACATGAGTTGATAATCTTAAATGCCTTTGCACACGAGGTTTTTGAACGCGGTGATGCCGCGCGTAGAACGCAATCCGGACGCTCATCAAACGCAAGACCGCTAATACGCGCAGGGGACGCGCTCAACATAAACGCACGTCGATCGCATAAAAAAACGTCGTATGCAAACGACACGATTTCATCGAACTGGTACGTTTACTAAGGCCGTTGTGCAAATGTTCTTTGAATACGAGTCCAACTAAGTCGTCCAGTTATTGCATTTTCACATGTATACGTTTTCTGTTTAAACTGACCGGCCGTCATGCTGACTTGCCGTTGATGACGTACTTCCGTGCACGGTGTACTTCCGGTTTCGAAGACTTTGGTTCTTTTTTTTGCTTTAAAAATTATTAAATCAGCCCAAATCAAAAATTCGGCCCAGGCTCTCAAAACTGTCTATCTTATGGAAAAAATTATAAAAACATAATCATCCGTGCACGGCGTACTTCCGGTTTCGAAAACTGGTTCTTTTTTTGCTTCAAAAATTATTAAAGCAGCCCAAATCAAAAAATTCGGCCCAGGCTCTCAAAACTACCTATCTTATGGAAGAAATTATAAAAACATAATTCATTTTTTGGAACAGTGCCCATTGTGGTTTTTCATGTTTCCTTATAAAAAAAATGTCGCCGGTTAACGTACGGCCATCGGCGGCGAGACGGGTCGTCGCAGAACTATTGGTGATAATAGCGCTTTATTGTCATTCCCCGCACTCGCCGTGCCGTTTTGCGCCCACGTTCACGTAAACGAGTCTATAGAAATCAATACATTACTCCTGCATGTGAAAGGAGCCTTAAGGTTATCGTCAAATGTTAAACCGGCCAATCTTGGAATTCCGCATACAGTTCCTTTTCAGGTATGCATACGAGTATTTTCACTTTTCCTCCTTGTATTCTTTTATGTTTTTCTCTGACTGCCTTGTTGATGCAGCGGTTAAGAGCTTGGCCTCCCAGTAGATCATAGGTTTGATCTGCGTAGGGGCCGGCACACCAAACGATTTGTGTAAATGACGTAGCGTAGGCCTTACAAGGTATTCTTATTTGGGTTGTGTTCATACTATGTTATTTTTGTATACTACGTAGGAACATAGGTATTGTTAAAGGAACGCGAAAGGAAGTTAGCGAAAAATACTTCGGGTAGGTACGGTCTGAATATTTGAATTGCATGTTAGTCGCCCGTATCGTAACGTAATAATAATGTAATAGAGTGGTGAGCCAGTAATTAAGTATAGTAGTTGTTTAACAAGAATAAGAATATTTTATTTCCACAAACCTTACAGAGTACATAAATTACAACTAGTTTATGAATCATAAACATTATATTAGCTTCTGTTGCTATGCTAGGCTTGACATCTGTATTACAGCAAGCAGTGCCAACGCCCCGATGAGATGGGTCATTTTCTAGTTACATAAGTGATCGTAGCTATAATTTATTGCTTAGAAAATAAATTAATATTAATAAAAACAATTTAAAAGCAAAATCAAACTAATAGAAGTTATTTGTTCCTCTCTTTTTGTTTGTTTGTTTGTTTGTTTGTTTGTTTGTTTGTTTGTTTGTTTGTTTGTTTGTTTGTTTGTTTGTTTGTTTGTTTGTTTGTTTGTTTGTTTGTTTGTTTGTTTGTTTGTTTGTTTGTAAGTTTGTTTGTTTCTTTCTTTGTTTGTTTGTTTGTTTCTTTGTTTGTTTGTTTGTTTGTTTGTTTGTTTGTTTGTTTGTTTGTTTGTTTGTTTCTTTGTTTGTTTGTTTGTTTGTTTGTTTGTTTGTTTGTTTGTTTGTTTGTTTGTGTGTGTGTGTGTGAGGGTGTGTGTGTGTGTGTGTGTGTGTGTGTGTAGAGAGAAGGTGTGTTGTTTGTATTGTAGGTGTTCAAGTAATTGGTAAACTAATCAATATGAATTATTATTTTCCCTTTTAACTACTGATAGATAACAGTTTTTTATGTAGCCTATAAACGTCCCGCTGCAGCGCACAGGCCTTCTCTCAGAGACAGAGTATGAGCTTGATTATCACGCGTATACCTACCTACACACCTTGGATTGACAATTTTATGCGCTGAGGTGTTAAGAATCTCAGTCACTCAGGTTTCCTCACGATGTTTTCCTTCGCCGTTTGTGAGTGGTATTGCTACTATAATTTCACAAATGTACATAACTTAGGAAACAAAGTCATTGGTACATGCCCGCATTGGGAATCGAACCTGAGACTCTCGCTTCCGAGGCTTTTGTCCGACCCGCTGGGCTACCACCGCTTCTCGTTTAACAGTTTCGATCTATCGATATCAACCCTTGTATACCCCCACTGCTGGGGCACGGGTTTGGTGGAGGATTGTAAGATAGTGGCGGGTCTTACTGTCAAAAGTTATCAAGCCGCCCATGAGGCCTCTGACATGACTTAAACACTGCCATTACATTACAGCCGGCACCAAAGGCTTGACGTGCCTTGCGAAGCACGGAAGCGCCCGGAAATATGCCATTAGCGGTAGTCACGGGACCGTCACCCACCCTGCACCTTACCACGCCTGTTGTTGGTTAACTCAAGTGATTGATTTCAATCACTCGGTTCGACTAGGCCACGAGCGCTTCACTAGGCCACAAGCCCTTCGATCTTGTTTACGTAAATGCCATTATTATACATAACAAAATAACTTATTTTTTTACCACGGACAGACAGAACATTTTTATCTAAGAATCCCAAGTGTTCGTTAAATTGTCATAATTATCTTAGTATATACCCTACATTGAGGCCCTTGTTTCAATTCTTAGTTAATCGTTACCATACCCTTTTCAAACTAATAACGTAAATAGTAAATATATCCCTTTCCCTGATTTGTCCCTGATTAGCCATATTCCTTATACCAGACTTTCCTAACTGGTCATATTCCTTACTCGTGTTACTATAAACCTGAAATTAAATAAAAAATGTTTTTATTTTAAAATATCTCCCGAATCTGGATCAAAATCCCATACGTCGTAATTATGTCGTAATTATTTCGACAACGTTTCGTTTATTAGATTCTAGGCCCAGGCCTTAGAGTCTAACACTTACGTAGTTATATAAGCACGACAATGGTTGTTATTCGCCTCAATTTGGTAGTCTACACCGTGGTAAACAAATAGGCATGTCTTGCGGGTTATACCATCGCAATGCGATTGGTTACTAGACTACCGATATTATTATTTATTTTAATTCTTTATTGCACTAATTACATGAGTATATGTACAAGGGCGTGCTTAATGCAAGAAGCATTCTCTTCCAGCAAACCTTTGGTGTTGAAGAGACTGGCAAAGGGTAGTGCAGGAAAAGAAGGTTGAATACAATAATAAACTTACATAAACATAGGGAGATACATTAACTTAAACCTACAGGGGCAAGGGTCTGAATAATAAAAACATATAAAAATCTATTTAGAAGCTAAAAATTCCACCCGTGCCCACGGATAGCCAGAGGTCGCGGGTTCGAATCCCGGCATGGGTGGAATTTTTAGCCTCTAAATAGGTTTTTAAATTGTCCTTAGCACGGGTTAGTGCATTAAAAATAACATAATAAAAAAATATGATAAACCTACACAAACAATAATACATAGGTATATAAATAAATAAATAGATGTAATAATTAACCGATAGTGTGAATCAAACGACTATTAACATACTAATATAACTCTATTGAACAACCATGTATTTTAGAGACTCACTCCTGAGTTGACTTGCTTTCGACGTGCGTTTGCCGCGACGGGTCATTGTTTCGATACGTTTCCGTCCGTCATGCAGGCTGCCCAAAACGTGGGTATCGCTGTGGAACGTACGTGTCACAATATTGTCGGTTGCCACGTCACAGCCTGGAAAGGAGTCCCCGAATTTTTGAACCAAAACTTTCGTAAGAACAACACATTGTAGACTTTTAGTCAGGATCTCCTTACGGGTGTTGTTATATCGGAAGTGTCCGACCAGGTGTCGCTCCGATTCGCAGAGCTTAATAATGGTGAGCAGAGACGGAGCTCGCGTCGTCGGTTGCTCATCTCACACCTGGTCGGACACTTCCGATATAACAACACCCATAAGTAGATCCGGACTAAAAGTCTTCAGTCCTCGAATTGGTTCCCTGCTAAGTATTCTGTGAAGCTCTTGCATCGGTCGCATGGAAAAAAACCTATGAAAAACAAGAGGGAAACCAAACGAATGTCTAATGAGAGACCAGACGACTCAATGGAGTCGGTTTTGTTTATTTGAGTGTCAAGAAGATGATTGTGTTCAAAGCGGAAATTTCCATTATTATTATTATTATGGCACGTTTATAATAATAGTTTATAAACATTTATAATAATAGCCTCTCCTTATGAAATTGTTATGTTTGCTATTGTAATATAACTTACATAGGTATGTCGTTATCCCCAGTGATGATAAGGTAAAAACACTTTGGTTATGTCGGTTGATCACGGCCGGGATACTCTCTCAAGAAGGGCGTGCCTTGGGAGAGACCTGTGTCTAGCAGTAGACTGGACTGAATGATTAAATGATAAAATAAATAAATATTCATGGACATAATACACATATCTCGTTAGCCCTATACTAAATACAACACGACGACAGATTTAATGCAATAAATAAATAACATCCAGGACCCGAGAGAAACTAGAAAAGTTCGTTTTCTAGTTTGACCCGGCCGGAGATCGAACCCGAGACCTTCGGTTTTCCGGTCAGGCGTGCCAAACCGCTGCGCCACCGAGGCCGTCAATTAATTGAACAACATTTTTATAATTGTTAACGGAAGCGGCGGTAGCGGTGCTGTGCATGCTAATTGTGAAGGAAAACATCGTGGGGAATCCCGCGATGCTTTGGCTCCTGCCCCGCACGCATTGACTAGTCTTTCCTGTGGGCTAGGCCGACTAAGCTGTTAAATAATAATATCCCAGGCACTGCAGCGCCCAAGTGGAGGTGCCACTGAACGCTGTATAAATGATCTCATTACGTAGATGCAAACACCTAGAAATTGGTGTTTATAAAAATGTTGAGGTATTTCGGAAAAGATAGATAGATAGAAGATAGAATATTCTTTATTGTACACAGAAATTACAGTAACAGAAATTATATAAAAAATATAGTACAAATGGCGGCCTTATTACTAAAAGCAATTTCTTCGAGGCAACCATAGACGGAGACATGAAAGAAATTAGAGACGGGTAGTCGGTGCAATACAGAAATATTGAAACTAGGAATTCAATGAAAAATTAGGAAAAGAGTAGGTACTTATTGTTGTTAAGAAACATAATTATAAAGCTGTTTCCCACACTGTGGCGCGGCGGCGGCAGGCGGCATCGATGTGAGCGGAAATTGGGCCCGACCGACTGGTGCTTTGTACCGGCTCCAGCCAGACGGAGTGTGTGTACGCGCCTTTATGAGGCTCGGCTGATAAGGGCCTATCGAAATTCATTACCAGCCTCTTATAGGGGCGCAGTGCGCACCAGAAATTGAAACGTCCTACGCTAGACCAGCTTATCAAACCTGCATTGTAGTTGTTACAGCTTTGTACTAACCTACCGTGTGTTAATTTAACTATAATAACTACACTATTACTGTTATACGAGGGCTGCTAGAAGAGCGGTGGTAGCGGAGCGGTGTAGAACGCCGGCTTCTCAATCGGAAGGTCGTGGGTTCGAACCCCGGCATGTACCAATGACTTTGTTTTCTAAGTTATGTACATTTGTGAAAGTATAGTAGCAATACTACTCGCTGACCGTGAAGGAAAACATCGTAAGGAAACCCTAGTGTCTAAGGAGTTAGCGTACCTCAGCGCTTGCTACGTACAATGGCCCAACTATGAGGCTAAGTGCGGAAATCTCAGGTCTAACTAACTAACTAACGAGGGCTGCTACTTATGTATGCGGAATAGAAAAAATAAACAAATGTATATGGCTTAATATGCTTTTATTGTTTTTCAAAGTATTCTCCACTATGATCGATGCACTTTTGCATTCGATGAAACCAATTTGTAAAACACTTTTTCCACTCTGATTGAGAAATCTCCAAAACGTGCTGTTTGAACGCATCTACGGCATCTTCACGGGTCGAAAATCGTTGACCACGTAATTTATTATTTACATTTGGGAATAAATAGAAATCATTGGGAGCCAAATCAGGGCTGTACGGTGGATGACCCATCAATTCTATTTTTTGACCATCCAAAAATGTAGTTGTTTCCTGAGATGTATGACAACTGGCATTGTCATGGTGAAGTATGATTCTGCGTCGCTGGTTGTTTTGGCGTATTTCTTCAAATACTTCCGGCAAACAAATGGTCGTGTACCACTCCGAATTAATATATTATAAACAGATTTTGAGTCGCCTCCGTTGAATTTTTTTAAGGTTTTCTTGCACCATGTAATATCCTATGAATGCTCGTCATACATATGCCCAGAATAGCCTCTATCTCGCGATACGTAACATGGCGGTCTTGCATTATTAGTTTTCGCACAGCTTCAATATTTTGTGGCACAACCACCGATTTCGGGCGACCTTCTTTAACTTCGTCCGTGAGCTTACTGCGCCCGCGATTAAACTCACTAAACCAGTGATACACAGTCGTTTTTGATGGAGCTTCACCACCAAAAGTCGAAGTTAATTGATCGACGCACTGTTGTTGCCTTAAACCACGCCGAAAATCGTAATAAATCATAGCACGAATATTTTCACGAGTGAGTTCCATTTTTTCAGCAATATGATATTTTAAACCCAACAAAAACAAAACACATAATTAGCAGCCTATGTACTCGTATATTAATCGGGTCAAATCTCGATTATTTATCAGGTAAAACGTAATTACCTTATTTCCCGACGTTTCGGCAGCGTTACAGTTGCCGTGGTCCCGGGTAGACTCGAAATACCACACTATCACTATAATAATAATTGAGGCGAATAACACTATAATTTAACTATAATTTTATTAATGAATCATGTATAATCATTATACATAGAAATAATTTCATTTGTTTGTACTTCTACTTCTTTCTTTGATGTATTGCTCCAGTGTATCTAAAGGTTGTCTGGAAGAGACTTTTAGTGATAAGGCCGCCGTCTGTACTGATAGGTTAAGAAATATCTGTGTGATTTCCTTTTTATGTACAATAAAAGTGTTCTCTATCTAACCTTCTATTTAGAATTTAACAACGCCCTAATCGACATCCCTGCATATTTAATATTTCTTTTGCATTGAACTGTAATATATATTTTTATATGTTAGTATATTATCTAAATATTTCTCCCTTCTACCCGTTATTTCATTTTAAACACCCTCTGCTAAGCTTGAAAGTGATATGTTCGCCTTTGTAACAAAGTTATGTACTAAAATCACAATCGGACATTTTACTCATCACGGCGCAGAAACTGTGAATTAATGAACGTTACAAAATAAATTTAGGTGTAAAAAACTATGTAATTATTAGACTCTAGGGTCACGTGATTATGTTGTGTGGATGTTATATGTTATAATCATTAATAGTATACATTCGCTAATTGCATACATTTGTTGATACATTTCCTTCGCCAATCGTTCTTCCTTCGTCCTGTGCAAAAACTAAAATGCAAAGGTATTTAGTGACGCCAGCCTCGACGTAACCCGACATTCATTAGACGTGCTATAAATATGATTTTAGATACCTTAAACGTAATCTCCTGCAATTTCAAGTAATGAAAGACTTCTAACGATGCACAAATTGAATTGGCCCGTCAAAATTGGTCTAAGGCTGTGTTCACACTGACCCACGAAGCGCTAGTAAAACTTTCATGTCGCTGTTGAAATCCACCTATGGTATACTCCAGATTATGTTACTTACAACCGACAAATTAGGCGTTGAAAATCTTTCCATCCAGTATTCTCTTGAAAAAATATCGAGTGAGCGCGCCCCCTAAAAAAACTTGACTACACCAATGAAAATGTAATTTCGCCGTCGTTTTAATGGATAGAGACGTCTGAGACCTTGATGCGAAATTTAATATTATGTTCGAAGATAGTCAGAGGTAAAAAGAATGGAGGAGATGGCGGTATGATTGTCGTGGGACGTCGAATCGTGCAAAAGTCACGGAGCCTCGACGTTTTGTCTAGACGTGAGCGTGGTATGAAGAAAGATGGTGTTTTTATCCGAGGAAAACAGTATTGACACTATCTTCACATCATCATTTTCATTATCAACCTATTATGTCCCCACCGAGGGGCACGGGTCTGGTGGAGGCTTGCAAGACTAGTGGCTGGTCTTACTGTTAGAAGTTTTCAAGCCGCCCTAAGGCCTCTAACTTGGCTTAACGACGCCCATCTATCGACGGCAGCCGGCACCAACTGCTTAACGTGCCTTGCGAAGCACGGAACCGCTCGGAAAAATGCCACTAGCGTTAGACATTAATAGTTTAAAATAGGAAGCGGTGGTAGCGTAGCGCTAGAACGCCTGCTTCTCATTCGAGAGGTCGTGGATTCGAATCCCGGCATGCAACAAATGACTTTATTTTTTAACTTACGTACATTTGTGAAGTTATAGTAGGAATACACTGGCTAGCGGTAAAGGAAAACCTCGTGAGGAAACTCTAGTGTCTGAAGTGTTATCATACCTCAGCGCCTGCTACGCACAATGACCCAACTATGAGGCGAAAATCTTAGGTCTAACTATGGTTTACAATACAGCTGTAACCTTTTACCATCTGCCTACTGTTGTTATCTCTAGCTCTAAACAGTTTGAAAATTTCTAGAGTTCTGTACCCGAAGGGTGTAAACAGGACCTTGTTGACGACCTCTGCGGCGCAGCGGTAGCGCATCTGCCTACCATGTGAGAGGTCCTGGGTTCGAACCTCGGCAGGGAATTTAAACAAACCCAGGTCTTGCATGTTTACATGTTTGTGATGTCGCTGTTTCTGGTTCCCAAGATACAGGGTATCCTAGTGTGGGGCCGGAAGCAATGTATGTGCCGGTATGTAAATGTTATGTTGTTTTCGTCTGTCTGTCAGTATGGTATATGAGGACTGGTATATGGTAGGGAATGACTGAAAATCAGCGCTGCACGCACCTCGAGCCACCAATAGCATTAGCTGAGTCGTTACCTTTTGCCTCACTAGACTAAAAATAAATAAGACGATACATAATGTTTAATGTCAATTTTAAGCTAGTTTGTGAATGGCAATAAAATTATTTTTATTCTTATTCTGGTAGTCACTTTATCTTTCTATAATATAAAAATGAATGCCTGAATGTGTTGGTAAGCGCAAATCTCGAGAGCAGCTGAACCGATTTCGCTAATTCTTTTTTTAGAATATCCTTGAAGTACGAGGATGGTTCTTACGGAGAGAAAAAAAAAGAATCCACTCCTAAGCGGGACGAAGTAGTTGCTGTTGCTGGGTCAGCTAGTTGTATATAAAAATGGAAACTTTGTACATAAAAATGGAAATCACAGAGATATTTTTTTACCTCAGAGTACAGACGTGTAGGCGTCACGTGACTTATTAAAGTTACAGGAGTAAATATGGGTGTAGATGAAGACACCCTGTGTTGCTCTCCCAAGGGCCGGCGAAGGCTATGTCAGCCTGTAAGATCCTCGAGGACGATGCGGCGCTGTTATTAGATTCTGATGAGCTGTTGACAACGGTGGAGCTTTTGATTGCTTTTTGTTTAAGCCTTTTTGCTCCGCTTCGTTGTTAATGGCCGGATTCACCGGATAACCGTAACTGCACGACACCGTTGGACTAGCATTCATACAACGTTCACACAACGTTTATACATCTTACTCTGTTAATTAAGGACTTTGAAAATACTAAGTTTGGAGTTCGGTATCAACCCTTGTATGTCCTCACTGCTGGGGCACAGGTCTCTTCCTGCATCGCAGGAAGGTTAGGCCATACTCCACCATGGGGGCCAAGTCCGGGTTGGTGGAGGATTGTAAGACAGTGGCGGGCCTTACTGTCAGAAGTTATCAAGCCGCCCATAAGGCCTCTGACATGGCTTAACGACTGCCATTATATGACAGCCGGCACCAACGGCTTAACGTGCCTTGCGAAGCACGGAAGCGCTCGGGAAAATGCCACTAGCGGTAGTCACGGGACGCTCACCCATCCAGTACCTGACCGCGCCTGTTGTTGCTTAACCAAGTGATTGATACGAATCACTCGATTTTCCTAGGCCACGAGCGGTTCAAGTTTGGAGTTTTTTTGTACATTTTTCTCCAAAGTGATCTAGATTTTGAAATGGTCACCCAGTTTGATCTGTAATGTTCATGAAGCCGCAGTATGTGCGCTACTTTGAATTAAACCTTTTCATTTCATTTCCAGTCCGATCCGATGTTGGCGTGCCGTTACGGTTATCATCCAATGTGAAACCGGCCTGTGTTGAGAAAAGTTTAATTTTATTGTTTTTTAATTACTTGCGATGTACATACAAGTTAGCACATTAAACGACTTCTACGCTAGTATTTTATTAGGTTACATTTTATTACTAAAATTAATTTGAGGGTAGACCACCTACGCTCATTGCAATAATGGGCATTGTCACATCTTGTTTTTTATTCTATAAATCTAAAATATAGACTAATAAGTTTAAGAAACGAATTTGAATATTTTCTTAATTTTTGATGTAATTATTTTTTTATTAATTATTTAAAGTTTAAGTATGACGTCACCATTGGCATTATGAACGTAGTTCATTGAATTTATTCATGAAAAAAAAATTTGACGTACAAACAGTTTAGTTGGGCTATTTTTCGAGTTATTTTCGCAGGTCGGAACGAAGCACTCTTTAGATTCTATGATTATCTTTAGTATTTTTCTTTAGAATCGAATATTTATTGTTTGCGAACGTTATTTTCTGTTTTTGACACTTTTGAGTTTGACAGTTGTTGTTGACGAATTTTTTTTAAATATTTGTAGGCAATGGAACTACCGCTTTAGAGTCAATCATGACGTCGTTGAAAGAAAAATTAAGTTAACATTATTTTGCGATAAATATTAATAATCCGTTTTTATTTTACCTATTTAAACCTCTAATAGTAATCAGCATCCCTATTCCTCGAAATGGTTTTCACTTTACGACAGTCAATACCTCCCTGATCAATGCCCATTGACTGCACTCACCTCTTCAGTCTACTCGTGACCACGGCAACTGCAACGTGAGAAATTAGGTGCTTTCGGTTGTCATACCAACTAATGATTGTTCTTTCAAAGTTGTTTCAAAGAGAAGAAAATGAGGGAGATAAAGAGTAATAGGAAACAAAAAACCGGCTAAGTGCGAATCTGACTCACACACTGCTGCCGACCGTCCAATTAATCCTACTAATATTATAAACGCGAAAGTTTGTAAGTATGGATGGATGGATGCTTATTACTCTTTCACGTAAAAACTACTGATTAGATTTTTATGAAACTTAACAATATTACAGCATATACATCAGAATAACACATAGGCATTTACAAAGACATTGTGTGATATTTTTCAAATGCGACCCAAAATTTAGTTATGTGATAATTTGAATGTCATAACGTTAGTTCTTTTGTTCGCCACGCTAATATAAGCTACTCGAAATACTTATCCTGTGCAGACGAAGTCGCGGGCAGCATCTAGTCTTTTAAAAGTTTTTTAAAAAGCTATCAATTTATTGATAGCTTTTTCTACATTATGTCTAATTTTTAAAATTTTAAATACAAGATAGGACAGGCTAAAAGCAGAGCGTACATCCTGTGGTGTGTCATTGTTGCCACAAAGGGCAACTGAATCAGCGTTGTGCTGAGGGTGTGAGCGCTCAGCGCTGGTTTTCAGTCAGTGCCTGCGGTGTATATTACAAGGTGGTGCGTAACAAATAAATTGCACTGTTAGGTAATACGTCGTAACAACATATATTCTGTGAGAAATTTAACTGAACTATTACGGTTCTAAAGATATACCTTTTAAAGGTCGGTCGGACGGACGGACAGATAGACAAACAGACAGAGGAGGCAGAGTCATAGGGTCTCGTTTGAAACGGGACGGAACCCTAAAAAGAGAGACAGAGAAAAAAAATTTCATATTTCTCAGCACCGTGGGTTTGCTCTCTACGAGATCCGCGCTACTGATGGCTACCAACCGTCGTTGCTTAATTTTATCGATCCATTTGATAAATAAAAAAAGTTAATTAAATTTTCCGGGTACTTCGTATCTTCCCCTTTGCTAATACATCCCCCATTTGGTCGATGTATGTCCGCCTAGGACGTCTCTTACCAGCCCTTCCACTCACATTCGCAATATATATTTGTTTCGTCAATCTTTCTTTCTTCATCCTCTCAACATGTCCAACCAACGCAACAAAAAAGTTTTAAATAAGCAAAATTAATTTCGAAACGTAAAAGTTCTTCGTATTTATAAGTACAGACTTACCTTTTAGGGATTTATGTACACCGTGTCTTAATAGGGTGATAGTTAATGGTAAGATAGTTAATGCTAAGAACAGTAAAACTAGGATTCCCGAGACATTTCCGTAGCAATTTGTCTGCGCAGCGTTGGTAAAAGAACGATTAAATCTCTTTTGATGGCTTCTGTCCACGACCCCTGCTTACTTCCGAAACGAGCGACCATTAAGTAGCTTTGTATTTCTCGGACCCAGGTATTTTTCAATCAATGTAGACCAACTACTGACCAGTTACGGTTGCAGGTCTCTAATAAATATTAATTTATTGAGATTAACACGGGTTTCCATGTTTTACTTGCAAATAATATTTATAAATTCATCATCGACCCATTATGTCGCAACTCTCCATTGTGGGTTGCCTGGAAGAAATTGCTCTAAGCAATAAGGCCGCCAATTGTACTGTATCTTTGTTGTAATTATGTTTTGTTTGTTTTTTCTGGTGTACAATAAAGAATATTCTTATCTTATCTTGTGTCCACACCGAGGGGCACGGTTCTCTTCTCTGAGAAAGGTATAAGCCATTCTCCACCACGGGGGCCAAGTCCGGATTGGTGAAGGCTTGCAAGACTATTGGCTGGTCTTACTGTCAGAAGTTTTCAAACCGCTCTAAGGACTCTGACTTGGCTTAACGACTACCATAAATCAACGGAAGTTAGCACGAACTGCTTAACGTGCCTTGTGAAGCACGGAATCGCTCGGAAAATGCCACTAATGTTAGTCATAGACGGTCACCCATCCAGGCACTGAACGCGCCCTATGTTGCTTAGCCTCCGTGATCGCTTAAGATCACTCAGGCGACCGGGACTACGAGCAATTCTTTGTATATATTTAAAAATTACAGTGCACATATCGGCTGGCTGGATCAGTTGGCTGACTGCGCTAGCTGTCATTAGCGCTGCAGTAACTAAAAAGAAACAAATATCAACTAGGCTGCGTATTATTACAGTTCAGGAGGCATCATAGAAAAAAAATATTATAAGACTTGACTGATATCCAGAAAGTGTAGCCATAGAGTCCCACTGACACGCTTCGGATACAGAACTCTTTTTTTTATGTAGCCTATACGTCCCGTCAGGGCGCAGGCCTTCTCTCAGAGATAAAATATTGGCTTATTTACCCACAGCTTAATGTGCCCACCGCGGATAGGCAATTTCTGAGGTATTTGAATACCTCACACACTCGGGTTTCTTCGCGATGTTTCCCTTCACAGTTAGCGAGTGGTATTGCTACTGTAACTTCACAAATGAACATAACTTAGAAAACAAAGTCATTGGTACATTTCTGCACCGGGAGTCGAACCTGGTTTTCCCCCTTCCGAGTTCATTGTTCTACCTACTGGTAGCCCAATCACTTCCCTAAAACCAACAAATAAATACAGAACCCTAAAACCAACAGACAGGTGACTGAAGACCTCCATCTTTTTTGAAGTAATTTCTTCTTGTTCTTCAGGCTATATTAGTCCACTGCTGGAGATAGCCTTCCCCTAATGAGCGCCATAGCGCCTTCAGTCTTCAGTTTGCCGCATCCATCATCTGCCGGCAGTTTTTCGCAGATCGCCATCCCACTTGGTCGAAGGGCGTCCTACACTACGTTTGCCGAGTCGCGGTCTTCACTCAAGAACACGTCATTTAACAACAACGTAATTATCAAGACCCAATAAATAAATATTCATGGACATATTACACAGATCTCGATAGCCCTATACTAAGTACAACTAAATGACTTGTATTATAGGTGCTAACTCGACGATATATTTAATACAATAAATACATAGATAACATCCAAGACCCGAGACAAACTAGAAAATTTCGTATCCTAGTTTGACCCGGCCGGGGATCGAACCCGAGACCTTAGGTTTTACAGTCAGCGTGCCAAACCGCTGCGCCACCGAGGCCGTACAATAATGCAGTAAGAACGATTTATTAATACGTACTCCAGACCTATCGGTAAGTTGACCTTCTTCCCTTTCCCGTTTCGCGAGGTGACTCCCAACAGATTACCACCCACGCTCCCGGGTTCGGCCTTGCCATAAAACTTTCCCTCGGGCTAGTGGCCTGAGTCACGAAACGGTCATTAATTCCCCATAAACCCGACGAAAGTGTTAGCGCATCGGTGATGGCCGACCGTTGTAATCGGCTAGGTAAGTATTATTGGCACTTTTATGTCTCGATGGGATATCTTGTGATTAGAAGCATTAATATTGTGTGCCTGACTAGGAAGCCGGAGCGTCGTTTTTAATTTCCGATCTTTCAGCGGTCTTCAGGCGATCCACCATCAATTTAATAAACGGGTGCGCCATCGTTAGTGTCTTGATGAAGGGGTTACTAACCGATCATTAATTCTTCTACTATCCGTTCTTTAGTAAAATTGACTGGGAGCGTTTCTGATGATTCAAATGGAAAGTACAGTCTGTTAGCTTTTAGAATATACCTCGGCTACTATCGGATATATTCGTGTAATAGAAATATCGGAACTAATATGACACTTACCTTTCCATAACTTTTCAAAATAGTGAAAAAAAATTTTTTCAGACCAGGAAGTAGTATTACTCGTGTGCTTTCGGCGAAAACCGAAGCTTACTCTAGAGCCCGAGGTATATTCTAAAAGCTAACAGACTATACCGTCAACACGTAGAGGTTTTATAGACAGCAGTGGGTGTTGACGAATTTCATTTTTCTCTGTAATGATAATGGTTATTTAAAAACAAGTGAATACACAATCACAAGACTATACAGACAGGTAAAACCCTCCCCGTAGTCTGATGTTATTTCTTCTAAAAACGAACTCTACTTTTATTTCGTCCGCAAACGAACTCGAGACCTCTCCCGGCGAGGACTGACGTCTTTTCCGATTACTCGGTGCAAAAAACAGCTGACGGCGAATGTCTGGCCCCGCAGCAAAGCCAAATACTCATAGGTACGAGTGGGTAAAGTCAACTGCACCTAAACACACACATTTTTGCGCAATTCTAGGTCTTCAACAACGATCAATAAGAGCTACTTCGGCAGCCGGCTGTCACGTTCTGGATATTCGTTTGGGGAATAAAATAAACAGTCGGCGTACAGCCCACTAATGTATGGGTGGACGGGAGCGTGTATGTTTGTTCCTGTGAGAGACGATACAAATTTCATGTTCTTATAAAACACAGGCGTTTATTTTCAGAAGGTATTAAAAACACGGTTTTCATGAAAACGTTAATCTTTGGAGAACAGAAAAGCCGACAAAATATGGTCTGTCATTACATTCTTTAAAGGTATATGTTTTGTTGCTGAAATTCATAAATAATGACATTTATCGAAACGTGGTTGCAAAGAAAAACTCAAACAAATACGTAAGCCAATGTCGGGCCGTCAATTAAAGGAGATTTCTACCGCAAAATAAAAACATAAAAAACAGTAATTCTAAGATTGCCTTTCATTCCTTTTATACCTACTACTCTTTGCACATTAGCTCATTGTGAGACACCGATGCACAGTGCATACGCTACGTACGCGGCCAACTGACAAGTTTTTGAATGTTTATGAATAAATAAGCGACCACCGTCTGCCGCATCAATAGCGGCGGCTGAATGCCAAATGCTGTTCGTGACAGTTGCCACTTTCCCCCGTATTTTTGCCTCTCGCTTTTACCTACCCTGGCGCTAAAAGTGACTACGTTACGACAGAAGCACAACATGGATGTGGTCACTAAGAACAAATCATTCATTCGAATAGTTGTATGCAGCGTAGTCCCGACCGATAATTTATAGTAAAAACCTGTGTAGTCGAGATTAGTTTGCAGTGGACATGCAGGTTTTTTTTTGTTCATTTGACTAAAAAAGTCAAAGTTAGTAAAGAATTCTAAGTAACATTCTATGTGGCCAATGTGGTCCTAATTCCCGACTTCCCAGATTGCATCCAAAGGTCGTGACCATCTTGGTTCATTTATTTTAAGCAAAGGTCAGCTTTTTCTTACGAAAAATGCTTCAGGACTAATATTATGGTTAATATTATGAGCGTGTGGACAGAGGGATCATTTTTAGGTGTCCCAAAATTCCATTACTACGACCAATTGTACGGTACATACAGACTTCAAAGAACTATTTAAAACATAACCGCTTCCGTCAATACCCTGAAAATTCTTCAAAAAGATAATATAAAAGAGTTGTATCACTTTACAGAGACTGAAAGAAAGAAGTTGTTATTTTCTTTGGTAACTGTTGTCTTTTTTTTTCTTTTTCTGATATGCTGTTATAAACAATTCTATTTTTATCTTATCTTTACGAATATTTCCAAATAATATACCGGCCACCTTACCCTCTCATGTTTAAATCATCTATTGAATAACAAAGTAACAAAAAAGTCTAAAGCTGCTGCGGTCGATCCCATAAGTCATTTAGTTGAAATAATTCGTAGACTACACAATTTTAAAGCGTACAACTTAGACAATTTTCAAGCGCACAAACTTGTAATGAAAAAAAAAAACATTTTGACTTGATGTCATACGGTTTGACCCTCTGTACTTTTTATTCGAAGCCCGTCCCGTCAAATGGATGAATTTTTCGTGCAGCTAATTTCCAAACCTGCTGGCTTACCAATAAACGGCTTTCCACGAATTTTCGGCCGAAATTGCTGTAGTGAGGTTTTGGAATGAATTTCCACTAAAGTAGCTTTCTTAACCAACTTAAAAAACGTGGAGGTTTTCAACTCGACGGTTTTTTATTAATACAAAAATAATATATAAGACTACAGGAAAACAATCTTTACTAGGTATAATAAAACATTTATGAATACTATTGAGCTAATGTAGTCTCTTTAAGCAATTCTTCTTTAAGAGTGTCAATCTTGCAAAGAGGCCTTTTTCCGGTAGTCGGGATACTTATTGTTAAAAATTTTTTTTTATATTTTTTTGCTATTTATTTATCCAGAAATCTGGATTTTTTAATAAATTTTGAATAATTATCATAATTCCCGTCATAATTAATAATTTTAACTGATTTTCATAATTATTGTTTTGTTTGAAAAATATATCGTCTGATGATTCCATTTCAATTTGATGAAAGTCTTACTAATAAACTTGGTGTAAGTATTGTATAACTATGCAGTGTTTTGTCTCTTTTCTTTCAACTGAAAATTACATTTAAATGACGTGAACAATACACTGTGTTACTATACCAGGCTTATACGGTGTTCATTAGTAAGAGCCTGTAAAGAGAAATAGATTTTTGAATTGATAGCAGCAAATTACGTAAAAGATTTTTTTTATTTCGTTTTCAACAAAAATACTGATTTGATAGAAACATTTTGTTTAACAAAACAGCAAATTGTCTTCAAGTAACTCAAACTCAGCCTAAACAATTGCGCCGACCAGCTATTATATAGACGTATCGTTACATTATAAGTCAGTATAAATTAAAAATGTGGTGTTAAGCATTGTCTATCAAACAGCACTTGTACAAAAAGGAGAAAAAGTCATTAAAAAAATCAAATATTCGGATATTTAACGCAATAAAGTTAATTTTAAAGTTAGTTTGACGGCCTCGGTGGCGCAGTGGTTTGGCACGCGGACTGTAAAACCGAAGGTCTCGGGTTCGATCCCCGGTCGGGTCAAACTAGGAATCGAACTTTTCTAGTTTGTGTCGGGTCTTGGATCTATGTATTTATTGTATTAAATCTACTGTTGAGTTGGCACCTGTAGCACAAGTCATTTAATTGTACTTAGTATAGGGCTAACAAGATCTGTGTAATATGTCCATGAATATTTTTTTTATAATAACAAAAGTTGTCCTAAAATTACGGGTTTCAAGAATCGCGAATTTTTTTAATTATCCATGCAACATAATGAGTTTCGGCGTTCGATAATTAAATAAAATAATTATATTTCAAATTGAATGTAAACTTCCAATCTTGGAGAGGCATTCTATGCTGAATAAATCACGTTCGCTAAATATACCTTTGCTGTTTTACCTCCCGACCATACCGCAAAATTTAAGTCTACTTCACGACAAAGTAACTAGGACTACCTTTTTGCTAGTCGTATTTTACGACCTGTGTCAATTTAGTAGATATGAATTACAGGTGGGATAGTGGCGTCATTAGTGTAGAACTGCGAGCGTATCCAACACCCAGACATAAAAAAACGAAGCTGACACTTAATGTATTTCAGGTGAAGTAAAAGCGAAAGAAGAACCGTTTTTATTTATACAGGATGCATTAAAATTCCCTTATATTAAAAGGTATAGATTAACTCATAAATACGTACAACTTTTACTAAGGAATAGCAGAGAAATAGCTGGTTCATATATTTTTCTATTCTCTAATAGCAAACTATACGAACCAATATTTGTTTGTGATTTCTAAGTAACGTGTTTTAGTATGGAACAGCTTAAAAGAGTGTCTTCCAAACAGGGCTTATTTTGCGGTTCAGCTATTCAATGTACGTAGACATTTTTTTCTAAACAGCTATGATTTTGTAGAAAATCGTCTTCCCCGAAAGAGTGAAATCGCTCGTCAGTGCAAACAACTTTTACTTTAAGTACTGTTTCAGAATGGTGGAAAAAATGTCTGCTATTATATTTTCAAGGTGTAATATAAGTTTTAAACTGGGACAGCTATAAAGGGTAAACATGTGACTCTATTATCAAAACACCACTGTGCGTCTGTATGTCTGTCACCAGGATGCATCTCTCGAAGCGAGATAGCGGTACAAGAATTTTACACATTAAAATTGACTAATATAAATTATAAAAACCTATTTAGAGGCTAAAATTCCACCCATGCCGGGATTCGAACCCGCGACCTCTGGCTACCCGTGCCAGCGCTCTTTCCAACTGAGCTAATGGGCGACTCACCGGCATCAGTGAAATTTCGAACCTCTTTACACTATTCTCTGTATTACGTACAGTCATTGATAATTGATAATTGTCCTTAGCACGGGTTAGTGCATTAAAAATAAAAATAGTATAATAATATAAATTATGTCAGTTCTCCTAAGCATTCCAAACATAATATAATAAGCATCATATCTAAACAGTAATAATACAACTTGCCGAGAATATCGCTCGTCAGAAAAGTGTATCGCATATTTAAATGTCCTGAAATAAAGTGAAGTGTCAGAAACATTCGGAAGCTCTGAATGTTTATGAATAAATGAGGACTTGATGTCTGCTCGGGTACGATCGATGTCTGTTACTTTCTCCAATACAAATAAATAAACGAATTTAAGGGGCAGTTTAGCGTGTCGGGACAGTGACTAGGAACTGCAGCACTGAAGTGCAAGTTTTGTGAACTGTTGTCGTCTTTATCACACTTTGTTTATATGTATATCAAACAAAGAGAGACAGAAAAAACTTAAATGTAAGTTGTAACAAAGTTGTTAAGTGGCTACAAAACTACAACTATAACAATAATAATAACTAATACAACACTTTCTTCTTCTGGTCCCTAACGTTAAAAGTATGAGTATCCGATTATAATAAGAATATTAAGGTCATGTTAATAAAAAAACGAAGTAAAGTATGTGATTTGAACGTTTTTTGTTTAATTTTAATTCTTAAAAAGTAAGTTTGAAAGTGGATATTTTGCCAAAGTGACAATTTACGATACATAGTAGGTAGGTACCTCTAGGAAGTATGGTTATTTTGCGAAATGAACACTTTGCTAAAAGGACATTTTATGAAAGAGACATTCTGAAAAGTGGTCATTTTACGAAGATGACGTTATGCGACCGAGTGATATTGAGGTTACCTTAGACGCGATAATTATGTGCAAAGCACAATTTTTGCTAAAAAGGTTGCTATAACATTAAAGATTATTTAGATATTTGTATTTTTTCATTAAAACCAGTTTAATGCATTAGGTGTAAGAAAAAGAATTAATTTTCTGGTCATTAAGAACGAGATTTTTAATTCTGTATGCAGTTTTATTGTTTTTTTTTTAATAGCAATACAGATTAAGTTTGAAATGGACACTTAGATTTTTGTGAGATACTTCAAGTCGCAGCTCCTGCACTTTAATAATTTATTGATTGCTTTGATTTTTTGTGGTCGAACTTTGAAATGTTTTTATTACCAAGATATTAAGTAAAAGATGTGGTTTCAGATTGTCAATGAGGGTAAACGTTAATTAACCAGCGACTTTACAGTCTAAACAGCAACCTTTACATTCATGCACTCTACTCAGTTACGCTACGAGCGACTATGCAACAAAAATGTTAAGAGTAATGTGCTTTCGTCTGTATTTTATTGTGCGGCTGTAAAACTTCTCTTTCCGATACTTTGTTTTTCGTTGAAAGAATAGCTGCACCTTATTTTGCCGATATTGTAGGAATACAGACAGTATACCGAGACCCAAATGAAAAGTGAAGATAGACATATTTCGCATTTTTAAAAAACCTATTTAGAGGCTAAAAATTTCACCCATGCCGGGATTCGAACCCGCAACCTCTGGCTATCCGTACCAGCACTCTACCAATTGAGCCAATGGGCGACTCACGGCATCAGTGAAATTTCGAACCTCTTTACAATATACTCTGTATTACGTACAGGCAGCGACATCTGACTTAAGCAAATTGCATTACTTATTCCTTATTCCTTATTAAATTCCTTAGCACGGGTTAGTGCATTAAAAATAAAAATAGTGTAATATTTCGCATTGCGATGATTTATGAAAACCTTGGTAAATAAATGCAGTTTTTTGTGAAGTTCCTCGTCTGTTAACAATATACTTTTGTAAGATTACTTTTTTTCAACCAAGACATTATTAATTTCTGGAGTACAAATTTAAAGAAGGATTAGTTAGTCTAGTCTAAAAAGCGCCTAAAGTACAAAATCTTTGACATTCCACTTGTTCGAACTTGTTTTGCTCATTGATTTATAAAATTAAGTGGACCTTATGTGTACAATAAGATCCACAAAGAAATAAAAATACTTCACTTAAATAGATTTGCACTAAAAAAGTTTCTATCACAACTTGACTACAACCAGACCGAAAACCTATTTAAAATAATCTCATAACACATCCATTTCTTTTTTTTTTATTTTGGCGATTCTCTGATTGCATAAGTCTATGGCAATCTGTTTTCCTTTCATTGGATAACCAGTCTACCGAGATCTCTCATTGCACTCACCTGCCATTCAATTGGGTCTCACGCTCCTCAAGTCACGAGTTCGCCTACATGTTGGTTTCTAACACAGATTTTTTATGTTCTGTGGTTGCTAAGCCCATTCCGGTAATAAGTGTCGCCGCACACGGGCCACACGCGACAGCCACAAACGCCGCCACGAGAAGCTAGAAGCGGCTACAAAGGTAGCTGAAGCGCGCGACAGCCACTTGTGGCCGGTGGTCGACACTTGCAGTCGGTGGCTGCTACTTTTTTTAACCCTTGCGTGGCGTGCAGTATCATAATGGACTCTGACGAAGAAGGTTTAATTGCGCTACTTTTAATAAAAAGACGTCGTCGTAGAAGACGAAACCGTAGTTATTGGATAAATCCAGTTTTAACGAATGTACACAAATGCAACGAACATTTCGATAGTCTTCTAAACCATTCTAAAAAGTTTTTCAAAAATTTTCGTTTAAGTATAGGTACGTTTTGGGAACTACATGCTCTATTATATGCTGGATTAAAGCACCACGACACCAACATGCGGAAAAGCATCGCACCTGCGGAAAGACTAGCTATCACATTAAGGTAAGTTTCACAACAATTTCAATAAACAATTCGCAGGTTTCTTCCCAGGCCTTCACTTTTTCTCATCTATTACTATAACTATCACTTTTTGAATCCCAAATCTCAGGACGGGATTGTATCCCTGATATAAATAATTCTATATCCATATTTATCTACCTATATGAACCAAAGACTACCGTGCGTTACCGTCGACTTTACAGCACAGGTTAACTGAGGCAAAGGAGGGAGGGGCGCGGAATCGCGCGAGTGGCGTGTGGCGGCTTTTTGTGTCGACGTTTTGTGGCCGGTGCAGGCCACAAGAAGCAAGCTGCGACGATTTGTAGCGTGTGGCCGCCACCGGCGCCAACCGTGTGCGGCGAGTCCATATAAAATGTATGAAAATTACAGGAAATATGCCAGTGGCGGCGTTTTGTGGTTGTGGCCGGTGGCCCGTGTGCGGTGACCCTAAGACTTAAAGTGCCGAGAGGCAATCTTTTTCACAACTTACCCTACATCGTAATTAAATTAGGTAGCAAATATTTAATCTAGGAAGTTACTTTGTTTACTTCATAACGGAGAATCTATCACACTATGTAGAACAGTTGTATGTTTGGTTATATTAATTCTAACAAGCTTGCACCTATGTTTATGTAATAGTCTATTATTTTATTGTATAAAACTTATAGATGTTTCGTATCTATGTAATATTTTGTTATAAGTAGGTTTAATTAATTTTAAATATAGTTGATCCATATCATAGTTTTGCTGTATGCACGTAAATTTTTATTTTAATTACGGAACAATTACTTTGCTGTAATACATTTAAGTTCAACCCGAATGGAGAACTGTGCCCCAGGATACAATTTAATTTAGTTTGGAGTTCAGAGTTACTTTAAACATTGTTATGTTTTATTTTGCTCAATAAACGTTTTTCATTTTCATTTCATTTCAGTTAAGCCGGGGCTGTATTTTTAAGTCAACGGGTTACATTCATTCATTCATTCGTCAATCTGTCTGTTTGACTTTTAAATGGCTTTATCTTTAAAATCATAAATAAAAACAATTTGTTGTTAGTGGGACTTTAAATAAGTTTTCCATCAAACTGATTGAAAGACATCTTCCATTTAAGTTGGCACGGAAATTTTATTCCGTATCGCACAAGCCGGTTTTTAGAGTTCTGTAGTCAACAAGGGACCATTAAAGTTTCACCATGTCCATTCATCTGTCTGTCCGTTCGTTCGTCTCTTCCCTGAGGAAGGTATAGGGCATACTCCACCACGGGGGCCAAGTCCGAATTGGCGGAGGCTTGCAAGACTAGTGGCTGGTCTTGCTGGCAGAAGTTTTCAAGCCGCCCTAAGGCCTCTGAGTTAGCTTAGCGACTGATATAAAATTCAAATTGTTTATTTCATAACAAGTTTACAAAAATAATACACGGGCTGGACCCTCCTAGTAAGTATAGAAATACCTTTGTCAGGAGGGTCCGCTCTTCAACAAATACTAAATTATTAATTAAATTAAAAGTAACCTGTTAAATAATTACATGCAGTCTCTCTGTGTGTGTAGGTGTGCGTGTATGAGGGTGTATATGTATGAGTGTGTGTGTGTGTTTGAAAGTTTTAGATTCTATAAAATAAATTTTAATAAATGTTCTACCTCATCATAACTTAAATTTTTAACCAATTTAGTCAAAACGTTTTCACACTCGTAGCATGTTTTTTGGGTATATGTGATATCTATCGCGGCAGCCGGCAACAACTACTTAACGTGTCTTGCGAAGCACGGAACGGCTTGGAAAAATTCTACTAGCGGTAGTCATTGACGGCCACCCATCCATGCACTGAACGCGCCCTTTGTTGCTTAACCTTCGTAATCGTTTAAGATCACTCAAGCAGCCGGGGCTACGAGCGATTTTTAACACATCCCCAAACTAAAAACAATATTCGACGGTTTTTTGTAATAATCACCCAGCTCTAATTTACAATTGGGTATTCGTAAACAAGAAAAGAAACCCGTACTTCTTCGTGATACGGCAAAAGGAGGTTATCGAATTACGTTTTCAATGTCTGTAGACTTTCTTGGAAACCGATTTAGGGGGCGGACGGTTTCCATTGAAAAACGTTTTAAGTAATTTCACTTTTATTACCACTTTGGAAACTACGCTACAAATGAAAAGTGCTTGTTAGGTACGATTGTTACCTATCCTTCGCTTATTTGAAAAGTTAATTAGCAAAAGTTCTCAAAAACAAATCAGTGTAAAATTAAATGACTGATCAATCAGTCATGACTGAAATCAGTCCAATTAATTTAAGTTGCTGGTTATTTAGGTTAAGTAAGAAATAAAATGAAAAATAGAATAAGCACCTAAATTTAATTATGGAAGTTTTTAAGTAATAGACTAATAAAAAAGAATGATGTGATTTTATTTTGTCTTTGTTCTAACACAGGTTTTGTCTTTCTTTATGGTCAGGACGTTTTCTATACTTACCTTTTCAAAGTGGACCCTATTTTTAGACGAATAATTAGTTTTGTTTTATTTTAGTTGTGACATTGATATAATATATGTTATATTAATGTCAGTATACCTATAAATTATAATATAAAACATATCGACGGTTAAAAGGATATAGGGCATAAGCGACATTTTGGTCTAAACTGACTTTTGAATGCCATCTCACTTGAAAAAAAAATCTGCGTCGAATGCGCTTACTCCCACGGCTCTACAATGACTTTATTGTCGCTTGTCTCCAAGCAAAAAAACTGGGTTTTTAGATGTCGTTTTGGTGTTACCGACCTATTTTTAGGTCGTTTTTTCCCTAACGGCACTTGTATCCCTGTAAAAATGGCATCAACTTTGGCCTCTAGTCGGTAATGTCTTTTTACTTCCTACTGGTGTGGAGCTTCTGGGCGCTTACGGTTCTTTACCAGAAGCAACTATTTTTAAAGTTGGAACTAATGTCTCTTTACCTTTGTCGTCAAAAACATTAAGCGTTGGTTATACCTTACTACCATTTACAAGTTTACAATACAGCTGTCGCTTATAGGCAACTACTTAAACCTAATTAATATTGAATTGTCGGTTATACCCTATTACCATTCACAAGTTTGCCATACAGTTGTGGCTTATAGGCAATTACTAAAACCTATTTACTATTTAACTGTCGGTTATACCCTACTACCATTTACAACGTAATACAACTCTGTTACTTACGCCGTATTACTTTACAAGGATATTTTATGAATTGGTGCGTATGCGCATTTATATCACATAATCAGATCTCTGTTGTTCTCAAGTACCTATTTAGCGAGTCGTTTATCCCAAAATCAGTCGGTAATTTCACGCCTGTGTCCCAGAGAGGTAGACAGAGACTAAGGCTTGCCACGATCTTTGCACACCTCTTTCGCTTCATCTACATTCATAAGTCGTTGCATGCACGCTCTCCAGTTGTGGGTACTTTTTATCCGGCCCTTTGCCAACACGTCCCCAATTTGGTCTACTTATGTGCGCCTATGGCGTCCCCTACCGAATGTTCCACTCTCTTTATCTCACTATCAAGAAGGAGATAGTGAGATAAAGAGACCTCTTTATCTCACTACCTCCTTCTTCTTCTTCGTCGTTTCCTCATGGCTGAAGAACGTGACTAAGGGCAGATTCTGCCACCAGCTCTCTCCATTGGATTATATTACGCGCCAGATGTATGGCTGCTTGTACGGTCCTTACCGAAGCTTTAGTTATTATATCTGACCAACGCGTTGGTGGTCGTCCTCTGCTTCATTTCCCGTTCGCACGACTGGTGATGATAACATACTCCAGGTTATCTGGCCCGCGTCGGACGGTATGTCCGAAAAACTTCAGGATACATTGGGTGCAGATTGTGGAGAGCCTCGTCTTTATTTGAAGTTCTTCTAGAATAAATACGTTTATGCGGCGTTCGGTCCAAGAGAGAGTATTCTCCGCCAGCACCACATTTCAAACGCATCTATTCTTTTCAGAATACGGGCTTTTAATGTACAGGTTTCCGAGCCATACAGAAATATTGAGAACATAAGGGTCCGCATTAGTTTTATCTTTGTCTTGCGGTTGATGCTTCTGTTTTTCCATATCTTCTCAAGTCTTTTCACTGCTGACTTAGCCATCTGGGATCTTCTGACAAATTCTTGTTCGCAGTCTCCGTCATTGCTTATTTGCGAGCCTAAGTATACAAATTTGTGTACAACATCAAGGTCTCGCAGCTCGTTGGTTCGTTGCAAGGTGCCCGATCTATCAATAAACATCAACTTGGTCTTACTTCTGTTGATATGAAGTTCGTATTCTTTACTTATACTATCCACTCTCGCTAGAAGCTCAGCCAGCTCTGTTTCCGAGGCGCCTATGACGGTGGTGTCATCGGCAAAGCAAAGGTTGTTCAGAAGATGCCCACCTATCCAAATGCCCCCCTCTAAATTATCCAAAACCCTTCTCATTATATGTTCCCCGATCAGGTTGAACAGTTGGGGAGATAGTATGCATCCCTGGCGCACTCCTCATTCTGCTTTAAAGCAGTGCGAAAGACTGTTCTCCATTCATACTTAAGATTGACCGTTGGAGTACAGTTGCTGCACAAGAAAGGTAAGGTGGTCCGGTATACCCATCTCCTTCATAACCCTGAACATGGCCTTCCAGCTGATACAGTCAAAGGCTTTTGCATAATCGATGAAACACAAGGCTATAGTGATGTTATGTTCCCTGCATTTTTCGATCAGCTGTCGAATGTTCAACATTTGTTCCCTCGTTCCTCTTCATTTTACAAATCCAGCCTGTTCCTTCGGTATTTGGCTATTGATGTAGGGTGCAAACCGGTGGTTTAGGACGTGTAAGAGGATTTTTACGCGTGAGAGATCATAGAGATGGTTCTGTAATTCTCACATTTACGGGTCTCTACCCGTTACCTACCTCTACCCTGTCTAGTGTATAGGCACTACGATTGATTCGGTCCAATTTGCTGGCCATTGACCCGTTCTCCAGACTTTTTGACACACGGTATGTACGATTGCTATGCCTTCACTTCCTATATTTCTTAGATTAGATCTTCCTAGATTTGCGCGGTTAGGCCATCCCTGCCACATGCCTTGTATTTCAGTTTGAGAAGTGCTGCCTCTACTTCCTCGAAGAGGATGTCTGGTTCCTTTTCCGAAAAAGCATTTCCATAGTTCTTTCATCGCTGTTTTCGCCGTATAGCAGCTGCCGACAGTAGCTCCTCCATCTTTCGAGTACCTCATCTATATCCAATAAGGGCGTCCCCTTTTCATTTTCAATGCTCCAGTGCTTTGGTTTAAATTCCTTTGCGAGCAGGTTTACCTTTTGTAACATATCTCGGGAGTGCGCCCTTTCCAAACATTTTTCTATATCGGAGCATATACTGTCGATATAGGCCTCTCGATCTTTCCCGCAAAGTTTTTGGACAACGCTATGTGGTTTCGCATAGTGGCTTCGTTCTTCGGCTGATTTTAAGTCCTGTTCCTTTAAGGATTTCCTCTGCTTAGCCATTTGTTGTTTGTTGAGGGTACCTATTTTTGACTAACTTCTTCAGACGGATTTTAAACGAACTTAGCAGTCAGAAGCTAAGTTCACTGCCGCAGTCTGCACCTGGCCTCGTCTTTGCTGCTGATATAGATGAGCTCCATCTTTGGTTTACTAGAACGAAGTCAATTTGGTTCCTGTGAAGACCATTAGGTGACGTCCACGTGTAGAGTCGTCTTGGGTATTATTGAAACCAGGTGTTCATGACCGAAAGGTCGTTCTCCATGCAAAAGTCCAAAAGCATGTTGCCACGGTTGTTTCTGACTCCCAGTCCAAACCTGCCGACAATCTTTCTGAGATGGTAATCATCCTCAGTTTTTCCTATTTTAGAATTAAAATCGATAAGTATTAATAATGGCTCTTTCTTAGGAACATCTTGGACTGCTTTGTTTAGATTTCCTCTTCACTGGATGCAGATGTCGGTGCATAGATGGCGAGTAGGTTATGTATGGATGTATGTGATGGATGTATGGATGGATGTATGTGTGGGTATGGCTGTGCTTCTAATCTGATTTTCAATATCCTGTCATTTATGGAATCGTATCCCATTACCTTGTCTTTGTGCGTCGACGTATCCGGACACTATGGACAATTTTCCCGATGGAGTAGTGTAGTGTCCCGAGTCTTTTATATGCGTTTCACTTACAGCAAGAATATCCACATTATACCTGTTTATTTCCTTCTCCACGACTTCAGCTGTTCCTAGTTTGGAGAGACCACGAACGTTCCAAGTGGCTATGGTGAGAGCGTGGTGAATGTCCCGAATTTGTCTCTTTTTGTTACGGAGTAGAGTTTGATCAGCAGTAACCCAATTTCCGCAAGGGGCTTGCTGTGTCACCTTCTTGCGGCCGATAGCATTTTTCACACCAGGTGACCCGGAACCATCCTGGCGCCGGGCGTCAACCGGATGGTCCGACAAATCCTTACTATTGTTCATCCTGCTCATAGTTTTCTTGGGAGTATTAGTAGCGGTAGTATCCCCATCCTTTTCGCTCCATCGTTTTCAGAGGTTATTTAGTCCTCTAGGCCTGTGGGGCCTTCTGGCAAGCCAGTTGTCGGGTTATCATAACTGCCGCCCGATACTCGGCGTTAATACTCGTTTAGCATTACTCGGGTTTCAGAGGGCAATTCCTGCGGACGCGAGTATCATCACGTATCATCACTATCTCCAAATAGTATCTAATGTAGGTTACTAATCTGGTACATAAAAACGATTATGATAACACTAACATCATCTAACGTATGCAGTTACTTTAGGTCTCATTTCATAGGAGAATCATGTTGGTTGTGAATCTATTATTTTTAGGACGTGACGTTTAATCCGCGTTACCGATTGCCCAGATAGTTTCACATGTTGGATGTTCTTGTTTTCCTCTTGGCCTACAAATCTTGACGTGTGGAAGTACCATGTTACCTTTTTTTCAAACCACTTTTGGTGTCACTAAAGTCTGACATCCTCACCATGTTTTGACTAAGCACTGTTTCTTGTGCTCCATTACCTTTTGTCACAATGGTGTGAAACGTCATATATCCCTCTTTACCTATTTTAGTTATTCAACAGCCATGTGACTCATGCTCTATTACCTCTTGGTATACGGAAATCAAATGTAGCTTAGTCTCCTATACTCTTCGTTTTTTTATATGAAGATATGACTTATGTCGAATTACCTATATAAAAAATATGTTCGATTGAGTTAAGCGACATTCAACTATATAGAGCATCGTCGAATCAAATAAAATAAAATGTCAATTAATGCTCGTATTTTTTTCGAGCTTAGAGCTGTTTCCATCTTTACGTTATGACAATAAATAAAAAAGATATGATTTTTTTTCTGAAATTTTAAACTTTAAATTGCGCTCCTGAACAATTTGGTTTGTGTCGCTTATGCCCTATATCCTTTTAACCGTCGATATATAATCCTTTATTGAACAGAAAAGTGTTTAAAGTGACATAACTAATGATTATAAGATAAGATAAGACAAGACAAGACGAGACGAGACGAGACGAGACGAGACGAGACGAGACGAGACGAGACGAGACGAGACGAGACGAGACGAGACGAGACGAGACGAGACGAGACGAGACGAGACGAGACGAGACGAGACGAGACGAGACGAGACGAGACGAGACGAGACGAGACGAGACGAGACGAGACGAGACGAGACGAGACGAGACGAGACGAGACGAGACGAGACGAGACGAGACGAGACGAGACGAGACGAGACGAGACGAGACGAGACGAGACGAGACGAGACGAGACGAGACGAGACGAGACGAGACAAGACAAGACAAGACAAGACAAGACAAGACAAGACAAGACAAGACAAGACAAGACAAGACAAGACAAGACAAGACAAGACAAGACAAGACAAGACAAGACAAGACAAGACAAGACAAGACAAGACAAGACAAGACAAGACAAGACAAGACAAGACAAGACAAGACAAGACAAGACAAGACAAGACAAGACAAGACAAGATACGAGACAAGACAAGACAAGACAAGACAAGACAAGACAAGATACGAGACAAGACAAGACAAGACAAGACAAGACAAGACAAGACAAGACAAGACAAGACAAGACAAGACAAGACAAGACAAGACAAGACAAGACAAGACAAGACAAGACAAGACAAGACAAGACAAGACAAGACAAGACAAGACAAGACAAGACAAGACAAGACAAGACAAGACAAGACAAGACAAGACAAGACAAGACAAGACAAGACAAGACAAGACAAGACAAGACAAGACAAGACAAGACAAGACAAGACAAGACAAGACAAGACAAGACAAGACAAGACAAGACAAGACAAGACAAGACAAGACAAGACAAGACAAGACAAGACAAGACAAGACAAGACAAGACAAGACAAGACAAGACAAGACAAGACAAGACAAGACAAGACAAGACAAGACAAGACAAGACAAGACAAGACAAGACAAGACAAGACAAGACAAGACAAGACAAGACAAGACAAGACAAGACAAGACAAGACAAGACAAGACAAGACAAGACAAGACAAGACAAGACAAGACAAGACAAGACAAGACAAGACAAGACAAGATACGAGACAAGACAAGACAAGACAAGACAAGACAAGACAAGACAAGACAAGACAAGACAAGACAAGACAAGACAAGACAAGACAAGACAAGACAAGACAAGACAAGACAAGACAAGACAAGACAAGACAAGACAAGACAAGACAAGACAAGACAAGACAAGACAAGACAAGACAAGACAAGACAAGACAAGACAAGACAAGACAAGACAAGACAAGACAAGACAAGACAAGACAAGACAAGACAAGACAAGACAAGATAAGATAAGATAAGATAAGAATATTCTTTATTGTACACTGGAAAAACAACAAATACAAAACAATTGCAAATATACATAGTACAATTGGCGGCCTTATTGCTAAAAGCAATTTCTTCCAGACAACCTTACGATGGAAAGTTGCTGAAGGAAATTAGAAAGACGGGTAGCCAGTGCAAATTTGAATATTGATACATACTTATACTTAATAATAATAATAATGTTTATGGTTTTTTCTACAAGTCGATCTATAGAAAGTATATGATAACCTAAGGAAGATAATCCTAAATGTAAATTGCTGCTATTTACATTTATCATTATAACCCTCGAAGCGCTCGTGGCCTAGGCGAACCGAGTGATTGGAATCAATCACGTGGTTAAGCAACAACAGGCGCGTTAAGGTACGGGATGGGTGAGCGTCCCGTGTCTACCGCTAGTGGCATTTTTCCGAGCGCTTCCGTGCTTCGCAAGGCACGTCAAGCCGTTGGTGCCGGCTGTCATATAATGGCAGTCGTTAAGCCATGTCAGAGGCCTTATGGGCGGTTTGATAACTTCTGACAGTAAGGCCCGCCACTGTCTTACAATCCTCCACCAACCCGGACTTGGCCCCCGTGGTGGAGTATGGCCTAACCTTCCTGCGATGTAGGAAGACACCCGTGCCCCAGCAGTGGGGACATATAAGGGTTGATAACGATTATCAACCCATTATGTCCCCACCGAGCGGCACGGGTTTCTTCCCTGAGGAAGGTATAGGCCATACTCCACCACGGGGGCCAAGGCCAGATTGGTGGAGGCTTGCAAGACTAGTGGCTGATCTTACTCTCAGAAGTTTTCAAGCCGCCTTAAGGCCTCTGACTTGGCTTAGTGACTGTCATCAATCGACGGCAACCGGCACCAACTGCTTAACCTGCCCTGCGAAGCACGGAACCGCTCGGAAAAATGCCACTAGCGTCAGTCATAGACGGCTTACCCATCCATTCACTGAACGCGCCCTGTGTTGCTTAACCGTCGTGATCGTTTAAGATCACTCAGGCATCCGGGGCTACGAGCGTTCTATTTAAGTTGTTTACATATAATTACAGTTGTATAGTGAGAGGAAGAGGTAAATAAATTATTCATATACGCGTTTAGAGGTCAATTTTGACTCCACATGGATTTCAACGATGTCATAATAAATACGTAGTTAAATCTTCTATAGTATAAAAATGAATCGCTGAATGTGTTGGTAAGCGCAAATCTCAAGAGCAGCTGAACCGATTTCGTTATAGTATATTTCATTACAAGTGCGGAAAGGCAAAGAGTTCCGACAAATGTCTACCCGAGCCGAGGCGCAGCCGAAGGCGAGGGTTGACAGTCGGAACAAGTTGCAATGACGGTTCCGCACGTGTACTGAACGACTATTTTTAATACAGTTGCGAAAAAAATAAGCAATTTAATAAAGAAAAAATATTTGGAAAATGGCGCGAACCGTAAAAAAATATAAGCAGAGATTTTTTTTCTTCACCCATTCTAGTAGGCAAAGAGAACTATGCCCATACAGCCAAGTCTTCAGTAGATTTTTTTTATTGATATGAAATGAAAATAAAAATTTAATGAGATGAAATGAAATGAAACCTAACTTAACTCATTCAATCAAATCATTAAATCTGATATTGAAACAAATTAGCAGCTCATAAAAACTTCTATGATTTTTTTTAGTAAAAACTTCGTAGTTGGTTTTTCTTTTTAATAGGCATTATTTTGACAGTTGGGAAAAAAAAGGCACGAGTGCCGTAAAGGAAAAAAAAAGCACGCGTGATACGCCACTTTTTGAGCAACTGTATTAAAAATTCTTTTTTTAGAATATTCCTTGAAGTTCGAGGATGGTTCTTACCGAGGGAAAAATAAAAAAATAATTAAGGAATCGACTATTAGGCGGTACGAGTTTCGCTGGGTCAGCTAGTAATTAATAATTTTTGATTAATAATAATAACAAAACAATTATTTCGGATAAAACAGAGATCCATAGTGTTGTTAGCAGCCTTAAAAATTAAAACTAAACTACAGATAAAAACTAGGTTAGCAGGCCTAATAAATACTCAATTCGATATGGTGGGCACGAGTGGCGGAAAGGCCCATACTCTCCGAAAAAAGGTCAGTGCCCTGCAGTGGGACGTTTATAGGCTACGTAATAAAAATAAAATTGAAAGCTATGCATAATTAATGTTCTTTGTTCTTAAGATACCATTAGTAAAGTAAGAACCTAATAAAAACTCTTTTCAAAACTACACAGAATACAGAAATTCCTTCTTAAATATACACTTTCGTTGGAAAAGGTTTTTAAAAGGAGCGCCAAAGTCCTTTTAAGACGTGAAATACTTCGCCCTCGCCACAACTTGATTCTTGCTTTAACAAGCGTCTAATGGCGGTCGTTTTTGGTCGCTTACGGTCGTTTTTGTCTGGAATTTCGGTGGAATTATGCACCCGCACAAACCGGGCGCCCTCTGATCGAGTGGCCTTCATATTTCAGGAGGGTGCCCTCCGAAATGACCCCGCTTTTTTAGCTCTACAAATACGCTATAAATTAGCCTAACATTTTTGTGGTTACGCTAACGGGGTCTATGTGATATGGAACAGTTTACTCCTAAAAATTTTGGTGTTGTGATGTTTTAAGTCTTCTGTCAAGACAGATCGTATACGTCATAGGTCGACTGAAGACAGTAATACAACGAACGTTCATAGATAGGATAATATAATAACGGATTATTTTCTAAGATTTTCCCTCTTGTGAGTATGAATGAATCGCTCGTAGCCTAGGCGAACCGAGTGATTGGGATCAATCACTTACCTATCTTAAGCAAAAACAAGGGCGGTCAGGTGCCGGATGGGTGACTGTTCCATTTTTTTGTCCCATCTGTGGCATTTTTCCGAGCGCTTCCGTGCTTCGCAAGGCACGTTAAGCCGTTGGTGCCGCATGTCGTGTAATGGCAGTCGTTAAGACATGTCCGATGTCGTATGGACGGCTTGATAACTTCTGACAGTAAGGCCCGCCACTGTCTTACAATCCTCCACCAACCCGGACTTGGTCCCCGTGGCGGAGTATGGCCTAACCTTCCTGCGATGCGGGGAGAGACCCGTGCCACAGTAGTGAGGACATACAAGGGTTGATATCGAGTATGAATGTGGATGATTTTTGCTCCTTCAAGGGTTACACGTGTTCAAGTAGCTAAAGGCTGAAGGTCTTAAACAAAGACACGATTCTTATAAAACGCTCCTAGGAGGAAATTTAAATAATCTGTGGTTTCGTCTTCACCTTACCACAGAGTACTTCTAACTTAAGCTGCCTCTGATGTTTTAAGGAATCCTGTTTTTGTAAATAACACCGTAATTTATAAAAACTATTACTATTATTATTCACTCCATTCCTCCATCGATCCATCGGCCCGTCCGTCCGTCCATTCGCTCGTTCGTTTATATTCTTTCAGTTTTTTTACATTTCAGTTTTAAAGGGATGGATTTACTGGTAACAAGATAGCAAGAGACGCTCGAGTAACAAGGAAAAATCGCCACACGGAAACGACCCGTCTTGCAGCGTGCTTTATGAGAATTGGCCTCGTTACGTGAAGACTTTGGGAGTGAATGCGTCGGCCGGATTAGCGAACCGCGCTAATGGGGGCCAATTTTTGCTAATATTTCTTTGACTCACAGTTGAATAATGAGACGTGTCTCACCTACGTGACTTGCCTGATAAGTTATTGAGTGGAAAATTAGCAAAACAGGCGGACTTTGTGGTGCATAATATTATGGTTTCACTACACTTGAGGTTGCTTGAGTAAGGAAGCTCATTCACCTAAATTTCAACTGTGATGATATCACATAGAGGCGCGTTCGCTCTGTCGACGTACCTCATTGATGTCACGTACTTGGCGAAAGAATAAGTCTGTAGAGGTAACCTCAGCATTCTATACGTGGTGCCATAGAAAACCGTCCTGGAGCAAGGTTTTTTACTTGTATATAGGAATAGGATTAAAGTAGATTGTATCATAATTGAGAAAAAATATTATTACGGCGAGGGTGGTTTTTTGAATCCAGAGCGAAGTGAGAGATTCTATAGTAGAATCCTAAACGTAGCGCGGGATTCAAAGTACGTTGCCCGAGCCATAAATATATTTTGCGCACTTATACTTTTCTTACCCACCATGAAACAAAATAAAAGCCGACTCATTTTCAAAACAAACCCATGAATTTCTAACAATCTTTTTTTAATAATTCAGCCGGCTGCGTAGCTATAGCCCGTCCTACCGGCGAGAGTTTATTCAAACAATAGGTATTTGCGTTCGATAACTTTGTCTTTTTCTCGCTGAACACTAACCGTCATAATATAAGAAAAATTGACAGGTGTTGAGCAAGTGTTTCAAAATATGTCTAAGCGGCAAAGATAATTGCGGCTTACTTATAAGAGGATTAAAAACACATTACTGCGCACTAAAACTTTCTCATAGAAAACACAATTTTTAGGTGCACTTAAAGGCACCCGTCGTCCGTTTCGAATAGATGGGACGAAAAAAAATTTTATATTACTAACTGACATAATTTTGTCATATTAATTAGGCTGCGAAGAATTGTCAGCCGTTTCGGAGAAGTTCGATAACAAACACTGTAAAACGAGATTTTTATAATTGTTAGATTTTATTATTATATTATTATTATTATTATTATTATTATTATTATTATTATTATTATTATTATTATTATTATTATTATTATTATTATTATTATTATTATTATTATTATTATTATTATTATTATTATTATTATTATTATTATTATTATTATTATTATTATTATTATTATTATTATTATTATTATTATTATTATTATTATTATTATTATTATTATTATTATTATTATTATTATTATTATGTGGGGGGAAAAAAAGGTAAATGTCTCGTCTGACCAGAGTGGCCAGACGGACGCCCTCCGGCTGAGGAGTCCAAGCGGCCGGAGGTCAGGGCGACAGCAAGAGAAAACGCCGGACTATCCGGGCTGTATCAAACAGCACCGCCTTCTGCATGATAGCCGGAAGCATGCCCACACGGAGTTCCAACCGCCTCAGATGGTTAACGAGACTGGTTGGAACTAACCCATTCGCGGACAGGACTATAGGAACGATTTCGGCCGACACCACCCCCCACATGTCGGCAACCTCGTGCGCCAGGTCCAGATACTTGGTTTTCTTATCTGTTTCGGCCTTCACGAGGTTCTCATCATGCGGGACAGTAATGTCGACCAAAAACGCCCTATTCTGCGCCCGGTCCACCACCACAATATCAGGCTTATTCGCGAGTATAGTCCTGTCTGTGATAATGGGCCGGTCCCAATAGAGCTTGGCGCGGTCGTTTTCGAGCACGGCTTCCGGTGTGTACTTATAATACGGTAGTCCCTGTGCGACGAGACCATACTTCAGAGCGAGCGCCTGATGAAGAATCCTGGCTACAAGATTGTGTCTGTGCAGATACTCAGTGTTAGCAAGCGCCGAACAACCGGATATAATATGCCTGAGTGACTCACCGGGATGGCGACACGCCCGGCAAATATCGGCAGTGCCATCCTTCAGGATGTATTTCCTATAGTTGTTGGTCTTGATAACCTGATCTTGTATTGCACAGACAAAACCCTCAGTTTCCCCGAACAGGTCACCGAATCGTAGCCAGTGTAGTGAGGCCTTCGTATCCACGTGGGGCTCGTGTAGAGCCTTAAAGAACCTCCCATGCAGCTCCTTCTCCTTCCATATGTCCTCGCGACCAGAGACACTCAGTACTACCGGGTCTTGCCATTGCTCGTTGGCTAAGGCCAGAGGGGTAAGTCCTTTATCACACCCTATGACATCTCTATGCATTGGACTGTCCGTCATCGTCAGGAAGTAGTTACGGAGGTTGCTTACCTCGCGATTGTGCATGGTCTGGGCATTCAACAGCCCACGACCACCATGCTTTCGCGGCAAGTACAACCTCATCACTGACGACTTCGGGTGATGCATTCTATGGAGAGTCATAGTTGTGCGGACTTTCCTGTCCAGGGCTTGGAGCTCAGTCTGATTCCACCTGAGTATGCCGAACGTATACATGATGGTGGGCATGACCCAGCCGTTATAAGCGCGTATCTTATTCACGCCCGACAAATAGCTCGTAAGCACTTTTTTCAGGCGCGAGAAGAACACCCTACAAACTGACTGTTTCATGTCCGCCTCGTCGACGTTGATACTCTGTGACATACCCAGGTACCGGTATGTTTCAGCCTCGGAGAGGGTTCTTAAGTTGACGGGCATAGAGGGATCTACGCCGTCAGAATGAGTTATCCTCCCCCTTTCCACATGCATAACTGCACATTTCTCAACCCCAAGCTCCATCCTAATGGATTCTATTATTATTATTATTATTATTATTATTATTATTATTATTATTATTATTATTATTATTATTATTATTATTATTATTATTATTATTATTATTATTATTATTATTATTATTATTATTATTATTATTATTATTATTATTATTATTATTATTATTATTATTATTATTATTATATATTGCGAATGTGAGTGCAAGGGCCGGTGAGGGACGTCCCAGGCGGACATACGTCGGCCACATATTAGCAAAGGGGAATATAAAATGTATCTGGAACCCGCGTGCGTGCATGCAACGACTTACGAACATTGATGAAGCGAAGGTGATCTGTCAGGATCATGGCAAGTGGCAGTACCTGGTCTCTGCCTACCCCTCTGGGATACAGGCGTGAGGTTATGTTATGTTTTGCTAGTTGAGTTATTGTTTAATAAATTTTATTTTTTATTTATTTACGTAGCTTATAAACGTCCCAATTTAGGACACAGGCCTTCGCTCATAGAGAGTGTATGAGGTTAAGAGCGCTGAGGTATTTGAACACCTCAGGCACTCAGGTTGCCTCATAATGTTTTCCTTCACAGTTAGCGATTGGTATTGCTGCTGTAACTTCACAAATGTACATAACTTAGAAAACAAAGTCATTGGTACAAGCCCGCGCTGGTAATCGAACCTGGGTCTCTCGCTGCAGAGTCAACTGTTCTAACCACTAGGCTACCGCCGCCTTCTTAATCAATAAAATTTGTTATTAATTTCAGGCATAAGGACTCATATACACATGCAAATAATTATTGCAATTAAAGAATAGAATATATTTATTTGTCTTCAAGCGAAATAAGACACAACAATCACTTATACTTAGAGGTATTATTGACGAAATAACAATGTCTACTCCCACATTGTTTTATCACAAATTACCTAAAAAACCTATTTAGAGTCTAAAAGTTCCACCCATGCCGCGGGTTCGAATCCCGGGTTCGAATTTTTAGCCTCTAAATAGGTTTTTAAAATTGTCTTTGCCACGGGTTAGTGCATTAAAAAGAATATAAATTACCTAAAGTCAAAAATTAATTGTGGTTTGCGCCCATCTGTACAAAGATCCAGTCTTAATAAATATACAGAGCTTGTGAGATCGTTCTAAATGAAACGAAATGAAAAAAAAAAAATATTTTACAATAAGTGCTCGCTAACGGTAAAGGAAAGCATCGTTAGGAAACCTGAATGTTTGCTGAGCACTTTTCTTGGCCCCAAATCGATATTATGCGATATGGTAACCGGATTAGGAAATTACCATAGGGTATATTACCATTTGGCCCTCAGCAAGAATCTAAGCCACGATCTCTGACATAGCAATCAAACGCGTCATCGCTAGGCCGCCGAGACAGTAGAAGTTTCAATTTAATTGAGATTTGTTTCAAATGTAACTTCATTTCTAAATGTCGTGAACGATAGATACATAGATAGAATATTCTTTATTGTACACAGAAATTACAGTAACAAAAATTATATAAAAACATAGTACAATAGGAGGCCTTATTACTAAAAGCAATTTCTTCGAGGCACCCGAAGACGATGTCCTTTCTAACCGAGGACCTTTCTGCGATGCAGGAAGAGCCCCGTGCCCCCGCAGTGGGGACGTTCAAGGGTTGATATCGAACCGAAAACGGAGACAAGAAAAAAATTTGACATGGCTGTCGGAGCAATTCAGAAATATTGAAATTAGGCATTCTAGGTTAGAAATTTATATAAATTTATTTAAACCCTACATAAGTATTTAAATAAATAGATGTAGGTACATACATATTAATTACTAAATTATATAAGGGTACATTAATAGTATGATGAACCTACGTATTATTTAAGTGATTGCATAAATCAGAGTCGGCATTATTTAAGGACTGCAAGAATGTTACTTGCGTAGACAAATTGTAGAGTTTTGAAGGTTCCAAAGATTGGAACATAAATCTCTCTTTGTCACTAGTCAAAGACTTATAATCGCGCAGCCCACACTTCACTTCTATTGCATTTATTTAGCTCCAAAAATACACAAATGCCGACATTCAAGTGTCTGGCGAGCGCTCGCAATAGTCGTAGTTTTAAACAACAATAAAACGGAATGAGTTGCAGAAGCATCAGGTGTCTCCTCTCTGATCCTGAGCGTTCCATTTGCTGTAGAAATAATCCACACTAAAGCAAATAATCTTTGCGCAATTGTATAAGCTTTGTATGGTATTGGTATTAGTATCTATATTGATAGTAACAGAATCGTTCGTAGCCCCGGCTGCCTGAGTGATCTTAAACGATCACGAAGGTTAAGCAACACAGGGCGCGTTCAGTGCATGGATGGGTAAACCGTCTATGACTAACGCTAGTGGCCTTTTTCCGAGCGGTTTCATGCTTCGCAAGGCACGTAAAGCACTTGGTGCCGCCTGCCGTCGACAGATGGCAGTCGTTAAGCCAAGTCGGCGGTCTTAGGGCGACTTGAAAATTTCTGACAGTAAGACCAGCCACTAGTCTTGCAAGCCTCCACCAATCCGGACTTGGCCCCCGTGGTGGAGTATCGCCTATACCTTCCTCAGGGATGAGACTCGTGCCCCTCGGTGGGGACATAAAGGGTTGATGATGATGATAATGGTCATGAGTAACAAGTATCTGTACTGTAAGTGTATTGGTATCTGTGTTGCTTGATTTAGAAGCACTAAAGCCGACCAAGCTTTTTATTTTTGTGGCATACTCGGACGTAAGAGTCAAGTGCACGTATGTTCAGGTTAACAAGCTACCGACTGTAAAATTGTAGATGATTTGATTTTACATTAATGTTGTGGAAAGGAAAAAAATCGACGGAAGTGGAAGTGGGTTAAGTATGTACGAATTAAATATTTTTTAATACAGTTGCTCAAAAAGTGGCGTATAACAGGGACGTATAACGTGCGAGATGGAGGCTATTACACACTCGTGCTTTTTTTTTACCTTTCCCGCACTCGTGCGTTTTCTTTCCCAACTGTCAACATAATGTCTATTAAAAAGAAAAACCAACCATGAAGTTTTTACTAAAAAAATTCATTGAAGTTTTTATGAGCTACTAATTTGTTTCAATATCAGATTTAAGTCAGGTTTCATTTCATTTCATCTCATTAAATTTCATTTTCATTTCATATCACTAAAAAAAATCTACTGAAGACTTGGCTGTATAAGCATAGTTCCCTTTGCCTACTAGAATGGGTGAAGAAAAAAAATCTCTGCTTATATTTTTTTACGGTTGGCGCCATTTTCCAAATATTTTTTCTTTATTATATTGCTTATTTTTTTCGCAACTGTATTAAAAATAGTCGTTCAGTACACGTGCGGAATCAACTTGTTCCGACTGTCAATCCTCGCCTTCGGCTGCGCCTCGGCTCGGGTAGACATTTATAAATAAATAAATATTCATGGACACATTACACAGATCTCGTTAGCCCTATACTAAGTACAACTAAATGACTTGTATTATAGGTGCTAAATCGACGACAGATTTAATACAATAAATACATAGATAACATCCAAGACCCGAGACAAACTAGAAAAGTTCGTTTCCTAGTTTGACCCGGCCGGGGATCGAACCCGAGACCTTCGGTTTTACAGTCAGCGTGCCAAACCGCTGCGCCACCGAGGCCGTCAACATTTGTCGGAACTCTTTGCGATGGCAGCCTTTCCGCACTTGTAACGAAATATACGATTTTCCGCACTTGTAACGAAATATACGATTTCATTATAGTTGAAATTAAGGCCAAACCGTGTTAAATTTAAAAAGGAGAAGTAACTTTATATTATATATATAATAGTACCGATAATATTTTATTCAAATTAGAAAATAGGTTAAGTTTCGTTTTTATATTTATAGTCTTAATAGTGAAATATCTATGCTTTTGTTATTAGTTGATAAAGTAAACCAATGTGAATTAATTCTTTAAAGTGGCGAGCGGCCCCTTAACTCGTTCATGAATTTTTGCTGTTACAACCCTTCAGCTTTCTCTCTTTATTTTTGAAAAAGACACAGAACACAAAGAGGAAAAATAATACAATTTCAGATGTAGAATAAAATCCGTACCTACACTGGAATAATCATTTATGAGAATGTAAGCATGTATGTGTATTTCATTTATTGACAAGACGCACAACACAGATATAAAATAACATAAATATTGTTATACAGATTTAACCAATTAAGTTAATTAAGGCTATGTTATGCATACTAAAGTTAACTAAGCGACAGGCATTTTCATTTAAAATTAACTTAAAAACTATCAACTACTTAAGTTTTATAAACTAGGTATGTCTAAGACAAGATAAACTATTGGTTGCTGTTTCAACCATTGTATTAAGGAACAAGGGTAGATTAAATTTGTGGTGCAGATACGTCTATCTCCCAACCTAAGTATTTACACAAAATCCAGCATTTCTCGGGACGTATTCGGTCTGATTCCTGTCTTGAGACGACCGCTGAACGCGGAGGGTCGCTGGAGTTGAACAGTTGGTATGTCAGGCAGTCAGACAAGATTTCAGACGCATTATTTCAGTTATTCCGGGCACTTCACTGTTTGTTCCCTCAGTTCGAGTTGTAGGGTTGCGCTAATCAGTTTTTTGAGTCGAGTAAGCTATTTAAATACATGGTCGTGGTGACGAGCCCTAGACAAAAGGTCTTTTTCTTGAGGTGCCACTTCGAGTAGCGAAACCTGCATATTTATCTCTGTCTCGCGAGGCGGAAGACAGAGAAAATATAAAAATAAAAAACAGATGAAGACTTGCGATTCCTGTCCACTTCCGTAGGTTTGTCGACCAGGATTTCTTTCTTCGGCCTCTTGCCAGCGATTTTGCGCTAATCAGTTTTTTGAGTCGAGTAAGCTATTTAAATACATGGTCGTCGTGACGAGCCCTAGACAAAAGGTCTTCTTCTTTTTCTAGTGGTGCCTCTTCGACTAGCGAAGCCTGCATATTTATATCTGTCTCTCACAAGGCGGAAGACAGAGACAAAAATAAAAAAAAAACAAACGAAGACTTGCGATTCCGGTCCACTTCCGTAGGTTTGTCGACCAGGATTTCTTTCTTCGGTTTCTTGTCAGCGATTTTCTGCATCATTATCAGTTGTATGATACAATATCTTGGTGTCATGCCCCACGTATGCAATCTTTCTCCCTCGCATGGCATCATCACGCTTTAGAATGCCATAGACAAAAGGTAAGTAAAAGAAAAAAGATCAATGTTTATTAATTCAGCTACCTCCTATTTTCTTAAACTAATGTATCAAATGACATACGAGTAAGTAGCAAAAATATTAGACTTTAATTAAATCCGTATTTCGTTGGTCATGTCGTACTCAAGACTATTTATTCAGACAAATATTGCACTAAGCCACTGAGAAAAAATTTAATTCAGTGTCTATTTATTGTAAATGAATCTGACAGTGCGGTAAAGAATTATGACTAAACACACATAATTGAGATAACATACCACAGCTTTATCTGAATCTATTCGAAATATGGTTCTCCTCCTGTTTTAGAAGTCTGTTACTAAAATATTTGTTTTTTTTTACGTAATCCTACTGCAAGGCACATACCTACCTTTTCTCAGAGAGAGAAAGAGAGAGAGAGTATGGGCTTAATTACCGCGCTTGTCCACCGAGGATTGGCAATGTTAAGTATATACTCAGATTTCTTCACGATGTTTTCCTTCACGGTACATAACTTGGAAAACCAAGAGATTGGTACATCCCGGGATTCGAACCCCCAACCTCCCGATAGAGAACCCGATGTTCTACCACTCCGCTACCACCACAAAATATTTTGTTAAATACTAGTAACTTTTTTCGGCAGCCCTATCAATTAACACTACCCGTGCTGCGAAAATCAACATACGGCGATTGGCAGCCAGGGAGCCTATTCTCGCCCATGCGAATTCAATTCAAATTATTTCAACGTAAAGACGTAAACATTCTGTTCGCTGAATATTAAAGTACAATGTTACATGAAAGTGAAAGTCGCTGCCTTCGAGCCGTAGTGTAGTAGAGAAAAAGGCAGCGGGAAAAAAAAACTCCACTCTGACCATCTTTTCATCTTAAATCTAATACGTCAATTACCACCTATACGTATAATTAGATTCCACGATTGCCATTAATAACTTTAAATGCCAAAGCATAAGTTTTACTAAACTCGTGAGAACATAAATGCTGCGGCCAGATACACGTACAGTACTCGTTCACGAGCATAACGCAGAGGTCAGCCATCATCAGACTCAACCATTCTAGATGGATATAGATGACCCGGCCACCACTCCACCATTAGAATGACCTTTAGCAAACCTGCATATTAAGCTCTTGTCAGTTATAGCATGTAAGATATATTTACTAAAATGCAATCACGTCATCTGTACAAACTTAATAAAATTAAATATGATATAACTAACAATGGGAATCGCAGTGATTCCACTGCGGTTTGCTACATATGAAATATTTAATCATTTAATAAATATGATTGACTCGTTGTGGAACTGGTCTATTGAATTGAAAGCGTAGACGCCAAATATTCGAAGGATGAGACATTTGCCGCAAAACCATAAGATAAGATAACTCGTTTTCTTATTCGAATTCAATGCAGCATGGCGTTCAGAATACAGATTTCGGCTGTCGCTCGACTTTTTATGTAGAATTTAAGTCATATGCCTTAGAGTCACATACGAATTATTTGCTAATGAAGTTAGAATCGGCTCCCAAATTCGTCATTTGCCGGACACAGAATTAAATGTCCCAAATGTCGCCTCTCTTTTTAACCTTGTACAGAAACTAAGTCGACTGGGCCTTTAATTGGTTAGAGGTTGCATTCGATAGATCTACAATAACAGTTTTTTTAATGTAGCCTATAAAGATCTCACTGCAGGACACAAGCCTTCTCACAGAGAGAGAGTATGGGCTTCATTACCACGGGTGGAATGGCAATTTCAAGGGCTGAAGTATTTGAACAGAACATCTAAGACACTCAGGTTTCCTCACGTTATTTTCCTTCAAAGTTAGCGAGTTATTGCAACTATAGTTTAAAAAATCAATGTCATTTGGACCTGCCGCTCTAGGAATCGAACCCTTCAGAGTCCATTCTACCGACTGGCCTACCGCCGTTCCATAGCCTGAATATAGGTAAAAAAAATATTTCTCTCTTGCGGCCGGTGTTAGTATGTAGCGAACATTCATGATTCATAGTAAAAAGGCATTTACTATATTTGTTTGTTTTGAGTTTTAAAAGAACTCGACTCGGCAACAATTTAAAAAAGCTAAGAAATTGATGTAGATTGTTTTTTTTTTATATTTCTTAGTTACCTGCAAGCAAATATATATATTTCTCTTGGTAATTATTCTTGGAATCCTCGTGAAACTCATAACATAAATGATAAAAATGGCCTCTCTCTCTCTTAATAATACAGAAAGTTTTAACAAGGTAAGTTGAGAATATTCATTCTTGTACACCAGTTCGGTCTGGTCGCGGATGTTCCAAAAAATGTCCTCTGGTCTTTTACTATCACTTTTTTATTTTATAGATTCTGTCTGAATTATTTTTATGTGTGCAATAAAGTATCATAAAGCTACCGAAAAAATAGATAGATAGATAGATAGATAGATAGATAGATAGATAGATAGATAGATAGATAGATAGATAGATAGATAGATAGATAGATAGATAGATAGATAGATAGATAGATAGATAGATAGATAGATAGATAGATAGATAGATAGATAGATAGATAGATAGATAGATAGATAGATAGATAGATAGATAGATAGATAGATAGATAGATAGATAGATAGATAGATAGATAGATAGATAGATAGATAGATAGATAGATAGATAGATAGATAGATAGATAGATAGATAGATAGATAGATAGATAGATAGATAGATAGATAGATAGATAGATAGATAGATAGATAGATAGATAGATAGATAGATAGATAGATAGATAGATAGATAGATAGATAGATAGATAGATAGATAGATAGATAGATAGATAGATAGATAGATAGATAGATAGATAGATAGATAGATAGATAGATAGATAGATAGATAGATAGATAGATAGATAGATAGATAGATAGATAGATAGATAGATAGATAGATAGATAGATAGATAGATAGATAGATAGATAGATAGATAGATAGATAGATAGATAGATAGATAGATAGATAGATAGATAGATAGATAGATAGATAGATAGATAGATAGATAGATAGATAGATAGATAGATAGATAGATAGATAGATAGATAGATAGATAGATAGATAGATAGATAGATAGATAGATAGATAGATAGATAGATAGATAGATAGATAGATAGATAGATAGATAGATAGATAGATAGATAGATAGATAGATAGATAGATAGATAGATAGATAGATAGATAGATAGATAGATAGATAGATAGATAGATAGATAGATAGATAGATAGATAGATAGATAGATAGATAGATAGATAGATAGATAGATAGATAGATAGATAGATAGATAGATAGATAGATAGATAGATAGATAGATAGATAGATAGATAGATAGATAGATAGATAGATAGATAGATAGATAGATAGATAGATAGATAGATAGATAGATAGATAGATAGATAGATAGATAGATAGATAGATAGATAGATAGATAGATAGATAGATAGATAGATAGATAGATAGATAGATAGATAGATAGATAGATAGATAGATAGATAGATAGATAGATAGATAGATAGATAGATAGATAGATAGATAGATAGATAGATAGATAGATAGATAGATAGATAGATAGATAGATAGATAGATAGATAGATAGATAGATAGATAGATAGATAGATAGATAGATAGATAGATAGATAGATAGATAGATAGATAGATAGATAGATAGATAGATAGATAGATAGATAGATAGATAGATAGATAGATAGATAGATAGATAGATAGATAGATAGATAGATAGATAGATAGATAGGTAGGTAGGTAGGTAGGTAGGTAGGTAGGTAGGTAGGTAGGTAGGTAGGTAGGTAGGTAGGTAGGTAGGTAGGTAGGTAGGTAGGTAGGTAGGTAGGTAGGTAGGTAGATAGAGAACACTTTATTGCACAACCAGAAAAATGTTACAACCATGATTCTTAAATCTAAGTAATGTTATACAATTGGCGGTCTTATCGCTAAGAGCGATCTCTTCCAGACAACCTTTGGATGGAGTGGATTGCATGAAAATATTGATATTCCTAACTTCATCACAATAATGTCTTTTAAATGTTTGTGTTATTAGTAATATTTTAATCATTCTTAGTTATGTTCCGGGGACTGCAGCGTTCGTGTGGTCCTTTCACCCATCTAATTTGGGTAAAGGTACTACTGGCCGCTGTATAAATCATCTGATTGCGTTAATGCAAAGGTATTTTTTTTTATTATTCCTAATACTTTTCTCTCTTCTCCTGACAGCGTAGTGCATACTTACATCGGTCAACGTCAACTGTTTTACTTTGTTTTGAGAAGCATTCGAAAACAATATTACCTTCTTTGTTTGAGTGCATCATTTAGGTAGAATATTCTATCTTGAAACTGAATATTTCTTGAACCAGACGCTGTCTTCCCTTGATGGGCTATCAAAGGCATACTTAATGCCACTCGGAACAAAAAGCTCTCGTTCCACGAAGGATATTGCTCACTGTTGTTGCTATTATTTACTGAAGTCTTTTATGTTATTTAAAATCGCAGTTGGGTCGTTTCAGCTTTGTGTAGTAGTTTTTTTTTATTATATTTTTTATGGCACATCAGAAATCGCGTAAAGGGAAGAATGGAATTTTCTTCCTGGAGATACGGCGGAAGAAAAGACAACAAGACCGAAATTTATAATTTTTCTACCACTTTTTTATTACCCGACTGCGGCGAAGCCCAAAAGGAGGGTAATGTGTTTAGTTCGTATGTATGTATGTATGTATGTATGTATGTATGTATGTATGTATGTATGTATGTATGTATGTATGTATGTATGTATGTATGTATGTATGTATGTATGTATGTATGTATGTATGTATGTATGTATGTATGTATGTATGTATGTATGTATGTATGTAAGTATGTCCGATTCTATGTTCCCTCATACATAACTCCTTAACCAATGGTCAGATTTTGTTAAACAAGGTGTCATTCGATTCGGCATCCTTGCGCGGGTGTCATAGGCTATATAAAATCATAATTATGCGATCAAAACCGTGACGAAAAATAAAATTCTTTAAGAAGCTTCGTTAAGTACAGCTAGGAGCCACTAGATGGCGCTGTTATATTTAGTTTATTTTACAGTAAAAAATAAAAAACTTCTAGCAAAAGAGCGAGAGCAAACCCAGAACTAAAAGCAGCGTTAATCAATTCAATGTTATAATTTAATTATTACTACGCAATTATGTTTCGAAACAAATAACTGCCTCGTTTGTGATTATTACTTTTATTATTAGAGAACATAATATTTAGATATAGGCACATACATTGCATCTGGCCCCACACTAGGATACCGTGTGCCGTGGGAACCAGAAACAGCGACGTCATAAACATGTACACATCAAAGACCTGGGGGTTTTTTTTGTCCCCAGCCAGGGTTTTAACCCGGGTCCTCTCCAACCACTCGCATGGTAGGCAGATGCGCTACAGACATCGTCTGTTCAAAATATAATATTGGTATTATTATTAAATAAGACTTCATGATTTTAATTGCATTGATTATCATTATCACCTACTGAATGCTCACACTTCACCTTGAGCTACAAGTGTGTATTTATGTATGTTTGGTTGTGTAAATAAAACATTCTCTGTCTAATATTTTGGAATGAGTCGCAATACTCATACATAGTTTTATATTAAATGGATCTAATCCCGTAATAAAAAAGTATCCCCGTATCAAAATCTATTTTGTGTTGAACGGTACCATTTAGATTGTCATCCATCAAGCTTTCATGCTGTTTAATCCTTTTACAAACGAAAAAAAAGTTTGAGCGATCTCATTTTATTTCTCCGCAACATAAAGGAGAGGTGCTTCATTTTCGTGAAAAGTAATTTCTTACAGACGCTAAGAACCTTTATTCTCTTCTCAGTCAGACCCAAAATAAGACCTTTTTCTTATTTAAACAACATAATACAAAGCTTAGAACTAAATAATACGCCTCTAGGCACCGATAGTATATTGCATACTTGATGTAATTATGTTTTTTTACGTGTGTGCTTTTGTAGTAATTGAAATAAATATTTTGTTTGTTTCTTTTATCTGAACTGTCTCACTCGCACAATCTATAATAATAACAGTGGTCCCAGAGTTTGATAGGTATTAATATTTCGCACATTTAAATACATTTTTGTTATCTCATATTAAGTTTTTGATAAACATTGCTAACATTACACTATTTTTATTTTTAATGCACTAACCCGTGCTAAGGAACAAATTTAAAAACCTATTTAGAGGCTAAAAATTTCACCCATGCCGGGATTCAAACCCGCAACCTCTGGCTATCCGTACCAGATAGCCATCTGGTACGGATAGCCAGAGGTTGCGGGTTCGAATCCCGGCATGGGTGAAATTTTTAGCCTCTAAATAGGTTTTTAAAATTGCTAACATTACTAAGTGACTACCTAGTCATATATACTAATGTTACTGATTGTTATTTTTATTTGTAGTGTATTTATTCAAAATAGGTGGTTAAATATTGTAAGGTTATCTTCACTAACAAATTGGGCTCCCTGTAATGTTAGTTGTAAGAGGAAAATTAAATAAAATAAAAAAAAAAATTTCGATATTAAATGGGTCAAATCGCGATGATTTATTAGGTAAAACGTAATTACCTCATTACCCGACGTTTCGGCAGCGTTACAGTTGCCGTGGTCTCGGGTAACAATAACTACACAACAAAACAACCTTTTACCTAATAAATAATCGCGATTTGACCCGTATAATATATAACTATGTATGAGTATCGCGAATCATTAAGAAGTGACTACCTAGCTCTTACCAGCGCGGAAAAATTGTGATAGCTTTATTTTACCTACGGTCAGTAAACAGGAACTTTAATCGTTTTGGCAAAAATTCTTCGTTTCGTTTTGGCTAATTCTATAAGGTATTCAGCTTAATCGCTACGCGTGCCCGCCGCGAATTGACCATTTAAAGCGCTACGTGAACACCTCAGACACTTCGGATTCCTCACGATGTTTTCCTTCACTGCTAGCGAGTGAGGTTACTACTATAACTTCTCAAATTGGTTTTGAAAATAATGTTATTGGTTCCGGAATTTGGTAACGTGATGATATTGTGTCAATATGTTTTCATGCGGTCACAAAAAAAGATGTGTATGTACTAATCAATCAATCGGTATTCGTCCAATGCTGGACATAGCCTTCCTCCAACACGTTACTCTTATCTGCCCCGGGATGACGGAGAATGATGATGGTATATAACTAACAGATAATAATACAATAAATAAAATAGCTACGCTTTAGTTTCTGAAAAATCCCCACTAATATTTTACACGCGAAAGTTTGTAAGTATGGATGGATGTTTGTTACTCTTTCACATAAAAACTACTGAATGGGTTTTAACGAAACTTTACAATAATATTTCTTATACATCAGAATAACACATAGGCTACAATATATAAAGATATTGTGCGAATAGTCCAAAATATGACGATAAGTTTAAAAACCTATTTAGAGGCTAAAAATTTCACCCATGCCGGGATTCGAACCCGCAACCTCTGGCTATCTGTGCCAGAGGTTGCGGGTTCGAATCCCGGCATGGGTGAAATTTTTAGCCTCTAAATAGGTTTTTAAATTTGTTCCTTAGCACGGGTTAGTGCATTAAAAATAAAATAGTATAATGACGATAAGTGTCACGTAAGTAGAAAAAAATCTACCCGATAATCCTGCGCAGACGAAGTAGCGGGCACCTGCTAGTTCTATCATAATTTTTCCATTGGTTGCACTGTTAAGTACGAGGTAGCCATTTAGCAAAACCAGGAGGTTTATTAAAGCCAGCTACTTAGTAATCATAGGCCGTCAAGAACCGCCAACATAGCCTACCCCATCTTAAATAGTGATTTTCGTTCCGGCACACGTCCAGAAAAAAAATACGGGGAAAGTCGTTGACGAGGACAATGTGAAGCACCAGGCTCCATAGAGTATGGAGGCTAAAGTATTAATAAGTCTTTGCTAACTCGCCACAAGTGTCTGCGATGACCAGTACCGTCGCTTTACGATTATTTGAGTGGTCTCCTGCCCGTAACGTCCTTATTTATAACGTTAATACAGGGCGCAGGATTGCGTAGTTGTCTGAAGCCAGCTGTGGACATATTAGAGGCCTGACATTACAAAAACTAGGGGCCCTACTCAGGGTTTTGACTTCCAGTTGTGTCTGCTACTTTGTTTGCAGGTGACTCGGATGAAGATAGCTTGCGTTATTTCTGGTGCAGGGTAATTTCCTCAATGCATAATTGCTGTAATACGTCGAAATTTGCGACCACTATTGAAAATGTTTTATGCAACAGCACCTAAGTTTAATTTAAGTTAATTTTTTTATTCAGAATTACATATTTAAGATATTAAAAACCAACTTTGAGAGTTTATGCATAAAAAATGGACAAAGTGCCAAACACAATTGCAATTTTGCTGTTTAAAAAGTAAAATTCTCTCAAAAAATCTAATTGTAAAGTATGCTTGTAGATAGATAGAATATTCTTTATGTATGTACACCAGGAATTACATAAAAATTACATATAATCATAAATAACATTATTTTTATATGATCTAGTTAAAAGGATAGTTGGTCTAACTCCTAGTTGGGCCTTTGTAGGTAGCAAGCGCTGAGCTATGTCAATTCTTCAGACACTAGGGTTGTCTGAAGAGTCGACATACCTACCGTCTATATAGGCAATTGTGGTGCAGTAAGCTAAACTACTCAGCTTTTCTTAGTCAAGCTTTTAATAACCATGGACATTGTTATACTTCATAGCAATGGTCGCGCTTATTAAAAGCTTGGCTTAGTATTGTGGCGACACACGAAAGGGGCTACCTTATTAATAAAGCCCGGAGGAAGATGGTGTGCAGTCTTCTATGGTAGCGGGATCCACTAGGTTAAGCAAAGATTGTGAATAAGGTGTTATTGAGATGTCGCAGCACCTAAAAACTACTAAACCACTTCTTATTGTGTTCGTCAGGACCGCGCGTTGCTAAAAGTTTATGGTTGACTCTGTGATGCTACCTACCCCGAAAGATAGCTTTGAATTGGTTGTGACTAGTTTCCACTGGTTTACATTGGTTAGTTTACATTAGTTGCGTTATAACGAGTTTTAAACTGCGATTTTGAGCCCGCCGATCTGACGTCAGCGTTTTAAAGTTGTGTAAGCCAATTCCGGAGAATATAGCCACAATCTATTATTGCCGGAAGATTAATAAATATTGGTTGCGGCACTTTGTAAAATGTTAACCTATTATATGTACCAGGGAAAAAGTTATTACACTTTGATTTTTAAAAGGAAAATTGCTCAATTTTTAACAGATGAATTGCGTCACGTTTTAAGATTGTATGAAGAATAAACATTGTGAATATGAAACTTTTAATGATTGGATGTTGTCTAATTACCAATACTGAAGGCACTGTTTTCAGCTTTAGCGTTACTTTGATAACACACTGTATGCAAGGTATAGTGGGCAAGTACCTAGGTATGACTGTATTGTTTCTTGCATACCTCCAGCTGAGCTCTATCGCCATATTAAGGATTCCATCAAAAACAATATTCAATAAACCAGTCCTAGACTCTAGACTCACAGATATTGTCTAGCCCGAGCCGGCTATGAGCACACACTCGCATTAGAAACCAACCTAAGTGCGGTACTAATGGTATTGAGTCTCAGCCGCGAAGTAGAAAAACATAAAACGCTCGTTTAGTGTAATTTAATATAATACATTTTAGAATATTACATTTCATTAATAAGTATAATAAATTAGCGAAAGGCAAGATAAAGAACGGCGCGCACGCATGCAACGACTATGAAGGTGAACTAATTGATGTGGATGAAGCGATAGAGTATTGTCAGGATCGTGGCAAGTGGCAAAGTGGCAAGTTTATAAACTGTTATGTATATATAATTTAATGCATATATATAAAGATGCAAGTTTATGTGATGTAGCGTAAATGAAATTTATTAATTTTCACCCATAATGCTCACTGAACAGTCTTGTTTGTGAGATCAGAGCAGTTATGGGTCCGGACTGATCTTAGCTAGGTAGCAAATGGACTCAGCCTACCCTTCCAGGATTCAGGCGCGAGTTTACATAACCTAATGTTTTATTTTAGGCAATAGCTCTGTATTACCATATCGGTTCTTTTTTGTTGCGAACAGCAATTTTAACAATCAAGCAGCGAGCGAGCTAATTGGAGCGAGCTAAGAGCAGCTGTGAGTCAGGACTGATCTAAGCTATAGCAGCTTTACCATTTTTTATTATATAGCCTAGAAACGTCATAATTTTTATATAGCCTATAAAGGCCTTCTCTCAGAGAGAGAGAGAATGGTCTTAATTAGCACGCGTGCCTACCGTGGATTGGCAATTTCAAGCGCTCAGGTATTTGAACACCTCCGACATTAAGGTTTCCTTACGATGTTTTCCTTCACAGCTAGCGAGTGGTATTGCTACTATAACTTCACAAATGTACATGACTTAAAAAACAAAGTCAGTACATACCCGCAAAATGAATCGAACCTGGATCTCCCGGTTCGGAGTCTATTGTCCTACCCACTAGGCTACCGCCGCTCTTTAACATAATTTAAATAACACATGGGGCTGTTCATTACTAAGCCGACACTACATACATTAAAAAAAGAAACTTAATTCACCATGCCTCTATCACAGAGGACTTCTGTATGTTTCTATTACGTGTCTGTTCTCAGCAGACATCTCAGCCAGCATCGGGGTTGCCATGCATACTTATAGCTCGATTTTCCGCCGCGCAGTTTCAATTGTACAGTGCCATTAGATGGCATTCGATTGCCTCGGTTTGTATGAGGCTTATTAAGTTCGATCGCTGTGGGTTTTTCGGATAAATTGGCTGTGTTTTTTAGTTATATTTTAATAGTCTTATGTAATATTTGGGCGGCGGGAGCCCAATGGATATTAGGGAAGTATCTTTCGGTTGGCCGAATACAGGTATAATTAAATGGTGTTTTTAGCAAAACTGCCTTATGACAGAGGCAGAGGACTCTTAAGTTTAATCTGTGCATCTTCTATAATATAAAAAATAAATCGCTAAATGGGTTGGTAAGCGCGAATCTCGAGAACAGCCGAACCGATTTCGCTGATTCTTATTTTAGAATATTCCTTGAAGTACGAGAATGGTTCTTACGGAGAGAAAAATAAAAAAAAATTAAAGAATCGCTTGTTAGGTGGTACAAAGTTCGCTGAATCAGCTAGTCTATAATTTAAAAATGAATCGCTGAATGTGTTGGTAAGCGCAAATGTCGAGAGCAGCCGAACCGATTTGGATAATTCTTTTTTTAGAATATTCCTTGAAGTACGAGGATGGTTCTTACGGAGAGAAAAAAAAAAATTAAGAATCGATGGTAGGCGGTACGACGTTTGCTGGGTATGCTAGTCTATAATATAAAAATGAACCCCCGAATGTGTTGGTAAGCTCAAATCTCGGGAGTAGTTGAACCGATTTCGCTAATTCTTTTTTTAGGATATTCCTTGAAGTACGAGGATGGTTCTTACAGAGAGAAAAATTAAAGAACCGACTGTTAGGCGGTACGAAGTTCGCTGGGTCAGCTAGTCTTCTATAATAAGTATAAAAATGAATCGCTGAATGTGTTGGTAAGCGCAAATCTCGAGAGCAGCTGAACCGATTTCGCTAATTCTTTTTTTAGAATATTTCTTAGAGTACGAGGATGGTTCTTACGGAGGGGAAAATAATAATAATAAAGAATCGACTGTTAGGCGGTTTATTATGAGGACCTTGTAGCGAATAAAAAAAATTCCATGGCATTTAAAAAATTCTGTCACCATTACTATTGGCACTACTACGATAAAATAACTTAACTGTAAATATTACCGTATTTTAAAGTTTTCAAGTGCTTTTAGCATATTATGTTTCCCTTCCTTTTTTCATACTATTACACTGTTCTTTTATTAATTTGTTATGTACCTCTAGAACCTTTGTTAGTCATACTATCGCAAATTGGCATGTATTTTATGTTTTTGATCCTATGTATTAGGAGTTAAAACATGGAAATAAATAAATAATAATGTTAGGCGGTACGAAGTTTGCTGGGTCAGTTAGTTGTATAGGTATATAAAATTAAGCTCAAACTCAGTCGGATGTCTGGACTCAGTCATGACAGTGTAGTCATCCACCATTTTGTCAAGATTTTGGCGGTACGAAAGAATTCTCAGAGATTTTAAGGTACAATTATTGGGTTAACGAATTGTATGTGGTTACGATCCAGTCAATTTATAGGTGGTTTGCTCCTAAGGTGTAATGGCAAATTCTTAATGCCAATTCTGACAGCGATGGACAAATGTGAAACGACTCAAAAACCATTTGTCAAAGTACTTCGTCTCCGTCGTTTAAGAGTCACCTAGTATTTATTATGTATCATTGGTGTTACCTTTTGATGTTAACAGAGCTCCATTGAATAATTTCATCATTGGAAACAAGACAACAAACCCGTGACAGAATCTCGCCTTTTGAAGGGTAAAAGTGTCAAAATTCACATTCCGTAAGCGGATTTCGCTGCTTCGAAGCTAATTGCGAGATAAACAAAAGAAAATTCGACGCGCAAATATTTATTTCAATTAGTCATGGCCCCTTTACCTAGAATGTTCCCTTACGGTCCGACAATTTGAGGCCATTGTATATGAACGTTACTTAAATGGTGCATTCACACCGCAACTATTTACTCTTTGTAGAGCAACATGAATCACATTATTGGTTCCTACAAAAGTAACCGCATGTTGGATTACCTACGGTGTGGATACACCTGCCATGAAACCAAAGAGTTGTGAATATACGGTGTTATTTGTAACGATTCCTCCAAAACGCATCCCAAATTATCTGTACCACAGACTATTTAACTTCCTCTGAGGAGTGTTCTTAGGAATCGTGTTATTATAAATAATATTGTTAGATTTTTTCACATTATGCTTTTGTAAATATAAAAATATATCCCCATAACAACGGGTTCTGCAAGGAGCTAGAAACTTTTCAGAGTTTTATAGAAATTTATCTGTGTTTTCACAGATACATTTCAATAAAACTCTGAAAAGTTATTTGTTATTTGTTAAAAAGGTTGTTTTTTTAAATTTTTTACATGAATTTTATTTCTTGTTTTATTTATTTACTTTCAAGCGAGAAAATAATAAAAATAGCATCAAATACGTTGGTCAACGCGCAACCAAATCGTTCCTTTTGTACTGAGTTGTTAATGAAAGAAATTGCGTGACATCTGAGAGAAAAAGGGTTGGGGCACTTGAGAGGCAACAACTTTTTTCAGCAGCTTATAAAGCTTGTAAAGTCCCTGTGAGACCTTTTGAGTAGGCCTAATTGGATTAAAAAAATGCCGGAGAAAATTATATCAATACAAAATAATGATGATAAAATAAATATATATTATTAAATCGAATCAAATCAAATATTTTTTTTATTTCAACGTTTATTTTAACAACAAGAATTTACAATCTGTTTGCTGAATTTTTATGTACTATGTAACCCGTGGTGTAGTGGAGAAAAAGGCAGCGGAAAAAAAAAACCACTATGACCTTCTTTTCTTAAGACATCTTGCACCTAATGCATCAGTTACTACCTATACGTATGATAAGATTCCATAATTGCCATCAATAACTTAAATCCTAAAACTTCAGTCAATTGTCTTAGGGCCCGTTTCTGAGTCGAGAATTTCACTAAGTAAATACTTAAGTAAATTTCTGTCACGCTCTTTTCTGGGGAATTAGAAGAGACAGCGCTACAGTTCACTATTTATTTAGCGAAATTCTCAATTGAGAAATTGGCCCTTACAAAAGTATGATGCCGTTATTCCTATTGATTGTATTACTAAAAAAACAATTATATTATTTTTAATGCACTAACTCGTGCTAAGAACCATTATAAAAACCTATTTAGAGGCTAAAAATTCCACCCATGCCGGGATTCGAACCCGCGAACTCTGGCTATCCGTGCCAGCGCTTTTTCCATCTGAGCCATCCCATTAGCCCATTAGCTCAGATGGAAAGAGCGCTGGCACGGATAGCCAGAGGTCGCGGGTTCGAATCCCGGCATGGGTGGAATTTTTAGCCACTAAATAGGTTTGTATAAAAAACAATTACTAAAAAAAACAAAAACTACAGTAACTACAAGAAACACACAACCGAAATTACTTTATTCTATTACATTAAAGGACACAAAGCTTGCAATTACATTTAAGGACACAAAGCTTGCAGTGAATTTATTCAACCAGAAATTTCAATATAAACTGGACGGTCGGCATTGAAAACACTTGTCCAGTGCATAAGTTATTGATGAAATTATCTAATAAAGCCGTATGCAGACCGTGCCTGCAAACGGAGGGTGAAACGCAATAAAAGATAGGTAATACATTTTCTTTCTCGATTTTATGCTTGACCGCACATGTAATATTTAAGGCTGACTTCGGACCTTTTCTGGCGAAATTGAATGGCCATTCATCTGAATACGTCTTCAGCGAAGCCAACGGCAATATGCAAATAAATAACAAGTGATAAACATTTCCAATTTGCGTCTTCAAGCATAAAAATGTTCTTTACATTTTTTTCACTTTTTGATCAATTTCATTTCACTATTATTTTTATTAAATTGATTACAGGTTTTTCACACAAGCTTGCCTAAGCCGCTGAAAGAATTTATATAAAACTGTACAGACCTACCAGACAGACCTAGAACACCCATACAGACCATGCCCTGTACCTAGAACATTTTCATCTGAATCCCTTACTGACAGGAGTTTTAGGCTCAGCTTGGTACATTATAATGAATTACCCTATTGTCTTTCTGGACCGCCTCAAAAATCCTGAACGGTTTTTCCTCACGCGTGTAAAAGACACAACATTCCACTCGTCAGCTCTTTACGTAGTGGTTTAGAGCGGGATGGCTTATTTAGTCCCTTATATAAGTCAGTCATTTATCACTTGCCAATAGGTTTTCCCGGCTATTACTTAAGGTATTTATTAATTAAGCTCCTCGCAATTCCAAATCAGCTCAGACAACAAAATTAAGTGTCAAAGGGAACAGAGAACAACACACCCAATTAGAGTGTTCACGTCTTGACGATCTCGGATTTACAAAAAGAGAGTCGGTAACTGAGGAAGAAAAGGGTAGTCGACAAACTAGGAATGTACAGAGGAACTGTTTTGAATGCTGACCTTTAGTACTGTGGAATGTTCTGTTTTGACCAATACAGTGTACTCACTGTATTGGTCAAAACAGAACATTCCAAATGTTATGACAGCATTTGTTACTTAATACCCTTCTCGTCAGCATATATGTACAAGATTCCTCTAAAAATCTTGAAATATGTCAGTTGGAATTTTTCATTTTCGAAAACTTTTTCTGTTTTTGTGTAATCTAATTTGTAGACTTTATTTGGCCGCCTATAGCCAAGTAACTTGTCAAGTCGACTTAGCATATTTAATGTTCCTTCTGAGATCATTAAATTATAATTATTAAAATTGCTTCAGCCAGATATTGCTGCCTGTACGTAATACAGAGAGTATTGTAAATGGGTTCAAAATGTCACTAATATCGGTAAGTCGCCCATCAGCTCAGTTAGGAGAGCGCTGGCACGGTTAGCCAGAGGTCGCGTGTTCAAGTCCTGGCATGGGCAGAATTTTTAGCCTCTAAATATGCTTTTTACAGTAAAAATTGTACAAGGCAGACTTAATACTAAATAGTATTTTATTCTAGACAACCAACAGGTGACGTGTAAAGGGTATGGGGGTAGTAACAAACAGTGAGATGATATTTTAAAATCTTGAAAATTAAACAATTTACGTTAATATGTACAACAATTATAAACCTTAATATAAACAAAGATAATATTAAGCACATATACAAAAATAAATAGTACATACATATAAATGGACTTAATAATACATATTCACATACTTACAAATAGAATTACACATTTTTGTTCTGAAGATGTAATATTATTATGTGTCAGGTACTGCCCAGATTTATTTCACGCGTGTACGAAGATACGCCCTACTCTAACAAAAAATTGCGCTGTACAGCTTAACATTTCGCAAACAAACCTCTTTTACCTCGAGAACAGACAGCCGGTCAGTGTGCAGACCAGAGCGTTTCGATGGTCGGATGATGTCTTGGATTTGGTGAAGTATCCATTGATGCGACTGGCAAGAGATCGTGAGAGATGGCATTTAGGAAAAGAGGCAGCACCCAGTGGGCTGATAACGAAATCTAATTAATGAAATGAAAACGGAACGGAACGGAACGAAACGAAATTAAAGAGTAAGAATTACTAGGATAAGATTACTAACAAATTTACATTAATTTTGATATTAGAAATAAATGAAATGAATTGAAATTAAATGACATGAAATGAAATTTATCCAAAGTAGCGCTGAAACTGCGGCTTAATGAACGTTACAATTAAAACTAGGTGTCCATTTCAAAATCTAAATCATTTTAGAGAAAAATGCACAAAAAGCTCCGGACAACTTTTCAATGCAGATGATGAACCTCAATTAGCGGAGAGCCACTGAAAGTGGAGAGAAAGCAACACTTCTGTTCCGTCTTTCTGTACGTGACTAATATGTCGCGGCGATTAGGGATTCAAGAGGCAGTGCCGGGGCTACGCGAGGCTTTTGGGCTCGTCGGCCGACTCTTTATACGCCGCTTCTAATTAACATCACGACACTTCTCGTTTGCAGACAGTTTACACATACCCTGGACCAAATTGGCTGTAGCGCCCTCAAGATGGAGTGAGAGTTTTGACGCTTTTTATGGGGTTTTCATACGAATAGTGACTTAACTTGTGCGCGCCGGTTAAGTCTCTGCTTGGGATTATTATACGGAATTTGGATAGGATTACATAGTTACTCGTAGCTATTAAATGGGTCTAATCGCGATTATTTATTAGGTAAAACGTAATTAATTTATATAATTTCTAACTATGTAACTATGTATGAGTATCGCAAATCATTAAGAAATACTATTGGGTAGGATTGGTCAACACAATTTTGATGCCTAGGGAGGTAGAAATATTGTTTACTTTTGCTAAAAGAATAATTCTGATATGGACTGAGGGTAATGTAGGCTTAATATTTTGTAGTATGTGATTAAACTATTAAATGGAATTTATATTAATCTAATTTCAACTTTATTATTATAAGTCCCATTGCAGGGCACAGGCCTTCTCTCAGAAAGAAACATTATGGGCTTGATTATACACGTGCCCACCGCGGATTGGCAATTTCAAGCGCTGAGGTATTTAAATACCTCAGACACTCAAGTTTCCTCACCATGTTTTCTTCACAGTTAGCGATAGGTTTTGCTACTTTAACTTCACAAAAGTACATAAATTAGGAAATAAAGTCCATAATATGAATTACTAACTTTGGGGGAAAGTGTTTTTCCGACTGTCTCCTTTTCTTAGTATTAACGCAAGGAGTTCTCCGTTTCGGAAAATGTAACAGGAAAGGACTACCTTAATGACCGGTCCCGGGTTCGAATCCCGGCTGGGGGCAACAAAAACCCAGGTCTTGGATGTTTACATGTTTGTGATGTCGTTGTTTCTGGTTCCCACGACACAGGGTATCCCAGTGTGGGGTCAGAAGCAATGTAGGTATGTGCCTGTATGTGAATGTTATGGTATGTTAAGGCTTATGTTACACCCTGTATAAGTTACATATGCACGGCATTTACACATTTCGTAGTGCGATTATAGTTTAGTAGATCCGAACTATGTCCAAAATCAAATATTATGTACGGGCATAATTTATTCAAACGGGCTATTATAACTACGCTGCAAATAGGAAAGTTGTGTCGTTAAGGGCATATTGTCGCGATTACAATGTTAACCGCTTGGCGCCGCGCCACGTCACTTTGGCCTCTGCTATTATTACATAGAAAGAAAGAGAAGTTCGGACCAGGCTCAGAAGAGCTCAGTCCGAAATATTTTAAATTATAATCCTATTTGCATGGGTAGTGGGATGACGCTAGTTGCGCAATTAAAGTGTGTATAGTCGCTACTTTACAGTACATTCTGACGTTAATTGTTAAATTCTGACGTGATGATGTATCTGAAGTACTCGTGGCCTAGTCGAACCGAGTGATAGGAATCAATCACTTCAGTTAAACAACAGGCGCAGGCAGGATGGGTGACCGTTGCATGACTACTAGTAGCATTTTTCCTAGCGCTTCTGTGCTTCGCAAAGCACGCTAAGCCGGTGACGCTTATTTATTTACTTTTAATTAATAGATACAATAGTCCCGACTACCCGTCTTTCAGCTTCTTTTTTCCGTCAATCGTTGTCCGGAAGAAATTACTTTTAGTAATAAGGCCGCCATTTGTACTGTACTATATTATTTTTTAAATCTCTTACGTAGTTCTTGCACTTAAACAAATGTACAATAAGGCGGACTTAATGCCTTAAGCATCTGTTAGGGTTCTAATCTAACTGGATTTAAAATGAGTGGACTGTATACTTAATGGCACAAGATATAATTGTCTAAAAATATAATAAGTAACTGGTAAGTGCAACGACAGTAGCGTAGTCCAAGCGAGAAGAGAGCTCCGGACTCATTGGCGTTGACGCGGTGCGTGGGGCTTTAGCCAATCAGCGCCCAGCAGCCCCGCACCTCAATTATCCGTGTCTTCGACAGCATCTACTATCTGATAGTTTGCTCTTACAAGGTGTTCTGTCCCTATCAACTCGACACTTCGGCCCCTACTCAGGGCGCTGCAATTGGCAACCGTCTGTAGCGAGACGTTTTAATGACCCCAGGCGTTCTCTCTCGATTTCACTAACTGTCATGTGCCAAAACCCGTGTTTCAGAGCTTGCGCCGCGAAATAATGTGGCTGAAAATTAATGAATCGTCGTCGGGGTCTTTAAGTGGAGCGTTGAGGGTTAAACGGTTATTTGACGGCCAAAAGGGTAAGTTGGACATATTTTTACTTTTTAAAGTAAATTTTGTTTCACTGGAAGGCAATAAGCGTTACCTATAAGTAAGAATCGATACCAACCCTTGTATGTCCACACTGCTGGGGCACGGGTCTCTTCCTGCATTGCAGGAAGGTTAGGCCATACTTCACCACGGGGGCCATGTCCGAGTTGGTGGAGGATTGTTGCCCATAGGGCTTCTGACATGGCTTAACGCCTGCCATTACATAACAGCCGGCCCCAACGGCTTAACGTGCCTTACTAAAATTTTATGTTTAGGTGTAAAATACCAAATTCGTAGACCATGGAATCCCAGACCGTAGGCACTTGCTACGCCGTAGCGTATATTTTATTCTTTGACGCTTTGTCACAGGCAATGCGATCACAACACAAAGAAAATATAATATTCTTTGTAGTCTACAAGCGTCCCACTGCAGAGTACAGGCCTTCTCTGAGGGAGAGAGTTTGGGCTTAGATAGAAAATAATTATATCCTTCAAAGTAATTTTATAAATATGAAAGTTTGACAGATTTTTGGATGTTTGTTACTTAATTTCGCAGCAGAGTTAATATGTACTAAGTTTTTTTGTTAGCTTTTTCTCAACATAACCTATTAATTAAGAAACTATCAGTTTTTCGTCATTAGGTAAACATTTTGTTTTTTGTTAAACTCCGCTGAACTGAGTTACTTGAGACTTCATGCATTCAAAATGTATGATGTGCGATAGAGTATCAATCTAATCTAATCGTACGGATAGACAAAGATATGTAAAGATAGTAATGCATAGAATAAAATTGTGTTGTTACCGTAACCTATTTCAAGCCGAACCCTAAGAAATTCATTTATTGCGTTGCCATGGTAACAAGAATTGTTCTGAAGAAGAGTGGGGCACCACGGGTCTCTTCCTGCACCGCAGGAAGGTTAGGCCATACTCCAACACAAGGGGCCAAGTTTGGGTTGGTGGGGGCATGTAAGAAATTGGCGGTCAATGTCTTACATGCCCCACCAACTATCACAAGTTATCAAGCCTCTAAGGCCTCTGACATGGCTTAACGACTGCCATTACATGACAGTCGGCACCAACGGCTTAACGTGCCTTGCAAAGCATGGAAGCGCTCGGAAAACATGCCACTAGTGGTAGTCACGGGACGGTCACCCATCCTGCATCTGACCGCGCCTGTTGTTGCTTAACTCAAGTGATTGTTTCCAATCACTTGGTTCGACTAGGCCACGAGCGCCTCTATTAAGCATTGCGCATTAATTTTATTTTTGTTACGAAAAGTGTTTATTATTACATTGCGTTTTATTTTGCTACAGTAAATTACCTTTTTATTTATTCAGCGTTGTAAGTTGATTGAATCTCAATGGTTGAATAACATTATTCTAGTAATCGTTTTTCGGTCTCCATGAGATAGGCACACTAGGAGACTACCGTCATATCAAATTTATTAACAACCAAAATGTTGTAATCATGTACCTCTTGTATTAAGCTGTATTTTTAAAAAAAATATTTTGTGCATGGAACCTTATTCATTCCTGATTAATTCAATTCTTGAAAAACCTTAATTAGAGTTTGTATTTTACAACAAATTTTGTTCTATGCTATGTTTCTCTAACTTGCAGTCCGTGCAGAAAAACTCATGTGGATGAAAGAGTAATAATAATAATATCTTTCACACGACACAATCCCTTGACCTGGTCCCAAACTAGGATACCCTGTACTATGTAAGGCAGGTAAGGACGTCACAAACATGAAAACACACCCAGACTGAGGCCACTTGCACTGTTGTACGGCGGCCCCTACCATTAGAACCCACGGCTTCTGGCTTGGTAACCAAGCGCCTTAACGGCTAGACCAACGAGGCAGTGAAACAAAACGCATGTGGTTTCAATAGAAAATTGTATAGGATGACTGTAACTAACAATTTTCAATAATTGTTTCCTGAAAAACGTTAATAAGAGTTTGTATTTTACATAAAAATTCTATGCTATTTTTCTCTAAGCTGTCTTGCATAAAAACCAGAAAACAAACGTTAATCGAAAGTTAAACAAAACGCATCAGTTCCAAGATGTCAATAGCAAATTGTATCGATATAACGCAATCTCAGTTTTTATGTGCTCGGAAATTGAGTCGTAAGCATTGACGACGCCATCTGGATGCAGTCTGGCATCGTAGACTGAAGCCTCTGCCACTAAATAGAAAAAGAAAGAAAAACAAACAGAGGGTTGGTTGAGTGGGGTTTTTGTTACAACAGTTGCCAGGACATTTTGTAGAACTGGCTTACTATTACGTAACATTCCACTCTGTCGAGTTAAGCATTTAGACAACTCCAAAGTGTCAAACTGCGTAATATTTGGCAGCTGGAGTAGCTAAAAAAATTAAAACTCCACGTCACTCAACTCAGTGGATACGTACATAATAATAATACCCCTGGACATAATTTATTTTTATAGCCAAACCATACTTTCTTAAGTTTGGTCTTTTTGACACACGTGACTCACGTCCACACAGATCAGTCTGCTTTGCGCGGCTGCTCTGTGTGAGTGAACAGAACCTTTGAATCACGGATGTCAATGCTTTGAATTTTTTTTCTAGGTCATGTACATCTGTGCCTTTATAGTATTTTGTTACTACACACATACAGAAGAAAAACTCCGTGAGGAAACTCTTATGTCTAAAGTGATAGACACACACAGTGATTAAATCCACATTTTATCTTTTTGATAGAAGGCCAGTGCCCTTAAGTGGGACCTATATAGGCTGTTTAATATTCACAGTTGAGTTACAAAACTAAGAACGATCAATCAACCCTTTCATCATCTGATATTAATCCGTAATATTAATGAAGTGACGAAGGTTCTAAGCGAAGTTACTGTAAATATTTGTCCGTCCATTAAAAGACAAACATATCCGGCTAAACACTGGCAACCTTTGTGACCTATCGCTGCGAGAATCAAACAACAAAAGCAGATTTAACAAAGGGGTAATTCATATGTATTATTGCCTCAATAAAGTATTGCCACAACAAATGGTAGAAATGAACGAACAAATGGAATTATTGTTTTCAAAACTCGATGCGAAGCTGGACGAAAAGCTCAGCCAGCAAACTCACACGATAACCACTGCAGTAACTGCAAACGTGATGGCAGCGCTCGACGAGAAGATGAACACGTTAATAGAAGAAAACCAAAATTTGAAAACAACAATAACAACATTGGAAAAAAAAGTAACTACCTTGGAAAAAGAGAAACGAAAAAACAACCTGATATTTTTTTGGAGTAGAAGAAAATGGAAAAAAAAAAAAGAAAAAGGGAGGCAGAACTTGTAGACCACATGAAAGAAATTATAGAGGAAGCAGGAACATACTTGGAGAGCCACGAAATAAATAACATATACCGAATTGGAGCGAAGACCAACAAAAAGCGGCCTGTCGTTATTACTCTCTCTACTATATGGAAAAAACATCTCATACTGAAATCAAAATCAAAGTTACCAGAAGGCATCTATGTCAAAGAAGATTTCTCTAAGGACATACTAGAAGTTCGAAAACAACTACAGGCAAAAGTTGAAGAAGAATGGAAAAAAGGAAACAAAGCCTTCTTGAGAGGAGATCAACTAATAGTTAAAAAGTCGAATGATAACCAGCGCGAAAAAAGGAAGAGAGAGAAAACTGTATCCCCCAACTTGTCAACACAGAAAAAGCCAAACACATCTAATAATCTCGGAAACCCACCAAACAAGACAAACACTACTGGTCAAAAAGAAATATTAAAACCAAACATACTCCAATATATGGGAAAAGATAGATCTACTTCTACCTCTCCTGCAGCTCCAGGAACATCAAAAAACTAACAAACACTCGTATGAAACTCAACGAAACAAAAACAACAAAAACCGGCTTAAACAAACAAATACAGAAAAAAAATAATAACCAAAAACAAACTAATCAAAAAACCTTCCCACCACGGGTGGTCGCCGTGGGAAGATCAGACCACTACCCTCTAACAAAAAATAGCAAAAAACTAGAAAAAACAAAAAACAATAAAACATATATATCATCTCTCAATACTAGGACTCTAAGAACTCCTGAATCACTATCAGAGCTGGAAGTAGCGCTGAAAGACCTGAAATGGGATATATTGGGATTAAGCGAAGTGGGCAGACCAGGCCAGTCAATCGAAGAACACGATAACTACATCATGTTTCATAAAGGTGAGATCGGAGGCCAAAGAGGAGTTGGATTCATGATTAAATCCCATTTAAAAAACTTCATAGAAGACTTCATCGGTGTCACAGAAAGAATAGTAATACTACGCATAAAAATGCCCAGCTTTAAAAAAATATGGACAATCGTCCAAGTCTATGCGCCAACCGAACAGGCTGATGAACAAGAACACCAATCCTTCTACAACAAACTATCTCAAACAATACACGAATATTCGAATGATGTAATCATCCTAATGGGGGATTTCAATGCGCAAGTAGGTGCCAGACAAAACAAAGACGAATATGTACTGGGAGAATTCGGCCATGGAAAGAGAAGTACTAGTGGTCAACGGTTAATAGATCTCCTCCTAGAACATAATCTCACTGTCATGAACAGCATGTTCAGAAAGAACAAAAACAACAAGTGGACCTGGGTTTCGCCGGATGGGAAATACCGAAATGAAATAGATTATGTCATAAGTAGCCACCCAAAATTGTTCACGGATACAACAGTAATATCAAGACTAAATTTCAACACAAATCACCGCATGGTTAGAGCATCACTCAAAATGACGCCACCCAAGATTAACAGAAAGCACACTTCCCTAATCAGTAGAGCCTATATCGCAGAAAGTAAGGAATCAACATCATATCCACCAGCAACTCGGACCAGCGAAACTGAAGAAATAGAAGGACTGGACATTAAAAACAAATACAACAAACTCCAAAACCAACTTAGCAATAACACAACTAGAAAAGATAACAAACAAAAGTACGTCTTAAGCGATTCTACCATGCAGTTTATAAACAAAAGAAAGAGTCTTCTTACCAACAAAAAAGACAAACAGAACATGAAGGAAATAACAGAGTTAAGCAAGAAAATAAGAGAAGGAATACGCAAGGATAGGAAAGCCAACAGAATGCAAACACTAGAAAAACATATAATTGCAAGAGGCGGAACAAAAAAAGCTCTTAAAGAACTACGCGAAACTACTTCTTGGATACCAAATTTGAAAAATAAAGAAAATATCATCTCGAACCGCAAAAGTATTATAAGAACAGCGTCCGAATTCTATAGGAAACTTTACTCCGACCCAGTGAACAGAGAAAATAGAAAGTGCGAAGTGACAACATGCAATCCAAGCCCAGAACCAGAAATACTACCAAGCGAAGTAAGGAAAGCTATACTAAGCCAAAAGTCTGACAAAGCACCAGGTCCAGACAAGATCACGAATGAACTACTGAAAGGCACCCTAAACGAACTCGTGCCCATTTTAACAAAGATCTTCAATGACATCCTAACATCAGGACAGATTCCCGAACAATGGAAAATATCGCACATAATTCTTATATATAAAAAAGGGTCAAAAGAAGACCTATCGAACTATAGACCAATAAGCTTGATGTCTAACATATATAAGGTATTTTCCAAGATAATACTGGATCGGATAAGTATTAAACTGGATGAAAACCAACCAATAGAACAAGCTGGTTTCAGGAAAAACTTTGCTACTATAGATCATATACACACAGTCAAACAAATTATAGAAAAGTACAACGAATATAACAAACCAGTGTATATGGCCTTCATAGACTATACTAAGGCTTTCGACAGTATTAAACATGATGCGATATGGGAAAGCTTGGAGAGACAGGGAATATATGGAGCTTATATAAATATCATAAGAACAATATATTCTGACAGCAAAGCAAGAATACAAATGGAAACAATTGAAGAAACTTTCAAAATAGAAAAAGGTGTCAGGCAAGGCGACCCACTGTCTCCCAAGCTATTTTCTGCTGTGCTCGAAAACATATTCAGAAATCTTGAATGGAACGAATTTGGACTCAATATAGATGGAAGAAGATTGCACCATCTACGATTCGCTGATGACATAGTCCTGTTTGAGGAAAATCCTCACAAGCTTGAAGATATGATACAGAACCTAAGCAAAGAAAGTGAGAAGATCGGACTGGCTATGAACACAGACAAGACAAAGTTACTAACTAATTCTGAACCATACGAAATTAAAAACAATAACCAAACTATCGAATATGTGGAAGAGTACATATATCTGGGACAAATAATCTCTCAAAGTGATCTAAAAACCAAAGAAATAAAAAGAAGAATAGCTAATGGATGGAAAAGATTCTGGTCACTCAAGGAGATTATGAAAGCAACAGATTTCAGTAAAAAAATAAAGAGCAAAGTCTTCAACACCTGTGTCCTTCCCTGTCTTATCTATGGATGCGAAACATGGGCACTCTCTAAACAACACAGGGATATGCTAGAACACTGCCAAAGAGCCATGGAAAGGAGCATGCTGGGAATTAAGAGAATAGATAAGATAAGAAACACATACATAAGAAAAAGAACAGGAGTGACAGATATTCTCACAAAGATTGACCAAATGAAATGGAGATGGACCGGCCATATGTTACGAAGTCCACACGATAAATGGAGCAAAATCGTAACGGAGTGGTACCCTAGAGACGGAAAAAGAAACAGAGGTCGACAACGCAAAAGATGGGAGGACGAACTAAAATTAACAGTAGGCTATAACTGGAGAAGAATTGCTAGAGATAGAAAACAGTGGAAATCGTTAGAGGAGGCCTTTGCCAAGAGGCACACCGAACTCCGGGACATACTTTAACAAAACACTAAAGGAACATAACAAAGAAAATTACATACAAAACGGAGTCTCGGGATATAGAGGCTATATTATATTATTATAATTCATATGGCCGACTGTCCTCAGAAACCAAGCCGCAAAATGATACCGATACTGTTACCTGTAAATAATATTTTTGGTGTCGGCACAGACTCACAAACCCATCAACACCCCAAAACGGGCCATTCTAAAATGACTAAATCACCTAAGAGACAGCTGGTGTTGCCAGAGGCAAGCCTCGTCTTTGCCTTGCCTTTTTAGGTGCACAAGATGTACGTAATACAGAGAATAATGTAAAGGGGTTCGAAATTTCACTGATACCGGTGAGTCGCCCGTTAGCTCAGTTGGAAAGAGCGCTGGCACGGATAGCCAGAGGTTGCGGGTTCGAATCCCAGCATGGGTGGAATTTTTAGCCTCTAAATAGATTTTTATGATATACTTTCGAAATAAAAGAGTGGTAATCAGTTTTGCAGGTCAGTGTATATAGAATTTTCACAGTTCTTAGCCTGCCAGTAAGTTATAGTTGCTGCCCAGGCGTCCCTGTGTCTACATAAAAATTAAAACCTCGTTTTTGCATTGAGTTCTTCTTTCAGTTATTGTAGGTATAACATATTCACCGAACTATTTACTTCACTTTATTGCACACATAAAAACCATAAAGAAAGCACAAAATAATAAAAAAGTGTACATGGTGATTTCTTTCAGTCAACCGTTGATGTGGTAATAAGGACATTATAAACGAGGGGGGGAAAGTGCACAATAGTATTAAAATGTGCAAATTACTTTGCTAAACTCCACCAGACACCCCACCCGTCGTCAAAAATCCCAAAAATACCGGGACCGAAGGAGGGTGGTGCATTAACTAACTGCATGGTGCTTGTAGGTTTTTTGGCGGAATTTAGCAAAGTAATTTTCACTTTTTAATTCTATTATGGATTTCCGCAAAGTAACGCCTGTTTCCGTACAAAGTGTACAGTAATAATTGTTAGAATAATATTTAGGGGTTATACATTTTAAATAATTACATAGACCTACAACAACGTGGCGCTCTTTAGTGGAGGGCTATGTCCATCAGTGGACTAGTATAGCCTGACGACGACGACGACGACATAGACCTAAAATTAAAATAATAAATACAATATATGAATAAATACATAAATAAATAATATGAAATATACCTATGGTACTAGTGAAGAAAGCTAGTGCTCTTTCAATTTTGCCTTGAAGACAGCGTACAACAGGTGGACACTTCCTATTAGACTACTATTGTCTATGGAACAAGCTTTCTGTCTTTTTATTTCGTATCCTTTATAGTTAGGAAGGTAAATGGAGACTACTCTATGGATAAGGATTCTATACTGGATTGAATTGGATCCAGTTTGAATGTAATGACTGCATATGATTGCGTAGAGGTATTTAGAGGGAAATTTTGTGCAGTGTTCGACACATTTATGAGTAAAATTTTTTAGTTGAAAACTTGTTAACGCTTTTGAAAAGCACAAACATGGAATTTCTTTGTTTGCTTCGTCTCCAAACAATTAATAAATTCTGAAACTAAGTACTTTGACGTTCATGAAGTAATCATTTACGGTCCTATTTATAAAAAGGCCAGGGCCAGTTTCTGAATTGAGAATTTCGCTAAGTAAATCTACGAATTTCACAGCAAAGAGCGCAAGAGAACGTTACTTTCCAAGTCTTTACTTACCGAAATTCTCAATTCAGAAACCGGCCCTTATTCTGCGAAACCATTGTAAAGTCGTAGGTGAAACCGGTTTATGAGAGGAATTCCTGATAAAAACAGGCTGTAACTTCGTCCTAAGAGCGTTTTGATGGAATCTTATTTTTAGGGTTCCGTACCTCAAAAGGAAAAAACGGAACCCTTATAGGATCACTTTGTTGTCCGTCTGTCCGTCCGTCCGTCCGTCTGTCAAGACCCTTTTTCTCAGGAACGCGTGGAGGTATGAAGCTGAAATTTATATCAATTACTCAAGTCTACTGTCCCTTGAAGCTGTGAAAAAATCAAACTAAGCCAACGCAATCAAAAGATACAGCCGTTTATGCCGCAAATTTTCGACACTTGCAAGGGAATCAAAACCTACAGGGTGCTTCCCGTGAACTCAGAATCTTGAAATTTGGTACGAAGCAACGTCTTATAGCATAGATAAAGGAAAAATTACGAAAACCATAAATTTTTAGTTACATCACATAATATATTTTTTTTTAATAATTTTAAACTTACTACCCATTTCCTCATAAACGCGTAGAGGTATTAAATTGAAATTCATACCAAATACTCAGGTCTATAATACAGGTTTGTACGGAACCCTCGGTGCGCGAGTCTGACTCGCACTTGGCCGGTTTTTTTTAAAAGACCCAATATTTTATTTCATTTCATGGTCATGAAAAATGCCACAATAAAATGGTGGAGGTAAGTTTTCTTCTTTAAATATTGGTTAATGTTCACTCCACTCTGGTGGCAGCCACACAAAACTAAAATCAAACCCTCACTTACTCATGTTTGCGTAGTTAACAAATAGTAACCGCCCATTGCAGGGTTTTCTGACGAATCTTTAGCATTAGTTTTGTAAAAACAGCAATATAATGTAAATCCAACGCAAATACTTAACCATGTCCCAGGCACTACAGCGTCGGAGCGGTCCGTTCACCCATCTAGTGTGAGTGAAGATGCCACTAGACGCTGTATATATCATCTCACTAAGTAGATGCAAAAAGGCCAATATTTACTTAACAACGAAAAGCCTAGTGAAGGGTCAGCATGAAACAACTACTTGTTGTTACCATAATAAGAATAATAATTTGTGCAAGCGAGACAGCATGCTCCACTTTAGACCACCGTTAAGTGACCTGTCTGTCTTTACTGGATTAATCTGTGCGTGAAATAAAACAATTGGATTAATCTGTACGAGTACGTGAAAACCTCATTTTCCGGGTTATTCCAACGAAAAAATGCAACAGCAGTATTATAGTTTATTGCACACAAAACATTTCAATACTCAATAATGTATTGCATTCTACAACTATATACAGATGACATAACTAAAAACATCGATCTTTGTGGACCCTAATAAACATTTAGGCCCACTTGGGTCAGCCCGGGTTAGCTCATTTAACTCGAGTTAATCGATAATTTCGCATGCGAAATGATCATTATACATAAGAAATAACAATAATAAAGAACAGAGGAAAAATGAATGTACAATACCTACATACAATGAAACTTCCTATCGCTTTATACCTTTGTGGTGGCGTAGACAACGTAACGCCATAAAATATTGTGTAACGTCGCTTATTCAGCGACGGATACAACGTAAATAATTGCATCTACTGCCTTACTCTAAAGGACGGTAAAACTAAATTAATTAAGCTAGCCCACCCTTGGAGACCGCAGACAGTCCTGCAAGACAGCCAAATTATTCTTGAGAACTCGCTGCCGTTCTTGACCACGCCGGTACAAGGGAAGTGTGTATTGCCTTCACCGAGTGACTATTTACTAACTAAGCAAGAGTCAAGGTAAAACATTGTAGGCATTGATAAAAATCAAAATAAACTACACCTCACTTCACTTCACCTCATACATGTCATAACTTAAGCAGCCTATATTCGTCCTACTACACGCACAGGGTGTTAAGACCACACTCTGTCCATTAGTTAGTTAGACCTGAGATTTCCGCACTTATCCCCAGTTTCTCGTTCATTAACAATCTGTTAATCTACTGTTAACAGCTGTCAAATGTTTTTTTTTGTATTCACTTTGGCCAACTGACAGCTGTCGGCTTGTTAGTGTACTAGAAAACGGAGGTTAGCCTCAAAGTTGGGCCATTACATTATACGTAGCAAGCGCTGAGGTATGTTAACATTTCAGATAATAGGAATTAATCACGATGTTTTTCTTCTCGCTCTCAGTCTCTTTAATATTTTTGTATCTTTATTGAATAGCACTTTATCCCAAGGGATTAAGTCCGTCATAATATAATGGATTAAGTCTGTCAGACAAATCTGTACTCGCCATTTCAGTCTACCCGAGACCACGGCAACTGTAACGCTGCCGAAACATCGGGAAATAAGGTAATTACGTTTTACCTAATAAATAATCGCGATTTCACCCGTTTAATATATAACTAGGTAGTCACTTAGTAATGTTAGCAATGTTTATCAAAAACTTATTATTATTATAATAAATTACTTATTATTAATAATATTATTATTATTATGTATGAGTATCGCAAATTATTAAAAAATACTATCAGACAAATATGTAAATTTTACGCTTTCAGTAAAAAGATTCTTAACAGTTATATTCTTGTATCTTTATTGACTAACACCTTATTACAAAGGATTAAGTCTATCAGCAAAATGTCGAAATATCAAGCTCTCAGTATCTTTAATATTTTTGTAACTTTATAGAATAGCACTTTATTTTAAGGGATTAAGTCCGTCATAACATAAAAGATTGAGTCTATCAGACAAATGTTGAAACGTTACGCTCTCATATCTTTAATATCTTTGTATCTTTATTGAATAACACCTTATTACAAAGAATTAAGTCTATCAGCGAAATGTCTCTCTGTATCTTTAATATTTTTGTATCTTTATTGATTAAGTTATCGGATTAAGTCCGTCATAACATAAACGTTAAGTCTATCAGACAAATGTCCAAATTTGACACTCTCAGCATCTTTAATATTTTCGTATCTTTATTGAATAGCACGTTATTCCAAACAATTAAGTCTATCACAACATGAACGGTTAAGCGTATCACACAATTATCGAAATGTCACGCTCGACGTCGATGTCAACCTTTGTATGTCCCACTGCTGGGGCACGGGTCTCTTCCTGCATCGCAGGCAGGTTAGGCCACGCTCACAGTACCTTTAATATTTTTGTATCTTTATTGAATAGTACTTTATCCCAAGGGATTAAGTTCGTCCGTAACATAGTGTTACTTAGTTAAATACTCAAGTCTATCAGCCAAATATCAAAATGTCACGCACTCAGTAGTTTACCGTGACTTTCATAAAGTAAAGCCACAAGGCACTCGTCTTGCAAGGAACGAGGGTCCTCGGTTTCCTTTCGTCGACCCTTATCAGTGCATGGAGGAAATTTGTTACTCGTATTTGTTAAAGGTCCTATTGCTGTTCTACGAACTAATTGTTTGAAGAACTTCTTTGACCTCACCATCATTATAATAAACTAGCTGACCCAGCGAACTTCGTACCGCCTATCAGTATTCTTTAACTTTTTTTAATTTTTTCTCTCCATAAGAACCATCCTCGCACTTCAAGGAATATTCTAAAAAAAGAATTAACGAAATCGGTTCAGCTGCTCTCGAGATTTGCGCTTACCAACACGTTCAGCGATTCATTTTTATATTATAGACTAAATTGTGCCTGCGTCCTCGTGAGATCAGAAATATATTAAGTAAGCTGGGTTTAAGATTTTATTTTTGATTTTTTTGTTTTTCCCTAGATAGATGGCACTGAACCTGCTGACATACTGCAAGGAACGTCAAATATTTTTTTTATGAGCTCAAAATTACATCCAACTGAAATATCTCAAAAATACATTGAATGTAGTTTTGAGATTATAAAAAGTAACGTACGTAATATCGTTATCACATCCCTTCACATGTTGAAATGTTTAGCACGGGTTAGTGCATTAAAAATAAAAATTGTGTAATAATGTTGAAATTAAATAACAACAAGGAAAATAAAAACATATTTTTTTTTAAGGCTCTTTCCACGCCGGTAAGAAAATGTGGGCTAGTGAGCATTAAGTTCGCCTTTGTACTTTTTAATTTGTTTTAATAGTACAGTAAATAATTTTATAATTTTAATAATATTGGAATAGGAGGATAGAGGGGAGCCCCTATCCTCCTAACCCCCCCCCCTTCCTCCACTTTCATTGTAAGTATACCGTTCATTATTATTATTACCCTCTTGCAGCTTTGGAAAATCTTCATTGAGTCAGATTTTATTATTTTATTATCTCTATAACCATAATTCTACTGTAGGTGTGTTCCCTGAAATTCTAAACGGCTAGATGGATTTGAATGTTTTTTTTGTATGCGTTTGGGTGGCGTCCTAGATATAAGATATAACATATAAACATTTACATACAAGCACGTACATTGCTTCTGGCCCCACACTAGGATACCCTGTGCCGTGGGAACCAGAAACAACGACATCACAAACATGTGAGCATCCAAGACCTGGGTTTTTTTGTCCCCAGCCGGGATTCGAACCCGGGACCCCTCGCATGGTTGGCAGACGCGCTACCGCTACACCACAGAGGTCGTCATGGTTTAGATTCTCAAATCAACCCTACAGATGGCGCTGCAGTCGGTATCGGAATATCATGCGACAATCTGTCGGGTCCGCTAGTAACTTATAAGTTTAAAATGTTCTGTTACGCCTTTTGACCACAATTCCTTAAACAATATAGGTACTTCAAAACGGGGAGGCTTGACTCGACCTACGACTGGCAAGGTGGAAAAGTAATTTAACTACAATTTGTTTTTGCGCAATGATGGACTGCGAAGAATATTAAACAGACTCGGCTAATTTGAATGAGATCCCCAACCCGACGGATATTTGCATAATCACCGCTGCCTGATTAAATTTGCACGAAACGGAGGAAATACCTGTTTATCACTTAATTCCTAATTCTGTTTTGATTTAATGAGAATTTACTGTTTAGTAAGAGAGGTACTTGCCACCAAAACGCGGAGACAACGTGATTATGATGATGACTAATAGTTAGTGGTACTTTGTCATGGAGCTCTTGAACTGTAAGAGGTGGCCAGATTAAGTTTTTACAAAATATAATGTGATTTCTTAACGAATAAAAAAACTTTAGGTTACCCCCTTTTAAAAAGGTGTCAACATCCCAACGCGTTAGGGTATGGTCAGCGTTTGTGTGTCTGTGTAATCATGATTATCATCCGAGTGACAGCTGGTATTGCCATCGTCAAACTCCGTATTTGCCATGCACCAAATAAATTACATGTAAATTCAATGATTTTTGTGGCTTTCATTAAATTATCTTAAAATGTTCAGAGAATGTGGCGTGGTGTGTAAAAATCTGTCCGTCTCCGGCCAATCCCAGATTATATTCTTTTTAATGCACTAACCCATGCTAAGGACAATTTAAAAAACCTATTTAGAGGCTAAAAATTCCACTCATGCCGGGACTCGAACCCGCGACCTCTGGCTAACCGTGCCAGCGCTCTCCCAACGGAGCTATGGGCAACTAACCGGCATCAGTGAAATTTCGAACCTCTTTACAATACTCTCTGTATTACGCAAAGGCAGCAACAGATTGTTGCTTTTGAACGGCGTTAATAATTTTATCGATCCATCGGATTGCTGATCTGCCCACCGATCGTTGACCCAACCTTAGCCACCGCTAATGAAAACCAAAACGCAAGGAATGAATCTTCAACATAGCTCCAGTTTAACCAAGTTGTTACAATTTCTATTCTACTTTAAAAGGAAAACAAGCGCAGAAATTAACTTAGCAAAAATATTTTATGACTGGAGGAAATTTTATTATTAGAAAGTGCAGCGAAGGGGAATTTATTGCATAACATTACGACGTAGTTAGGAAAGTAACAATGTGAAGTTGTATAGAAGGACCTATTAAATCGAGTGAAATAAGATTTTAAAATTTCACCGCAGAGGAAAAAAGATTTTACCTCGTTTTCGCAAATTTATTTCCATATTTTTACAAAGCCGTATTTTGTTACAAACATAATAAAACACAGTAATATTATTATTGGGGGCATAACCCCCCAATGGCACAACCTAGTGCTATGGCGCTCGTTAGGGGAGGGCTGTGTCCAGCAGTGGACTAACCTGAAGAAGAAGGAAGAAGTCTGAAGAAGAAGGAAGAAGAATATCATTTTAAAAACCTATTTAGAGGCTAAAAATTCCACCCATGCCGGGACTCGAACCCGCGACCTCTGGTTAACCGTGCCAGAGTTTGCGGGTACGAGTCAGGGTGGATTTCTTAGCCTCTAAATAGGTTTGTAAAATGATATTACTATTGAATTTAAAGATGACTATGTTTTTACTCAAACCTGCGACCTTTGGCATGGTTAGCCAGAGGTCGCGGGTTCGAGTCCTGGCATGGGTGCAATTTTTAGCCTCTAAATAGGTTTTTAAAATTGTCCTTAGCACGGGTTAGTGTATTAAAAAGAATATAATAATAATATCATAATAATATTACATTACAATAGCTTTTGCTGTGTGGTGTCGGCCTATAGAATAGCACCAACCCAAATTCTTCCCGCGGGTGTCGTAAAAGGCGACTAACAGACACAAACCGGGGAGGTGGGCAGCAGCGCCCCCTGTAGTACAATTCAACCAAACTGCGATCCCCAACCCGCATGCCCAGCGTGGGGATTATGGGCACTACCCCCCAATGATGGCGCAACCTTGCTCTGTGGCGCTCTTTGGGGGAGGGCTATGTCCAACAGTGGACTAATATAGCCTGAAGAAAAAGAAGCTTTTGCTGGTCCCCAACTAGGATAACCTGTGATCTGAAAATTGTTGATTTTGTTTATTGCCTGTAACTCGGAGACAGAGAGCATATTTTACGAAATCTAATGTACATTATATTTAAAAAACTATTTAGAGGCTAAAAATTTCACCCATGCTGGGATTCGAACCCGCAACCTCTGGCTATCCGTACCAGCGCTCTACCAATTGAGCCAATGGGCGACTCACGGCATCAGTGAAATTTCGAACCTCTTTACAATATTCTCTGTATTACGTACAGGCAGCGACATCTGACTTAAGCAAATTGCATCACTTACAGCCCCGACTACCTACTTTGCAGTTAGGTTTAACATCGGAACGATATCACTGTACCCACATGATTACACTATTTTTATTTTTAATGCACTAACCCGTGCTAAGGAACAAATTTAAAAACCTATTTAGAGGCTAAAAATTTCACCCATGCTGGGATTCGAACCCGCAACCTCTGGCTATCCGTACCAGCGCTCTACCAATTGAGCCAATGGGCGACTCACGGCATCAGTGAAATTTCGAACCTCTTTACAATATTCTCTGTATTACGTACAGGCAGCGACATCTGACTTAAGCAAATTGCATCACTTACAGCCCCGACTACCTACTTTGCAGTTAGGTTTAACATCGGAACGATATCACTGTACCCACATGATTACACTATTTTTATTTTTAATGCACTAACCCGTGCTAAGGAACAAATTTAAAAACCTATTTAGAGGCTAAAAATTTCACCCATGCTGGGATTCGAACCCGCAACCTCTGGCTATCCGTACCAGCGCTCTACCAATTGAGCCAATGGGCGACTCACGGCATCAGTGAAATTTCGAACCTCTTTACAATATTCTCTGTATTACGTACAGGCAGCGACATCTGACTTAAGCAAATTGCATCACTTACAGCCCCGACTACCTACTTTGCAGTTAGGTTTAACATCGGAACGATATCACTGTACCCACATGATTACACTATTTTTATTTTTAATGCACTAACCCGTGCTAAGGAACAAATTTAAAAACCTATTTAGAGGCTAAAAATTTCATTTCGGGATTCGAACCCGCAACCTCTGGCTATCCGTACCAGCGCTCTACCAATTGAGCCAATGTAAGTGATGCAATTTGCTTAAGTCAGATGTCGCTGCCTGTACGTAATACAGAGAATATTGTAAAGAGGTTCGAAATTTCACTGATGCCGTGAGTCGCCCATTGGCTCAATTGGTAGAGCGCTGGTACGGATAGCCAGAGGTTGCGGGTTCGAATCCCAGCATGGGTGAAATTTTTAGCCTCTAAATAGGTTTTTAAATTTGTTCCTTAGCACGGGTTAGTGCATTAAAAATAAAAATAGTGTAATCATGTGGGTACAGTGATATCGTTCCGATGTTAAACCTAACTGCAAAGTAGGTAGTCGGGGCTGTAAGTGATGCAATTTGCTTAAGTCAGATGTCGCTGCCTGTACGTAATACAGAGAATATTGTAAAGAGGTTTGAAATTTCACTGATGCCGTGAGTCGCCCATTGGCTCAATTGGTAGAGCGCTGGTACGGATAGCCAGAGGTTGCGGGTTCGAATCCCAGCATGGGTGAAAATTTTTAGCCTCTAAATAGGTTTTTAAATTTGTTCCTTAGCACGGGTTAGTGCATTAAAAATAAAAATAGTGTAATCATGTGGGTACAGTGATATCGTTCCGATGTTAAACCTAACTGCAAAGTAGGTAGTCGGGGCTGTAAGTGATGCAATTTGCTTAAGTCAGATGTCGCTGCCTGTACGTAATACAGAGAATATTGTAAAGAGGTTCGAAATTTCACTGATGCCGTGAGTCGCCCATTGGCTCAATTGGTAGAGCGCTGGTACGGATAGCCAGAGGTTGCGGGTTCGAATCCCAGCATGGGTGAAATTTTTAGCCTCTAAATAGGTTTTTAAATTTGTTCCTTAGCACGGGTTAGTGCATTAAAAATAAAAATAGTGTAATACATTATATTTATTAAAAAACTTACTAAGAGGCTAAAAACGTTTGTGATGCAAACGTTTTTTTTAAGTGCCGTTAGCACAGGTTAGTGCTACAAAAAGAATATAATTATATTCATTACTTTTTAGGTTTTCTCTGTACATTTTCAGCCAAGCAACAAACCAATGCATGCTTTCGTAAATGCGAGATAACTATATTACCTTAGTTTTGAGTTCCGCTGCAGTCGGTTAAATAAGTCTACAAAAATAAATCTCCTGCGCAACCGTCACAGTCCGTTCCGTAGGCATTTGCTACGACGTAGTAAGCGGCTACGCGGCTACGAAAAGTCACTGTGTGTTTAACTCCAACGTTTTTTAGCGCCAGACGCTACGTCCACGACTGAAGAAAAAATGATAACAGTGTGAAATGATGCAAACGTTTCTTCGGTAAAAATATTTAAGTACTTATGTTGCTTTTTACCTATTTAAAAACCAACTAAGATAAATAAAATACAAATTTTGCTTATTGAAATAGTCTAAGAAATGTCATCGACGGTCAATTTAGTTACAATATTATTTAACTTGTTGGGTAAAGGACCCGCTAAATACTAATACTTAATAACTAATGAGAAAACAAGGCACTTACAAAGTCAGTCTATGTCGACGCCTCTCGACTTGGCAGCCGGCGCCGTTCGGGATGGGTGCAATGAAAGGTCTGGGGATCCCTAGACTTCCACGTCTATCCCAAGAGCTCTTTCCCCAGAAAACTACCTACCTTCAGTGCACGGCACCACGTTTTATCAAAATGTGTCCACTATTTTGGGCGATCCGTCGCCCGATAACAAAACACTGTGAACATTGGGATCCGTCCCTGATCTTATTTTGCACTTCACAGGAAGATAATATAAGCCCCGCAATCTAATTGCCACACAATTTTGGGAAATCGCAAGTTTTATAACCAAAAAATAAGAAGGCAATTTTCAACTCATCTGACAGCTGTCAAGTAGTAACGCCCGTCATGGGTGCGTTCCGAAATCAAACTTCGCTTTGTAATATAATATTATAATTTTTTTTTATTCACTAATTAGTTCAAACAAAATAAATATTTGATATCGCTATCAACCCTTGTATGTCCCCACTGCTGGGGCAGGGGTCACTTCCTGCATCGCAGGAAGGTTAGGCCATACTCCACCACGGGGGCCAAGTTCGGGTTGGTGGAGGATTGTAACACAGTGGCGGGCCTTATATAACAGGTATTATTATAACATTTGTATCATTCTGCAATGGCGTCTTATTTGTATTTCTGTTTACTAAGGCAGCGAGAAATAAGAAGTCGTCTTCAAAATCAGCAGCTTTTATTTTCTATCAACTTTACATCGTTGCCACCAGTTTAGCGAGACTCCATCTTAATTATGTACACAATTTTATTGTCCCTTTCATCCATTTCTTCTCACTCGCACCTATCTTCACTTTCATTCGTTCATCTACTTTCCATTCTACTCAGGCATCCAACGTTCCGTTCCTACATTTATAGTTTCAAAAGCGAGCAACTCCGACCTTCTACACGGCCCTGTAATGCGGTAGTTACCGAGAGTAGACGGTCTCAGACGCACAACTTTCAGCTAGTTGTTGCAACTTTTCAGTCGTATAATGGCTATGGAGCCGCGGAGTTTATAAGTCCAAGTTACACTCGCAGTGGTTACGTTCCGAGAATCGATTTAAAATCTTAATTAAGGAGCTGATGTTTGGTTTCAGCCTTCATGTTTCATTATGCTTCTCAGGTGTAGGCACAGAGAACTAGAGAAATAGAGAGAGAGAGAAAAATTCAATCATGGGCGCCATGATACTTCTGCACTGTATATACTCGTCAAATTAAAAAAATAAATACTCTGAGACCAATAAATACTGTAAAAGACATCTGAAAGACAGGCTACATACATACATATATCTCTAGGCCGCAACCTTTACCCTCCTATCGGGAGTTACCGCTTACCGCCGCTGTATGTTTGAGACTTAACTTACTGTTAAGACATTGACTGTACTGACATTTCCGTTGTTGACCTTATCATTAGGCGTATGTACCAAGTCTGCGAGGCTACTACAGCCAGTTAATCTTTGTTTAGCGCTTATGAATAGCGTGAACACCAATTAGGATTATCGATACTTACCGGGCAGTTTTACTTTTCAAATAAATATTCACTTAAGAACAACAAGCAGTAAGAACGACGCATTATACAAATCCCTGCAATATAAAATTAGAATTACAATAAATCCCCTAACGCAGTAGAAACTTCAAAACCAAAACTTTACAACAACAATCGACTAGTTTCGTCCAGGTGTTAGGGGCAACACCTCAGAAGTGTTGGGTCAAGAAATATTCGCCGCGGGCCCCAGGGACCCAGCGCTTTTACCAAAAGGGTTGGACCAGAAGTTTCTTGCGTCAGAAGTCCAGAAAGCCTAATCCGACACAAGGTTCAAGGACACATACAAATACATATGCATGCTGTTTATCTATAAATTAGTTCTGATTCCTTTAGTTATGTACAATGCGTTTTATTTTGATTTTATGTATCGACGCTGTTTCCCAAACACATATTTGGATAGCAATATTGATGGGACAGATAAAGTAAAAGCGCCCATTGGTTTTTAAATTTTTCTGACTTAATTGATCTCGGGGAGGGCTATAGATTTATTATAGGTAGGTATATGCCACTGGTCAACGGTAACAATAAGTTAATTGGAAATCACTGTGCCGATCCCCGCGATACAGCCTAGGCCTAGTGTGGGGATCACCGTAATGTTTGATTTTAAATCGAGTAACTTTTCAATGTACCTCATCTACCTTTTTGTAACGGTGCATGCAAATTATTAAATAAACTCTATTCTATTCTAATCAAGTTTTTGGGAATTGGGTACAATGTGAATGTAAAAGCATGAATTCATGAGATTCAATTGACACAACACTGCAATAAAAAATTAAATAAAGCGGACGCTAAACGCACCTTTAATCATTACGTTCAACTTCCTACTGTTATTATACAGTACAGTGATACGTATATATAAGATAAGAATATTCTTTATTGTACATCAGAGGACATTTTATAAAACATCTAAAGATACAAAGTACAATATGTATCTAATTGCCTTGACTTTAAGCCATCCAATGAATACCACCATTTATAAACTTATTAGCTATTCAGTTAACAGACCTGTCCATATATACGTCCATATAAATACTACTGCAGTAAATTACATATGATATTTATGTGTGAACCTTTATCGCCACCGCCCCCTCATTGGTGTGAATCATCATTTGACTATGAATAAATATTTTAGTTTCTGATTTTACGTGACTTTCTCTACCCTTTTATTTTTGTACGGTAACGTTGTACCATTATGCGCTAACCGTACTTCTGCTTTATTGAGGATCTTCTTCTCGTCTTTACTGTGGGGAGGTTTGCTTCTACGGAACGGCCAGTCATTGTTGCTCTGTTGATCCTGCTTTCGTGGAATCTTGAATTGTCATTGTCAAATCCGACATCACAAAAATCCTAATCTGTGAATCTGTGGGTTATACTCGTACTAAGGTGATGTACTACACATTAAAAGATAAATCATTTTGTAAATTGTGGAAAGGATTGCAGATAAATTGAAAACTTTTGATTTTGCGGTTTAGAACCGTGCGTAAAGTCTGTGGGGAAGACACTTTACAAAGAATTAAATTGAAGATAATTTTTACGGTAATCTACCTACCTTTTTGCCTCCCTCGTAGACAAAAACGGCATCCTAAAAAATGAAGAAGTAAGTACCGAATATCTATTACATTTGTAAGGAACTTTCGACGAGTTATATAAGAGTTTTATTTACAACAAACGTTTGCTTTAATTTTAGCTCAACAACCACAAAGTGCAATACAGAAAAGGTTAATAGAGACCCGAAATATCTGTTAAAAAAACGCGCTGAGAAATTAACAGAACTCTCTAAACATGAGTGTGCATTTGACACAACTGTCTATTATGACGTACCGCTGCCACGCCAATGTAAACCGATCAAATACGACAGAGATATCACAAAAAATATGATGGGAAATCCCTTTACACTCCCTATACAATACCGCACCTTCAGCAAGCCTATTAAGATACGCAGGCCCTTCACACCTGAAACTCAAATGGGCAAGGTAGTTACTATCCGTGACTTGGATGACCACTTCTACTCAGCCATTGAAGGAAGACCAATAGGGGCGTTCCAAGACTTCAAAGCCTATATGAATGACATAAGAATGACGATGGTGTTCAAAGCCAACGCTGCGTATCTCAAAGACATCGCGATCCGTATGAAAAGGCTTATTGACGAAGAACAAGAAATCTTCAACGAAATATTTCAGCTGTACTCCAAAACTAGAAGTAATTTTGTCGCATTTGCTAGTGAAAGTTATGAAAAGGCGAGACACTACCAGGCGCAGGAAATTGTTGTCCATAAAGAGTTGCTACAAAGAATTGATGATTTAGAAGAGGTGCACTACAATTACGGAAATGCAAGTTATTTTATGGAAAAACTGATAAGCCGTTTCGAAACGCAATGCAAATTCAAGAAATTTCTAACTTACTTAGCTCCTATATGGTGGAAGGAAGAGATTTCACTGACGTCTCAGAAAAACCTGTGTTCGATGTCGAAGATATTGAAGAATGTCTACGATTCCGGTGACTCTATCGACAAGTACAACCATTGCGTGAAACAGCTGCAGGAGATAGAGCCTATACTTTATTTTAAAAAACCCGCAGATCTGATGAAAAAGTTCGGAGACATCGAAAAGATGTGTCTTAACTACTTGCAAATAAATTACGCAGATATACTCTTGAGTATTGGACACAGCAAGACAGCATTCATAAAACGTGAGACGTTTGAAGTAGGCGAAATAAAATTCTACATCGATATACTAGAAAAAGAAGTCGCCTTGGTTGAAGAAAAAGAGAAGTTGTACGAGCAAGAGTTCTATCACATTCTAATGAATAAATTTCAAGAGCTCTACGCCTCCTACGACAACACCAAGCTGCTAACTTGCGTTCAATTCACGCACCAGCAGATATTCGGTCAATACGTTGACCCAAAGGACAGTATTAAAACATTGACGGCAGACTTGGAGAAGTTATACATAAAACTGTCAATGCAACTGGATGATTTGGATCAGGTGGTAGTAAAACAAGCTATCAAAGAGCTCTTTAGTCAAGACAAAAAAATGATGGATCGAGCGCGATTAGCTGAACGGCAACTCAAAGAGTGGAACATACTGAAAAACGCTCTGTACGGCAGTTTCTTACCACCATTGCCGACGAAGCCATGGTTTTTGGAATTAAAGAGGCAAAGGAGAGAAAAGCAAGAAGCTGATAAAGAAAACAAGAAGATTGAGGGTGAAAATGGCTCTACTAACCCAGATCCACTGGCTCTGCCGGCGATCACAACATAATCTCGACAGGTGTTAAGTATTCACACTCATACACTCATAAAATTACGCCTGTATGCCGAAGGCGTAGGGAAGGGCCTAGGTTTACCACTTGCCATAACCGTATATCTAAAATTTGTTTCTTAACTCATCCATTACTCTTCTGAACCATGGAAAGAAGCTGGTGAATAATATCAACGAAGGAAAAATAACAACAATTGCTTGAGTAGGTGTGCTTTTATATGTTGCATATTACGCCCGAGGCATATAGCCGTTTCTTAAAGTAATTACCATAAGGTAGGAAGCCTCAGCCTTGCTGTATTAGTAAGAACGCCCTCTGGGACTTAACATTTGCTTTCATGAATACCTTACCAGAGCAGACGCCACTCTACACCATAAAAGCAACAATGTAAATTTAATCTCGATTTTCATTGTAAATAAAGCGAGCTCGCCTTTGCTGCCGCACCCATTCAGGGGTAGATAATGCAAACTGCGCCCTAGGTATACGTTTTCATTTTACTTATGCATTCCTGATACTTTTATGTTTAATTTGTAGCTTATATCGTTGTTTATTAAATTGCAAATTGAATAAACGCTCTCGTGATTACTTCTCGGGACATCGACAAAAAGTTCATATTGTGTCAATTTGAGTTCTAATCAGTTTTTAAATGCGTTAGCGGCTGCGAAGACGGTTCTTGCGCCCGATAGACGAATAAATTTAAATTTATTAACAACTGATTCGACCCCGCCCCATTTGCTGACAATTGAAGGGGAGCTAAATTGATTTCGGGCCTTATACGTAACGCAAAATCTCATTAGAGTGCAGATTAGAAGGTATTAACGAAAAAAATTAAACTGGTTTTAAAAGTCTGCATTCAAGCATTGGAATCCTTACTAATATAAAATATTTATTGCAAAATGAATGCTCAACATCTGAGTAATTTTCCAGAGCGCGGGTTGTATTCTTTTGATGGGCGCAGTTTATTGAAATCTAATTTATTATTTAAACAATACAACCGTGAAATGCCGGAGGTATAACGCGTGCATTCCACTGTTATTAAACCTTGGGGAGCTTCTGCTATTTCAAAAACATCCACCATCCTTGTTCTCTTCTGAACAAAGCTCATAATCCCTTGTTTAAATGGCAGTGTCAAGTTAGCGGAGTCGAATTCCATTAACAAAAGGCTCAGTGGAGCGTAATTCGATAATTAATACCGGCTAATATGAAAGGAGCATTTTACGAAAGCATTTTCCGTCTGTCGGTCGAATTTGCTCCGCAACTATTTGACCTTAGTTTGACCTATTTAATTTCGTTGTATCTCTTGTCTTAAACATAACTACTTAAATGAGTTCAATATTGGAGGTTTACAAGTTTAGTTTTACATAAAAAAACGACCCTATTTCGATGACAGCTTCGTATTCGCTAATGAATTGACCATACCTACAAACAGAAAGCGTGAGATAGTCCATAATGAGACATATCTATTATTTAAGTGCTTACCAAGCGCATGGATGCTATAAAGTTCAAAGGGCGCGTGCATCAATCTATCGATTGATCGATATCAACCCTTATATGTCCCCACTGCTGTGGCACGGCTCTCTTCCTCGCAGGAAGGTTAAGCCGTACGCCGATACAGGGGCCAAGTCCGTGTTGGTGATTGTAAGACATTGGCGGGCCTTACTGTCAGAAGTTATCAAATCGCCCATAAGGCCTCTGACATCGCTTAACGACTGCCGATAGCCGGCACCAACAGCTTAACAGCCAATTACTCGGTTCGCACCAAATCCTGTCGCAATCCTGACTTTTGCGATGGCAATTAGTATGGAATTTGACAGTTGGAATAGTTCAGAGTTTGGACGCGTAATATAGAAACATGTCGTCAGTTCATTAAAACCATTTAAAAGTTGCATTTAAAACCTCTAAATCTTCGAACTTGTTTCTTGATACCTCATCTTGTCTACGTCATCTATGGCCTCCTGGATTATTATTCTACCTCGCACCTTGATTATTATTCTCCTGGAAAAGCGCAAGTTGCCACTCGGGCTTGACCGTTTTGTTTCATTATAAGCTGGTTATCTCACAGACACACGAGTCACCGTTCACAAATTCAAGCGCATTGATGCATGCTTTATACGATAATGCTTCAATGTTGCTAAGCGCTATTCATTAGGAAACATATTATTCCCATAACATAATCAGCCCATACAGATATTAGGATATTAGTTAACATAATATGAATTTTATGCAACACAAGAGGATCAGTTTTTTTTTTAGAAACGTTATACTATTTTTATTTTTAATGCACTAACCCGTGCTAAGGAACAAATTTAAAAACCTATTTAGAGGCTAAAAATTTCACCCATGCCGGGATTCGAACCCGCAACCTCTGGCAATCCGTGCCAGCACGGATAGCCGTGCTGGGTTTACAGGTACAGGGTGAAATTTTTAGCCTCTAAATAGGTTTTTAAATTTTAGAAACGTGTTTCTGAATTTGTGTCCTTGCCATTTTTAGAGTTAGTTTACAGAATGAAGCCTCCGAAAAGGAATCGTATATCTATTTATTTGCGTCAATCACAATCCCGATCTATGTCGGCCTCGGTGGCGCAGCCGGGTCAAACTAGGAAAAGAAACTTTTCTAGTTTGTCTCGGATCTTGGATGTTATCTATGTATTTATTGTATTAAATGTATCGCCGAGTTAGCACCTAGAACACAAGTCATTAAGTTGTACTTAGTATAGGGCTAACGAGATCTGTGTAATATGTCCATGAATATTTATTAATTAATTTGTTCGTTCGTTCATTCAATTATTTATTCATTCATTCATTCATTCATTCATTCATTCATTCGTTCGTTCGTTCGTTCGTTCGTTCGTTCGTTCGTTCGTTCGTTCGTTCGTTCGTTCGTTCGTTCGTTCGTTCGTTCGTTCGTTCGTTCGTTCGTTCGTTCGTTCGTTCGTTCGTTCGTTCGTTCGTTCGTTCGTTCGTTCGTTCGTTCGTTCACTCACTCACTCACTCACTCACTCACTCACTCACTCACTCACTCACTCACTCACTCACTCACTCACTCACTCACTCATTTATTTATTTATGTTTCTAGTGACCTAACCATTTTTGTAAAGCCATGACCTACCCGGCTTCCCCTTATTAACGCCAGTAAATTAACAGGTATTAAAGTAACCCTGTAGGTATTTTTATCTCCACCGGGCAGCTTACACTAGCGTAACCAAGATGCCGATTTCACATTGTTACTTTAAGAGTCTTACAACCCTCCACCAACCCGGACTTGGCCCCCGTGGTGGAGTACGACCTAACCTTCCCGAGGAAAACTGAGTGTCTAAGGTGTTCAAATACCTCAGCGCTTGAAATTGCAAATCAATTGTGGGCACGCGTGGTAATCTCTCTCTCAAAGAGAAGGCCTGTGCCCTGAAGTTTGGCATTTATAGTTAATAAAAAAAATCGACATTTCTATATAAACCCTTGTATGTCCCCACTGCTGGGGCACGGGTCTCTTCCTGCATCGATCGCAGGAAAGTTAAGCCATACCCACCAGGGTATGGCTTAACTTTCAAGTCCGGGCTGATGAAGGGTTGTAAGACACTGGCGGGCCCTATTGTCAAAAGTTATCAAGCCGCCCATGAGGGCACACCAGGGTATCCTAGTGGGGGGCCAGAAGCAATGGATGTGTATGTATGTAAATATTATGTTATATGGAATCAGGCGTTGCTTTGCGGAAATCCATAATAGCATTAAAATATGAAAAAACATGTTATGTTATAAGGCCTCTGACATGGCTTAACGACTGTCATTACAGGACAGCCGGCACCAGCGGCTTTACATGCCTTGCTAAGTATAGAAGCGATCGGAAAAATATCACAAGCGGTAGTCACGGGCTGGTCACCCATCCTGCACCTGATCGCGACTGTTGTTGTTTAACTCAAATAATTAATTCCAATCACTCAGTTCAACTAGGCTACGGGCGCTTCAGAATGTATTAAAAGCATTATATATATTGCGCCCAAGTGTATATTCCTCAATCAGTCACTAGAGCCCACAAACCACCGTTGGCTGACCGCTGAGACCGACTCATCCAATATGCACGTGGATTCACGCTTACGCTTATAATTCTGGTTGGTCCGTCGGGCCTTATGTGAAGGTTGTTTTGAGAAATAAAATAAAACAATACTGACGCAACGGGAACCTACGATAAGCTTAAAGGTTTCTGTGATAATTAAGAATGGTCGCAGAAGCGTTGTGCTGGCTTAACACATCATCGGTAAATGGCTCTTATTAAAGTGGTAACCGACTAAAATAAGCTTTAGTGCTACGAGTGAATATCGTATTATCAATTCATTGTTACTAGGTTAATTGTACGAGTGTATTGTTACTAGGGCTAAGTTTGGAGTTTTTTGTCCAATTTTTCTTCAAAATGATCTAGATTTTGATAGGGACACCTAGTTTGATTTCTAATGTTCATTAAACCGCAGTTTCTGCGCTACTTTGATTAAAACCTTTCATTTCATTTCGACGAGAAATTTTATAATAATAATTAATAAAATAAATATTTTTTATTTCAAACATAATATATACATACTATAATATTATATTATATTATATTATATTATATTATATTATATTATATTATATTGTTAGTAAAAGAAAGAACTTAGGACTTTGTTAATAACTTGTGTAGGTATATACTCGTATTATACTAACGATTATTATTTACATTGATATTATTTATTTCTTTCCATGTGCACAACCCCGAAGTGTTGCATAAAAGCAAATATTTATATGTCTTCCCAAAACTCAGTCTCCATGTTGATTTTAGGGTCCGTTCAACCCATTTGCCTGGCAAAGTCGTTGTAATAACCACCCACGCCCCTTTCAGGCATGAATCGAAATCGAGTTAGCATATGCAGAGCAGACCCGATACAAAATAGATTTAGTAGCTACACGCTTGACTGATGGTGTCACCGAACCTAACGACGGAACGATATACCCATTTCAGGGGTCCGTAACCAAAGACTTGGTTTTCCATACAATCTATCTATCTGCAAAGTAGGTGGTCGGGGCTGTAAGTAATGCAATTTGCTTAAGTCAGATGTCGCTGCCTGTACGTAAAACAGAGAATATTGTAAAGAGATTCGAAATTTCACTGATGCCGTGAGTCGCCCATTGGCTCAATTGGTAGAGCGCTGGTACGGATAGCCAGAGGTTGCGGGTTCGAATCCCGGCATGGGTGAAATTTTTAGCCTCTAAATAGGTTTTTAAATCTATCTATCTTCTATAATATAAAAATCTATCGCTGAATGTGTTGGTAAGCGCAAATCTCGAGAGCAGCTGAACCGATATCGCTTATTCTTCTTTTAGAATATTCCTTGAAGTACGAGGATGGTTCTTACGGAGAGAAAAAAAAATGAATCTTACATTATTGGTATCTATTTAGTATTTTCCTCCGGATATTTTCAATCATTGGTAACATCAATTATAAATTACTATTTTGGTACATTTCTGGGCCATCCTTGCCTTAGTACAAATTATTAAAATAATATTGACATTTAAAATTTTATATTAATATTAATTTGCTAAAATATTTATTATTTACAAAAATCACTTAATGTCTGCGACTTTGATTACACAAAGTTAATACAATTTGAATTTATTTATTTCGTATATTAATCTATATGGACATTTTTCAAGCATATATACAATCTATTTTTTAAATCTAATATAATTACATAGACATAAAAAACGTATACTGATTCATTACACAATTACTGATACTGAAATGAGCATTACACAATTTAAACCGGTCTGATAAAAGTGTTTTTCAACTGCACCTCAGCTCTCTTGGCGCTGCATGCCGCGCACACCGGGTACCGGTAGAAAATCAGCGCTGAAAAATGCCACTAGCGGTAGTCACGAAACGCTCACCCATCCCGTACCTGACCGCGCCTGTTGTTGCATAACCAAGTGATTGATTCCAATCACTCGGTTCGCCTAGGCCACCAGCGCTTCGAGCGCGCATTGTTAGGTAATCTCGTATAATTAAGTTAGTCTATCGTAGAGAGGATCAATACCAGATTTATCAATATATTACTCCATCTTTTTTTAATGCAGGTTAGATGTCATCTCGGCCCTTATCACTTTTCCATGAGAGCCGAGTTTCCATCTTCAAAATTTGCTATTAGTCAACTGGGCCCTATTGAGTGATGTCGGTATAGAACATTAGAGAAACTTAAAAATACCACTATTCCTCCAAATGCGCAAATGCTCGAACACTTGAATGTTTTTGTTTTACAAATTTCGTTTGGTTTTTTTAATGTTTTTTTCGGAATGTCAGAGTTGTAATACATAATTAAGATGGATGATGGTTAGACTAGACCGATCTGGTGGACAAAGCGGTAACAGGCAGAGTGGTGGTCGAGAACTGGCTAACAAGTGGTGGGTAGGTTGCCTACCAGATAGGTCGATGACATTAAAAATGTGGCAGGAACGTATTGGAAATTGGCGAAGTTAGCGTGGCAAAGAAGCTTAAGCCCAACAGTGGGCATCTTTCATGGCCTTTTGCATCTACTTAATGAGATGATTCATACAGCGTCCAGTGGTATCTTCACTCACACTAGATGGGTGAAGGGACCATTCCGACGCTGTAGTGCCTGGGACATGGTTTTTATAGATGGTGTAGGCTTGCCCAGCACTTATACCATCCTGACAGCTTAGTCAGCCTAGCCCACAGGAAAGACTAGTCAATACGTGCGGAGCCAACCAAGCCGCGGGTTTCCTCACGATGTTTTCCTTCACCGTTAGCGTGTGGTATTGCGATTACAAATTCGCAAATGTACGTAACTTTGAAATTAAACAAAGTCATTGATATACATGCCCGCACTCGGGATTGAACCTGGGGCTCTCGCTTGCCAGTCCATGGTTCTACCCACTGAGCTACCACCGCCTCTTTCATGGATAGATATACAAATAGACGTTACGACAATAGCTCTTCCTGTACCTATTCTTCTAAAGGCCTAATACAGCTCGTAGAATACTGAACCCACTGATTTTCCTCCTGCCTATATAGCCGAGTGAAGTGCAAAGAGTTTTCATAAAGAAGGGTTGGGCCGAAACGTATCCATTAATCTCCGAGCTATACACGGCACAGTTTAGTAAAAAAATCGAATATTAACTACATCCCATTAGGGCTAACGCGCTTTATGACAGTGAGAAATGAAGATCGGAGAGGCGCCGGACTGAATTCAATATACGGATGCATTTCGGGGAAAAGTGTCGTTTGTCATGGAAAAATGCCAAGACAACGAAGGGAGTTTCAATTTGACGTCCTACGATATCCGTCCCATTGACTACCATTTAGTTTTAATACAATACTAGCAGTGCTTGCGACTTCGTTTGCGATTAGAGTATGAAGTGCACTTAAACAAGATGGTCTCTCTTGGTACCAAATTTCCTTTTCGCGGTTGTATTCTTTTATTGTACTTCATCACAGCGTCTCCCGTCGGCGCAGCTTGTCGCTCGCTCAAACCCATTCCACGTGGAATAGAATCCTCAACGTAATTCAATGAGTTGTGATTTGAATATGTTTGCGACGTCCATCGGCTCACTGGGTCAACGGGCAAATTGGCAAAGGCAAATCTAAGGCAAATTGGGGGTAGCGGCGGCTGGAAGCGAATGCCCGAGAACAAGACTGTTGTGGCGTGCTTGGCTTATGCCCACCACGAATATTCAAGCTAGAATAATAGAGTTGATCATCAAACTGATCCTATAAGAGTCATCAAAGTGATCCTATAAGAGTTCTATTATTATGTTCAACGTCAGGGCTGAGAAGGTTTGGAGCAGTGCTTAAGCATCTGTAGGACGCTGGCCTCACATTCGTGACGTCGATTTCCAGTAATTACTACGGTTACACACATTTGTGAATTTGTAGTAGCAAAACCACTCGCTTACCGTGAAGAAAAACCTTCCGGCCGCCAGGTTCGATCGCACAGTTCGATTAATCGAACTACGAGATATTTTATTTCCTTATGGTTCGATCAATCGAACGACGAAGATTTGTAATTCCTTGTAGTTCGATCAATTTGGTTTAATCGAATTATCAGGAATTTTAAGTCCTTGTTGTTCGATCAATCGAACTACGACGATCTGTATTTCCTTATAGTTCGATGGGTAAAAAAGTCAGCGATACTGTCCGAAGTGCAAATTGTCCTAGATGTGTAATTCATATTTTTATACATTTTAACGTCTTGTTCGGTTTGTATGAATGAATACTACAGAAAATACACAAACCTTTCTAATGCATAAACTCTGCGCAACAAAATAGATGATTTAATCTCTAATGTCAAGTCAAAGTCAAATTAATATTGCATAAATAGTTATAAATACAAGTATTTTCCACTTTAATGCGACTGTGAAATTACTATTATAATTTCTACGAGTTCCTTTAGCAATTATGTCGGAAGAAAATGAGAATGATTTATTTTTTATCAAACGCAATGGAGGCGTAGTACTTCAGCACAGCGGCTATAATTTTTTCCATAATAAAAAATATAAAAGTGGATCTTCGCTTTGGATGTGTAGCTTCAAGAAAACAGGCTGTCGTGGATCGGTTACTTTACAAGTAAGTCATCTGTGAAATCACTAGTGTCTAAGCATATACGAGTTATAAAACTATTACAGCTACATTTCATTACTCATTTCATATTCTTGATGACTTGATACATGGAATGCTATTTTATGTTTAAATTATAAATATATATAATTTATAACATATAATATACGGATCCTATTTTATTGTTTACCGTTTTTGTGTACAGGATTCCCGAATTATAAAAATGAAAGACCATTCTTGTCTACCAGACCATAGCAGAAATGAAATTGACAAACAATTATATAAAATGAAGCTGGCAGCATGTTACTTTAGTATAACACCTATGAAAACAGTTTATGAAGATCATATTATTCCATTAAAAAACGCAGGCTTAGATTTAATTACAAAAATACCTTCATTTACTGCCGTAAAAACTGGCCTTTATAGCAATCGTAAAAAAGCCGCTGGAATTTCAAAAATAGTCTATGGAACACCTTATGAAGTTGAAGTACCACCAAAATTCGAAAAATTCGTCTTGGCGGACTATTCCTACAACGAAAGCCGAATAATTGCGTTTTGCTCAAAAGATGCCAAAGAAAATATACCTAAAATTGACCACTATTTTGGTGATGGCACATTTCGCAGTTGCCCATCTCCTTTTGTACAACTATACACCGTGCATGGGGATGTTGGTTCTTCGGTTGACTGTTTAAACGTAGTCCCACTTGTCTACGCATTTATGTCAGATAAAAAAGAGGATAGTTATATTGCACTTTTTAATATGATTAAGTCGTAACTTCCAGACTTTAATCCTAGAAAATTTCAGACTGATTACGAAGCTGCGGCAATGAACGCCATAGAAAGTGTCTTTCCACAATCAATCATAAAAGGTTGTTTTTACCATTTTGCAACGGCTGTTTGGAGAAAAGCAAAAAGTCCTAAAATTACTAAGGCACAAAGTGACAAAAGAATAGTAGCACTGAGCTCAGCTCTCCCTTTCTTGCCATGTCACTTAATAATGGATGGTTGGGCGTATATAGTGGAAGACATTACAGAAGATACGGGAATGAAACAATTTAAAAAGTACATGGAAAGCCAATGGCTACATAACATTGATTTTTTTAAAAAGTGGTCTGTTTATGGAGAGCTACACCGGACAACAAATTGTCTCGAAGGGTGGCATAAAAAAATCAATGCACTTATAGGGAAAAAAGGACCAAATTTGATGACTATATTGACCAGTTTACACCGAGATTCTGAGTATTATGGCATTAAAATGAAAGGAGGACTGTTAGAGAAGCGAGAAAAAGAACCACGAAGACGGAATGAGTTCATAATTTCAACAAATATGATGCTTGCTCATGGTGATATGCATGTGGGATTTTTCCTGGAACGTATGGCATGGAAAGGTTCTTTATTTAAATAAAGGATATTTATTAAATAGCAATTACTTTTCTGATACAGTAGGACGTTTAAATTAATTTTCTGTAAGGTTCTAAAATTCCTTATAGTTCGATTAATCGAACCACGTTTACTTAAAATACAAACTCCGCACTGTTCGACTTTTCACTCGAACCATAAGGACATACAATTCCTCATAGCTCGATTAATCGGACCACGGTTTACTTAAAATAGCAAACTCCGGACAGTTCGACTTTTCAATCGAACCATAAGAATATAAATTTCCTCACAGTTCGATTAATCGTCCGTCGACCCATTATGTCCCCACCGAAGGACACGGGTCTCTTCCCTGAGCAAAGTATAGGCCATACCACACCATGGGGGCCAAGTCCGGATTGGTGGAGGCTTGCAAGACGAGTGATGGTCTTACTGTCAGAAGTTTTCAAGCCGCCCTACGGCCTCTGACTTGGCTTAACGACTGCCATCTATTGACGGCAGCCGGCACCAACTGCTTAACGTGCCTTCCGAAGCACGGAACAACTTCGAAAAATGCAACTAGCGTAAGTCATAGACGGTCACCCATGCACGCACTGAACGCGCCCTATGTGACCGTGATCGTTTAAGATCACTCAGGCTACGACGAGGATTCAGAAGAAGGTCACGCGAGGTTCTGCGTGACCTTGTCAATACTGAAACCGGCGGTTAAAATAATGTTCTATCAAGTACATACATAATATAGGGTACGTTTACATCGTACACGTATCGTGTGCCCCAGGGGAGTCTGGCAATCAGTTTGGCACTCGGGGCTCGTTCCAAAGCCATTAAGGATAAATTTAAGGTCCACGGCGGGCGCACGATATCTATGCCATGCTAATAGGTACTGTAAAATTGGCGATACTTACGCTTCAAGCTGAAGTTTTTTAGCTCGCTTGGCTCGTAGAAAATCGTGGTAATAAGTTCAATTTCGCCGGAGGTCGGTTCATTTGTGCGGCTTCAGTCAGAGTATGTTATGTTACTAAAGCTTGCACTATTATAGCAAATGCGAAAATTTCGATTTTCTTAACTAAACAGATTTCGATCAAGGTTTAAATTTATCACTGGACTCAAATTTGGGACGTCTTGAGTTGGATGATGGCGTGTACAAATGACTTATTTTCTACCTAAATAGGTAATGTCAACCCTTTATATGTCCCCACTGCTGCGGCACGGGTCTCTTTTTGCATCGCAGAAAACTTAGGCTATACTTCACCATGAGGGCCAGGTCCGGGTAAGTTTAAAATAAATTTAGGTATGAAAATTTGTTAATTTGTGGTAAGTGTATGTAGCAGGAATTGCACAAATTAGAAATAAAGCTGTATATAGGGAAAACAGTCATAAGAATACATTCTAAAATTTCACTTCCTGTCTTCAACATATTTGTTAAAACCCATTAGCTGCAACAAGATTGAACCCAGGCCCCTTGCGTGACGGCCCGTACAATTCCCAGCAGGCCGTCTCAGCTTTTTGCCTGGAAATTTCAGAATAAAACCTAGAGGAGTTTACATTATACATAGAACGCGACGGTCCCGAGCGTCTCCTTGAAAGTATCAAGATGTTTTATTTAAAAGCCTTTCCACTCTTCTTACACTAACACCCGGTTTCTCGTAGGCCATCTATGTGTCCATGTATCTAACACCCACCAACAACTTAGGTTCACGAACTTGGGTCTAGATAGCATTTATGCCAACATTGGCTGTTTTAGTGTTTTTCTTCAGGCTGTATTAGTCCACTGCTGGACATAGCCCTCCCCTAATGAGCGCCATAGCAAGGTTGTGCTATCATTGAGGGGGTAGTGCCCATAATCCCCACGCTGGGCATGCGGGTTGGGGATCGCAGTTTGTACTCCTTAGTTTTAGTGTTAATGGTATGCTATCCCTAGGTTTCCGCCTTAGCCCTAAAAATCATTATTAACATAATGAATAGTATTAATGATTTGCGAAACTCACACATAGTTATGTATTAAACTGCTACTGTATCGTTGCCGAAACGTCGGGAAATAAGGTAATTACGTTTTACCTTTCTATAATCTGAGGTTTTACCTAATAAATAATCGCGATTAAACCCGTTTAATATATAACATAATTAAGATAATAGTCAAATACTTTGTTCAAAAACTCACATTTTTACTCCCTCGCTAGACCAATCTAGCCGTTAAGGTGCTTGGGTAGCAAGACAGAGGTCGTGGGTTCGTTTCCCACTGGTGGCCGCCGTATATTTGTACAAGTGGCCTCAGTCTGGGTGTATTTTCACGTTTGTGACGACCAGGTCAAGTGAATTTGTTGTGTGTAAGCTATTATTATTAAACAACCTGTAAACGGTTTTTTATTCTGCTGTACAAGGTGCTGAAAATGATAACACTTTGTAATTTATCAAAGTAAACAAACTCTAGTTACAAAAAACTTCAGCGATACATGAAAAGTCTACGTACCAGAGTTGTTTTGTGAAGCTCGACAACTAATAGGTTTTTGTATAGCTGAATCTGAAAATAAACAATTGCAAGAATAGTCCGAAAAAAAAAATAGTTTGTTCCTGTTTACCACATAACTGCATAATTGACTATGTAACTATCAAATACATTTTTATAAAAAAATATTTTAAGTAAAAAATTAGTAAAAAAAATATTTTAGTAATTCCTATCACTAACCAGTTTCAAGTGATGCGACGTGGCTACGTGGTAAGGAAACTCAGCTAGTAAGTAATCAGGAAGAGGAGGCGCATTTATAAGTAGAGAAGATACAGCCCTGTAAAAAAATGTTTATCAAAGTATGTCATTTACGTATTAAGACGTAATAATAATATTGCGTTCTAAATGACGGAGCAAAATACATTCAAATGTTCGACGTAAAGCAAGGCGTATTTTGTGTTTTATTACATAATTATTCATGAAATGTAGTAAGTGTTACATTATAAGTTTATAACACAACTCACCATTTCTTTAATCGGCTTCCTTTTAAAATAGTTGTAAAAATCTTTCGGCCGGAAATGATCTCTACAAACATATTTATGTTGGTGGAGTTTTTCGATGGGGATATACGATATAAGATCTTCCACAATTTTCACCCATTGTCTGCATCTAAAAAAAAAAACAACATTCAATGCAGCCACTAATAGTGCATCGTTGAAACATTGTTATGGCTTACAGCAATTCACCCGTCATACACTGAGTAGTAATTCTGACCAAGGTACTTATCAGATATTTTTTTATCGATATTGAATATGTGTATGGCACATCACTATGACATTGAAACATCTGAGTATTTTTCTCATAGTATATTAATTACGTTATTTAACATCATTTATGATCTTGCTCTTGTGCAAGATGACAAAAACTGTAGCCAGAAATACTTACCGGTCTTCATCCCTAGGAAATTTACCCATAAACTTTCTTTTGGTACCCTTTGACCGGCTGCATCTTATTTTACAAATGGCACAAGTTCGACACCATCCGATCAATGCCATTATTAAAAGAAAATCACTAAACACTGTACAACAAGATACACACAGCTAGATATTGAACAAACTTAGAACACAAAAATTTTAACTAGAAAACGTTCTAATATGTGCCGCGTTCCGCCATATTTGTTATGTTTTCAGTTTGACATTGACAGCAAAGAAAGAGTAAGTAGTATTAAAGAGTGAGACAAAAATATGTCCGCCATTAAAACGGGGCTGAATGCGAACAAAAATTTCAAAGTTCCTACTTGCGCTAGGCTGGCCTTCTAAGCCCTGGCGTCCTAGAAATAGGACATCATGAATAACTTTCTTAATTTACACCCAATGATTTAGTAGAAAGTCCGGAAAACTTACTGTTCCAGGTCCATATGTATTGTTCAGGTGTATATTCCCCATAATTTTTTGCACAACAAGAAGAAAAAGTTCTTCCAATTCTACGTAGTTTTAGAAGACTTGAAGTAACTGTTACCTCCACGGCTTAGGAGGCTAGAGTAGGCTTCGGTTTTCGCCGAAAGCACAAGAGTGATACTACTTCGTGCTCTGTATAAAACTTTTCTTCACTATTTTGAAAAGTTATATAAATAACAATACAAAATAAACCTTACCTTATTGCAATATAATCGGTTTTTGATTGCTCATTTGAGGTATATTCTAAAAGCTAACAGACTGTAGTTGGGCTTCCTGAGTAATCTTAAAGGATCACGTGGGTTCAGCAATATAGGGCGCGTTCAATCCATGGATAAGTGACCGTCTGTGATTAACGCTAACGCATTTTTCCGAGTTGTTCTGTGCTTCGCAAGGCGACGGCTGTCATCGATAGATGGTAGACGTAAAGTCAAGTCAGAGGCCTTAGGGGCGCCTTGAAAATTTCTGAAAGTAAAACCAACCGCTAGTCTTGCAAGCCTCCACCATCCATCCGGACTTGGCCCCCGTAGTGGAGTATGGCCTATACCTTCCTTAGAGAGGAGACGCATACGCTCGTTGGGGACATAATGGGTTGATGATGATTGCCCTGTAGTAAAAAAATCTCTTCGTTTTATCCTTAATGCAGTAACTCCCGGTTTCCCGTATCTGTCGGTGTATTCAGCTTTTAACTTGCAGTAATAAATGCTTTTAAAAACCTATTTAGAGGCTAAAAATTCCGCCCATGCCGGGACTCGAACCTGCGACCTCTGGCTGACCGTACCAGCGCTCTTTCAACTGCAGTCTGTAAAACCTTTAACTGTAAAGACATTCCGTAAAACAATAATAACTAAATTCGGTAACAATTTTTTTTTCACTCTTTTCTGCAATGAAGTGTCCTCTATCTTATTTACACACTCCTTTTTATCGTTTCACGCCTCTGGTAGGTCGAATTTAATATGGTTAGAGCACAGGTTCGAGCCATTAATTATAGACCTTCTCTGTAATATTGTGGGGAGTTATTCTATGTCCTGCAAATACCTCGCGGTGAGATGTCACGAGAGGAAATTATATAGTTGCTTCAACGCGAGCTTCCTACGTAACGGGACCTTCCAAAACGATTTCGACTCTATTATGGTTTTGGAACTAAAACTTTTGTAATAATGTGGCCTCGGTGGCGCAACGGTTTGGCACGCTGACTGTAAAATTGAAGTTCTCGGGTTCGATCCCCGGCCGGGTCAAACTAGGAAACGAACTTTTCTAGTTTGTCTCGGGTCTTGGATGTTATTTATGTATTTATTGTATTAAATCTATCGTCGAGTTAGCACTTTATTACAAACCTTTATATTGAGGGATTTTTGGGGCTTATATTCTTCTTCTTCTTCTTAAGGCTTTATTAGTCCATTGCTGGACATAGCCCTCCCCTAATGAGCGCAAGGTTGTGCCATCATTGGGGTGTAATGCCATAATCCCCACGCTGGGCATGCGGGTTGGGGATCGCAGTTTAGTGGAATTGTACTGCAGGGGGCGCTGCCGCCCACCCCCCGGTTTGTATCCCTTAGTCGCCTTTTACGATAACCGCGGGAAGAATTTAGGTTGGTGCTATTCTCTAGGCCGACACCACACAGCCTTATATTATTGGGGCTTATATTATCTAAATTCAAATTAATAATATTATACTATTATTAGTATTAAATTACTTATTGCACAAAACACAACGTTTGGCATTAATCCCTATAGCGTAATTAAAGCACTTAAATTATTAAAATGAAAACAAAACTTAACGCTTGTGGGGTAGTCACTAACAATAGTTGGTTCAGTAGATGTTCCTGCTTCATATCTAGTTAGATTTTGTGCAAATGTATAGAAATACTAATTGTCTCGGCAAACTTCGTTCTTCCATATAATTAGTCTACGACCTATTCTAAGACCGATCGTGGGTTAGCTGGAAGAAAATACTATCTAGTATTAAGCTCGCTTTTGTACAAATTATGTTTTAGTGCAATAAAGAATTTTTTGTTCATTCATTCAGACTCAGCAAATATACATAAAAATACAAAAAAAACATTAAAAATCGGTGACGCCACTTCTTTGGATTTCGATAACAAACACTGTAGCAGCTACGAGATTTCTATATCTTTAGATACAGCGGTAGTAGCGCAGCTGTAGCGTCGTTCTACCTCACATATGGGAGGTCTTAGGTTCAAACCACAGCATGTACCAATGACTTTGTTTCTAAGCTACGTACATTTGGGATTTTGTTGTAGCAGTACCATTCGCTAATAGTGAAGAAAAACGTCGTGAGGAAATGTGAGTGTCAGAGTCAACGCTACTTGCTGCTATTAATTCTGTTAATTAAAAGATAATCGGTCTCCTCAAAATGCAGCCCACGTTCACATGCAAATGAGAGAGCAGCTATTGTGAATAATTTTCAACTACATGCTGCCCGCGACTTCGTCTTTTTGGATTAGTATTTCAAGTAGCTTATATTAGCGTGGTGTACAAAAGAACTAACATTATGACATTAAAATTATCACATAACAAATTTTTGGGTCGCATTTGAAAAATATATATTGTGAATGTGAGTGGAAGGACTGGTAAGGGACGTCCTAGACGGACTTACATCGACCAAATAGGGATGTATTAGCAAAGGGAAAGATAAAAATTACTCGGAACCGGCGTACGTGCATGCAACGACTTATGAACGTTGATGAAGCGGAGGTGATCTTTCAGGATCGTGGCAAGTGGCAGTCCCTGGTCTCTGCCTACGCCTCTGGGATACAGGCGTGAGGTTATGTATGTATGTATTTGAAAAATATCACAAAATATTTTTATAAATTGTAGCCTATGCGTTATTCTGCTGTATAAGCTATAGTATTGTAAAGTTTCATTTAAATCCATTCAGTAGTTATCCCGCTATCTTAATTTATACACCCAATGCTGAGGTTGGCTGGAAGAGATCTCTGTTAGAGATAAGTTCGCCTTTGAAACGGATTTTATGTAATGATCTTTCAAATTTACTATTTACAATAAAGAATATATATTACGTGAAAGAGTAACAAACATACATCCATCCATCCATACTTACAAACTTTCGCGTTTATAATATTAGTAGGTATATAATACAATGACCTTTCAGAGGCGTGAACGTGACTTTTAGATAAAGATTAGAAAGGAGCGCGCCGAATATGCCAGCTATTTTTTTATTTACTCCGAGCAGAATATAAATCTCGAAGTAAAATATTTGGCTGCTGGACACTTAACCTGATTGACCCTCCCTGGGACTCACTGGTATTTTTATTGCTTCTGCCTTTCCCTCACGGCCAAACTTCTTTGAGAGGGCAACAGGACAAGGTATTTTCTCGTCTGAAAGAAAGAAAAACCCTAAACTATTCCAGGACAAAAACAAACTGGTTCAGCTTTCAAGCGTTTCGTCTGTTGCGTGGTAAAGTCGACGGCAAAAGATGACCTTTACATTTTTGTTAAAAAGTCGTTCTTAGCCCCTTCGGCCACTTTGAGCCTTGTCATTGTTGTTAAATATTTCGAAGTAACCAGGAAATTATTTCTGATCAAGTAGTTTGTATACATATTAGAATTAATTAATTAATTAATTAGATTGAATGAGTTTCAAAAAAATATGTTATATTATGTTTTAGAAACCAGCTTCCAAAGCAACATTATTTTTCTTTATTCCAAACCAGGTTTCCTAAAATGAAAAATAATTCTGTTTACGAAGCTGGTTTCGAACCTTTGGTCTCTAAAGTGGCCGAAGGGTTCTTAGCGTAACTGATTAGAGTGCCTGGATTTAAACGTCGACGTATCGATTAACTAAACGATTGATGAAGTTACGATAAAAGCGATCAAACCACATTGACCTCTACAATTATTGACCTTTCGCTTTTGTACGGTTTTCCATTGGACGACAACGGAAACTCCACGACATTGTTTCATACAATGGCCGGCCAAGACTGTAAATAAATATGTGAATCTATAGAGCGACTTCTAATACAGTTTTATAATCTTAAGGGGACATCATCATCATTATCAGCTCATTTTTATCTCGAGTGTGTAATGTTATATATAGCTTTAGTCACTAGTTTTCCTTAATGAATAAATAAATTTTGTCTCCACAAAATTTATTTATTTATCAGGGGTACGGGGCTCTTCCCTAAGGAAGCTATAGGCCATACTCCACCACGGGGGCCAAGTCCGTATTGGTAGAGGCTTGCAAGACTAGTGGCTGGTCTTACGGTCAGTAGTTTTCAAGCCGCCCTAAGGCCTCTGACTTGGCTTAACGACTGCCATCTATTGACGGCAGCCGGCACCGACTGCTTGACGTGCCTTGTGAAGCACCGAACCGCGCGGAAAAATGCCACTAGCATTAGTCATAGACGGTCACCTATCCATGCACTGAACACGCCCTGTTTTGCTTAACCTTCGTGATCGTTTAAGATCACTCAGGCAGCCGGGGCTACGAGCGATTCTGAAATAGATGTGTCTGGCACGGATAGCCAGAGGTTGCGGGTTCGAATCCCGGCATGGGTGAAATTTTTAGCCTCTAAATAGGTATTTAAATAGATGTGTCTAACTAGAACAAAAGGTCATTAAAACTACTTAAATAAATAATAACTAAATTAACTATACTATTTTTATTTTTAATGCACTAACCCGTGCTAAGGAACAAATTTAAAAACCTATTTAGAGGCTAAAAATTTCACCCATGCCGGGATTCCAACCCGCAACCTCTGGCTATCCGTGCCAGCGCTCTACCAATTGAGCCAATGGGCAACTCACGGCATCAGTGAAATTTCGAACCTCTTTACACTATTCTCTGTATTACGTACAGGCAGCGACATCTGACTTAAGCAAATTGCATTACTTACAGCCCCGACTACCTACTTTGCAGTTAGGTTTAACATCAGAAAAAAATATACCTATTCTTATTAACACAAAATTACTTGATTTAACTCACTGGCCGAGAACAGGGCCTAGATTCTGCTAATACATTGTGAAACAATGACAACTGCATGAACATGGCGATTTAATTTCGTTGCTGCTTCAAGTCTACGCGCGCACATAAATCGAACCTTCTTGGCTTCAATGGTATGAAAAAACACCCCACGTGACTTGACAATGGATCTGTCATGTTACATTAATGCACTAACAGAATCGAGGTCAGTGGGCAGACTAGCAGCCCGCTGGTCCAACGATATAGTTGAGTCGGCGGAAGGTCCGTGAATGCGGATGGAAGGGACCGTGAGAGATGACATTAATTTGGGGGGAAAGGTCTATACCTGGTAGTGGAAGCGATGGGCTGATGGTGATGATGATGACTTGACTTTAGCAAACAATATCAGTAGAAAAGTTATAAAAGGAAAAAAAAACTATGGGTGTAGCCGCCGTTGTTAGCGGAACTCGATTAAAAGTCCTAAGTTGTTGTCCTAGGTTCTAGACTGTAGGTTCGAAAAGTAGTTATTACAGACTTTAAGATTTTTGATGTTTTCTTTTTGAAAAAACACGTCTTATGAAACAAGTTATGATGCTTATTTCATTGGTGGCGCTAGATAGCACCCTAAAGCGCAACTTAACTGATTAGAGTGCACTTGTGTAAAGTTTGATGTGCTGCCGACTGTACGCAGCGTTATATTCCACACGACATTAGCAACTTAATTTATTCAATCCGAACATATGGCGGAGGGTTGAAATTGCATTGTAATAAGCAACATGTGCGCGCCATGAGATGTAGCAATCACGGGCCCCGACTCGACACCATTACAATGAAATTAAGACGCGCGACGAGGAATATATGCAAATCCGTCGGCAACCATCTCGGCGGGACCTAAACAAATATTGTCTTTAATAAAAGGTGCTCGAATGTTGCAGATTGGAGAAGGTGCTCAGTGGAGCGTTGGCGATTAAGATTCCTGCTTTATTACACGCTCAAACAGGATAAACTTTACACTCCTATAAGCTTTAGGGACATCGTTTTAAGGTTCAGAGCGTGCTCTTGCTTTTAAGCAATGTTGCTATTCAAAAATGAATTTTAGGTAAGGAATTTTACGGATTTCTTCTTATACCATTTCGCTGCTTAGGGTAATACTGTTCCAACTATTGCCCTTGCGATATTTCTTTGAAGTCGGTTGAAACAAACACAATAAAGCGAGTTTGCATTTCCGCATCGCATTGGTCGACCGTTTGCTCAAACAAACCATGGAATCCCTGCTTTCTATCTGAGATAAAATATCACGAGACGGGTCGCGCATTCTTTCGATTCAAGCAAGAACCGACGGCCTGGAAAACTTCTGCCTCGGTTCACGATAAACACGATATATAGGGAAAGTTTGTTTACAGACCAAACAAGAATACCTACCTACGCCACGCTTCACATACCTAATAGTATGGCTTATAACGTGTATAACAATTGTTAAACACAGATATTATTTCAACAACAACACGCCTCCCTGGGGGCTTTTGTTTTAGTCAGCCTTGTTTGTGTCCCACTGTTGGGCAAAGGCTTGTCTTGTGCAGTCATCCCCCATCCGGGCAGAAGTTTATGAGATCGTCGCGCCATCTCCGCTTTGGCCGACCACGTCTGCGATATTCGTCGCATGGAACACTTCTTCTTCTTCTTCTTCAGGCTATATATTAGTCCTCCGCCGGACATAGCCCGTCCCTAATGAGCGCCATAGCGGTCTTCAGCTTTCCGCATCCAGCATCTGCAGACAGTTTTTCGCAGATCGTCATCCCACCTAGTCGGAGGGCGTCCTACACTACGTTTGCCGAGTCGCGGTCTCTACTCAAGAACACGTTTACTCCAACGGTTGTCGGTACTTCGCGAGATATGGCCAGCCCAGCTTGGAATTCATAGGCAATTTTCCCCCATCTCTGTGGACCCATACAAAGGGCCTGAGGGCTTATTTCACAAAATCAGTAGAAAACCGCTGACATTAGACAGATGTTTTGAATACATTGATGTCATTAAGTCGGGGTCAGATGGATGTACGATGTAACGTAAAGTAATGAATAACGTGACGTATTTTTTGTATGGATGGTGTAATTCTCGTGGTATCGCTTGCATAACAGTCTGGATCCGACTTAAGACTTAAACCGCTTGTGTACGAGCAAACTTGAAGAGACAATGCATGTTTTCATTTTAGGTAAAATTTAAATACCGAGGTTCAGAAGGTTTCTGTAACAATGAATAAACTGAGAGTTATATGGTATTGGCCTACCATGCGAGAGGTCCCGGGTTCGAACCCCGGCCTGGAACGAAAAAAACTCAGGTCTTGGATGTTTACATGTTTGTGGTGTCGTTGTTTCTGATTCTCACGACACAGGGTGTGGGGCCAGAAGCAATGTATGTGCCTGTATGTAAATGATATGTTATTATTTCTCAGTGAATTCTTAACGAATACTTTCGAAACACATACACCGTTGATAAAAAATCATCTTTTTACAATTTACACTTGCATTTTATTAGTTTCGTCGTATTATAGGAAAAAAGTAAAAATGTTCGGCCTTTTCACACCACCTGCCATAAAGCCATAGCGAATTGCTCTACGCTTTAGGAAAATATAAAAGATAATTAGTCAAACAGTGCTAAAATCACAGGCCTAGAAACTACAAACCAATCTTAATTTAATTTAATTAATTTAATTTTATACTTTATTGCACACGAAACATTAACAAGGACATTACATAAGAAATAACATGTACAAAGGCGAGCTTATCTCTGTAAGAGATTTCTTCCAGCAAACCTTGGAGAGTCGGAGCAGCAGTAAAAAACGGGTCTATATACGTGTACAAAATAAACTACATATACTGCAAAAACCCTTACAATAACCTAAGCAGAAATAATACACTACATAGACTAAATTACCTGTAAATATAAATAAATAAAATAAAATACATAGTAAATCATAAATAAATATATAGCTCAAAGTTATGATAGAGATAAATGTTAAATGCAGATTTGTGAATAGAAAGGGTCCTTGTTAGATTGTCGTACCTCTCTGCGAGGTTGCAATTTTCCAATGCAGCCATCAACAGTCTGGAATATCCGAGAGGTAGTCTTACAAGCTGAATTGATACTTCAGACGCGCTGTGGAGCACTATTCTCTTGAAAGCTTTTGTATTATATTATCTAAGACCTTCCAACACGTGGTGTGAACGTCTGCCGCACCGATCTATTGAGTTGATTCGTTCTCTCTGGGGTATAAATATAAGAGTGCCGGTTGGCACAGTACGTCGTAAGAATAAATATAAATAAATAACTTCCACAGAACGCTTGCTTTTATAAGTTTTGGTCCCAAACTAGGATACTCTGTGCTGTGGTAACCAGATAAAGATATCAGGACCATGGTAATAAAACCAGATGGAGGTCATATAAAAAAATCGGCTACGTAGTGTAGGGATCCGCAGTGTAGGGTTCCGTACGGTTACGTAGTGGGGGTTTTTCTCTTCTTTACGGCACTAACAACATTATCAACAATGGATTTGGTACGAAGTTATCCTTTTCTAAGTTGGTCACCTTTTATCCCTTAAATTGTGAAGGCTATTAAGCTACTAGCCGCGATAGTTTAGTACATTATAATGTGCTACTACCCTGAATGTTTTCAATTTAGTTCGATTAATTGCTTAGCTAGGTAAGGGGCTTGGTAGAGGGACCCTAAAGATGCAAAGACTACCTTCGAATTGATCATGGAAGAGGTCCAAAAAGACGTCCTCTACGCTTCTCTACTTCTCTTGTGGTTCCGGCGAGTGCGACGTTGCATAGGGCATAGAGAGGAAAAAAACAACTTCATAACGCAATAAAGGTTTAACAACTTCCTGCGTCTTTTAAAAACTTTTAGCCTGTTCCATCCACGTACGCTTGGTATGTTTTGCAGACGGCTCGATTAATTTGTGTTGGCGCGAGAGCAATAAAGAAAGTTTTATAACGACTCTACCAGTAGTGTATCGTAAAGCAGAGCCTCGAAGCACTAAAATCTCCTTTGTTCCGTGCATTAAGTAAAACTATAAACAAGGGTTCCGAAGGATTTGGCATGGACCAGGAGCGCATAAAAGCGTGGCGTTTGAGCACATCACTTTCTCGCAAATTGCTCGGGGCTCACCCGCTGTCGCGCATTTACATTCACTCTGTCGCGATTCTCTGCTGTGCATGGCTACATCCAACAACGCCGATACTGCTTCGGTCAATTTCTCAGAACCTAGATTAAACTGAAGAGTTTTCTAGTCGGAGATAACAAAATTATAGGTGTAACCAATTTTGGAAGGATTGGTTAAATATATTACTTCCACGCAACACAATTAGAAGTTAGATACAAGTTAGATACCTACCTACTTAAGTATGTTTTGTTTGTTTTTATTGTCACTGCAACGTATTATTTAAATAAAGCGAAACAGGAAAAATTATCAATTCTACTGTAAACTTGCCAATTTGTATTAAAAAAATTTTATATAAATCTCTTTCTATAAACTAAAAAACTTTAGTTTATAGAAAGTGGTTTAATTTATTGATACTGAAGTATTTTTTTAAGGTTTTGCTCTCTCAACACGTATACACGTACAAAGTCCAGAATACAGTACCATAATTAATAATCATGCATTGTATCACAACATCACATATGATATTTACCTACGTTTTATTATGTGCACTGAATCCTGATAGGTACTATTCTTTTTACTGGTTTATTGGGTAAAACTTGCAATTAGTAAATCGTACACTATTCGAGGTGTTGCAGAAAACTCATGAATACAATAGATATGAATACTAGCAACTTTTATTACGGCGCCAATTCTGAAATCGCGAAACAAAATCAGCTCTTTCACACTAGAGCAAGCATGGAAGGCTGGTAGGCGTCGGAAGGCTGGTACCTTTGACGACCCTCGCCATGAAACCTGTCACTTCCCTTCCCACTTTACTTGCAAGGGCCGTGGTGTAAAGCCAGGAGCAGACGCCCCGGTTCCGCGGTCTCGCGCGAGCATAAATCCGCATTATGCAACTACCAGCGTCTTGGTACACTGCCAGCAGACGGCGGCACTGCCTATATGTACCTGTACTAACAGGGGCATATCGACACTCGGGATCTACGGTTATTTAGTCTTTGTTTTCCCACTTAATACGGTTATTTAGTCTTTGTTTTCCCACAAATAATACTTTGTTATACAAGTACCTAGTTCTAAAAACTTTTCTTTTTAATTTATTTTTTTTGTACTGCCTGCCTGTATGGACGCATAGTCTGAAATAAAGTTTTATTATTATTATTATTAATCGGCCCTCCTCCAGGCAATTTTGGACGACCGTTCTGACCACCTTAACCTCCGCAGGTTTACGCAAAATCATTTCACCTTTTTTATTCAATTTATTATAATAACTTACAGGGTATAAAGACGTTATTAAAATAAACATACAAGTGTAATTTTACCGATAACAGCGTACCAAATTTATAATTAAGAATTAATATATATTAGGTAATTTGAACATTTAAATCATACCTAATTAAATAGTTATTTTAGGTAAATTAAACACTTAACAATCAAATAATTTCTTAATCGAATAAATTGGAAGTCACTTCTAATTCATTAAATAATAAAAAATATACAATGTATAACTGTACAATATGTAACATATTAAAATCTATTTAGAATAATATTTTTAAGGGACATTCCAATCATAGTACCGAGGCGATTGGTGGCAGAAAAAGTTTTCATCTGAAATCACTTTAGCATAAACAAACAATATCAATAGAAAAGTCATAAAAAATCAAAAAAACTATGGTTCGGGCGTCTTATGGTAGACACCGGCCAACTTAATTCTTGTTTTAATTGTTTACCGCAGACCAGACGCCAGGCTTTTAAACACTCCAGTTCTAATATAGAAAATGTTTTTCAATGTTCCTATCAAACCTCCTAACACTTTAAATTTGGAATAGCAATTTCTAAGCAAAGGCCGGATAACTTCTGACAGTAAGGCCCGCCACTGTCTTACAATCCTCCACCAACCCGGACTTGGCCCCCGTGGTGGAGTATGGCCTAACCTTCCTGCGATGCAGGAAGAGACCCGTGCCTCAGCAGTGGGGACATACAAGGGTTGATAACGAACGAACGAAGCAAAGGCCGGAAGTAACGAATTTTTACAAATACCATGTATTTCTCAATGATTCGCGATACTCATACGTAGTTATATATTAAACAGGTCTAATCGCGATTATTTATTAGGTAAAACGTAATTACCTTATTTACCGTATAAGCTGCGAAAAACTAAAATTGACTACGTACAATAATTGACTCGCCACTTCAGTCTACCCGAGACCACGGCCACTGTAACGCTGCCGAAGCGTCGGGAAATAAGGTATATCGTTTTACCTAATGAATAATCGCGATTAGACCCGTTTAAAATATAACTATGTATGTAAAGTTTGTGAAGGAAAACATCGTGAGGAAACCTGTGTCTGAGGTAATGTGTAATGTGACCACGGCAACTGCAACGTTGCCGTACCTACCGTCGGGAATTAGGTAATTACGTTTTACCTAATAAATCATCGCGCTTAGGCCAGTATCATATATAACTAGTAACTATGAATAAGTATCGCGAGTTTTTAAGTAATACTAAGAATTCATTCTTAATTGCAGTTCTGACACAAGTGGCTATTGTTTCCAAAAGTAAAAAGGTAGGTAAGTATGGTGTCTCGCGATCGGTTCGTCTCGCTGACAAGGGCTTGCGGGTTCGCAATTGAAATTCAAATCCAGAGTCCCTACCGTAATGTAATTAAGACGCTCCGGTAATTGAGTAGACATCCACCCCGCTGTTTTTGAGAAAAACTCGGGAAGAATAATGAAGCAACGAAAAATCCAGACATTGTTTTATTCTTCGGTAGATGACGTTTCAGACACACCCGAGGCTTTTGGTTTTAATTACATTGTTTAGTTGAGTATCTACCTAATGTGTTTTATTTTAATCTGCGCTGAATCTCCGCACTATATTTTGTTGATTTTCAACCAAGGATGTGGTTTCTTGTTTTCAACGTGTCTCATCTTTAATTTTCGTCTGGGTTCAGATTTGATTTTCGCAGGCTTTTAAATGATAATGATGATGATGAAAATGATGATAATACCTACTTTTAAGAATAGGAACTTAAACTTTGTTCCAGATATAATGAAACTGGTGACACTGACGTTAGAAATAAAATGAAAGTACACGTCAAAGCAGCGACTATTCCCATAAGTACCTATTTCTGTTTACAGCAATTGTGTCGCGTGGGGCGTGATAGCCCGCAGATATTTCATTTATAGGCGTTTTCAATGTAGAGTAAGAACCCACTTAATGCACACTTAGGTACCAAACGATATGTTTCTTCTTAAATGCATATTACACATAGGTAAGTATGACAGTTATAATTTCAGGGTTACCTTATTTTCTCATAATGAGGTGCACCACCCCTCTACTCTAGATGTTATTTTTATCGAATCGCGTCACAATTAAATGCAATATGTCAGAAATAACGAATTAATAAACGTCTTAGTTTTAGCATTAAACTTATTAGAACTTCGAGCGCATCGAAAACTGAAAGCATATTTCGGCCAAATCATCGGAGGTAAATAATTATAGAATCGATCGTAGCCCTGGCTGCCTGAGTGATCTTAAACGATCACGAAGGTTAAGCAACATTGGGTGCGTTGTGCAAGGATGGGTGACCGTCTATGACTAACGCTATTGGCGTTTTTCCGAGTGGTTCCGTGCTTCGCAAGGCACGTTAAGCAGTTGGTGCCGGCTGCCGTCGATAGATGGCAGTCGTTAAGCCAACTCAGAGGCCTTAGGTCGGCTTGAAAACTTCTGACAGTAAGACCATCCACTAGTCTTGCAAGCCTCTACCAATCCAAACTTGGCCCTCGTGGTATAGTATGGCCTATACATTTCTCAAGGAAGAGACCCGTGCCCCTCGGTGGGGACATAATGGGTTGATGATGATGAAATTATTGTAGGTACTCAATTGTAACGCAAGTTGGCTAAATTTGCATCGAGAGTAGAGTTCATTTCTTATCAGAGGATATTACATAAAATTAACATGTAAAAAGGCGAGCTTATCCCTGCAAAAGATTTCTACCAGCAAATTGCAGTTTTATGAGACTCTGCCTATCAGTGCCTACCTATCTAATGTCATATTAAAATTAGACCCGTTCGGTCTATGACAGGTAGGTACCCAGTAAATAGCGAAGCCCCACAAAGCCTTGGCTTGCGCAAAGTGGCTTTGTCAGTAAATATTAGTGTGTGATTTATAGTGGGAGCGTCGCTGTCACTACTCGGAGACGATGTCACTCGCCGAGACTCGGGTTTACAGGCTTTGTTCATTAGTTTTGACAACATAGTAGGTACCCTTTTTGCATTAGATGGGATAGCGGGTTGACGACCTCAGACACCAAGTTTCAAATATACCTACAGGATATATTTGTAACGTTGGTGTTTCGAATCGATCCTAATTGTTCTCGGCTCAATACATAACATAGCATTTACATACAGGCACATACATTGCTTCTGGCCCCACACTAGGATACACGGTGTCGTTGGAACCAGAAACAACGACATCACGAACATGTAAACATCCAAGACCTGGGGTTTTTTTTAATTCCCAGCCGGGATTCGAACCCGGACTTCTTGCATGGTAGATAGATGCGCTACCGCTACGCCACAGAGGTCGTAATTAGACCGTCGTCAATACAGTATCGGAGACCTAATAGGTTTTACTACGATAAGCATTTCAAGGCTCTTTGTTAACTCTCTCAGTCCCGAAATCCTGACTCAGATAGTAAGTTTAAAAATAAAGGCTCTAATACACAATATATTATGGAAAAATTATTACACTGACACAAAATAAGCCCCCTTATAAAATAGGTACGTCCGAGTAATCAATTATTTCCGCCGGTAGATATAGTTTAAATACTTTTGAAAAGATGGTTGTACTAACATTAAGCTTCAATGTCTAGTTGCACTTAGCAAAAAACTTTATTTCACCGAAGTCTCATGTAGGTAACAATTGATAGCTCCGTGGTGTTGCGGCAAGCCCCCAATTTTTAAAACCTATTTAGAGGCTGAAAATTCCGCCCATGCCGGGACTCGAACCCGCGATCTCTGGCTAACCGTACCATCAGCGCTCTCCCAAATGAGCTAACGGGCAAGTGCCGGCATCAGCGAAATTTCGAATCTTTGTTTATAAATTGTCCTCAGCACGGATTAGTGTAACAAAAAGAATATATGTAAGTCCCCAATTATTATTCTTTTTAAAGTTAGGTAAAAGACGGAATTTGTTTAATTTGTTATAATGATTGGTACCTATAGGTACATTTTCACTGTACCTAACTTTTATGTATCTGTATTTTAGGTACATATGTGTTTTGTTTTTTTTTTGTGTTAAATAAAAAATATTCTTCTCTTAACCAAAAAAATATTATAGAGAATACCATGTATCAAATAGATCATTCCTGAGTCATAAACGTCTATTTTGAAGTACTTACAGTACCTACTACACATCATAAAAGTCCCTTCGGGAATTTACGTTCGCACAGACTAGGAAGAAGTGTAACGAAAGTACCCGAAGCTATAAGTACATTCAACATGATCTATAACCGATACGGTTAAGGTGCAGAATTGATTGCCGCAGTAGCGCTACCTATTTCGCTCACGCTAATATTGCCAAACTAATAGTCACCTGCATAGATGACGTTGAACCAATAACAACAAAGGCGCGCGGCCTGCCATAACATGACACTATCCAATTGGTCGATCAACTTGCCGCACATATAAAATTTGGTCATCTGCGCAGGTACATCCGCGAGACTTATTTCTTGTGTGGCACTGTACCTACGTTTCAATATTATAATATCCCTTGTTTTACTAAGCGTAGTGGGAACACGCATTCAAGCATTGTAACAAGCCTGAATAATAAGTTGCACGGGTAGAATCAACATACCTACATTATTTACCTACTCGTATTACTAATTATGACTGTACCTACAGGGCCACTTTTCACATAATTATAACTGCTAGTTTAATTACACTGCCTCGTTGATCTAGCGGTGTGACGTCTCATTATCATGGCGAAGGTCCTAGGTTCGATTCCCACTTTACGCCGCCGTATAGTTTAAAGAAATGACCAGAGTCTAGGTGTAAGTTCCTATTTCGGTCATCTTAATTAAGTTCTAAATTTTTTTTTCTATAAGTGGAGACTTATAATTGGCCTTCTGTATGTTTAATGTTTTTGTTAATCTTTGTTATGTGCTGTTAGTCTTCCCAATATTAAATTATAAATAAGATAAGAATATTCTTTATTGTATACCGGAAAAATAGTTACAGAAACGGCAGATACAAAAGATCAAATACAATTGGCGGCCTTATTGCTAAAAGCAATTTCTTCCAGGCAACCTCAAATTGGAGAATTTTCCGAGGAGAAATAAATACGGGTAGCCTGTGCAAATACGAATAGGTAGGTAAATAAAAAAAATCATTATGACAAAGATTATGTCACGCGTAGCTACTTACACACCGTAGTTGAAAAAATCAGAAGTATATATTTTTCAAGGTGTAAAAAATTTGAATACTTTCCAGAATAGGAGGTTCCACAAGTGGGATTTTTGGTGCACGTACATGATGGGGATTTAGGTATATGTCTAAAATTTCCACCTTACTAGGTATGACTACCGTAACATTCCTCGATAAAAAAAAATTGTACTATAGGGGAAAACTTTCAAATTGCGATTAAATATCAGCTGTGGACTTTTAGTCCAGATCTATGAACTTAGTTTACGGGTGTTGTTATTTTTTGGAACAAATAAATTCTATGCTATCGGAGCGCAACCTGGTCGGACTCTTCCGATATAACAACACCCGTAAGTAGATCCGGACTAAAAGTCCACAATGTGTTCTGCTTACGAAAGTTTTAGTTCAAAAATATCAGCTGTTCCATAAATGTACCTAATATCGCTACGATAACTAATGAGGCAGCTGATAATCTTTTCGCGATTTGACGTTTTAGGTCGTTTAACCCTTCCCTTAATAAGGCATGGGTAGTATGATTTTTTTATTGGTTTTGGACTCTATTTCAAGAGTTGTTCATATTTTAAAAATCTATTTAGAGGCTAAAAATTCCACCCATGCCGGGATTCGAACCCGCGACCTCTGGCTATCCGTGCCAGCGCTCTTTCCAACTGAGCTAATGGGCGACTTACCGGCATCAGTAAAATTTCGAACCTCTACACTATTCTCTGTATTACGTTCATATTGTCGGATAAACACTGAAATATGGGAATTTTGAAAGCCGTGGTTATGTAATTAGTAATTATAAATAATAATATTATCTTCACTTGCCCTTGTCCCAAACTAGGATGCCCGGTGCTATGGTAACCAGGCAAAGAATAAACAAGCAAGGAATAAACAAGGAATATGTACAGTTAAGAGCACTTATGCACTTCAGTACCTTGTCAAAGTCAAAATAGTCAATTTCTCATACATCATGCTAGAGGAGGTTAATTTGACAAGCTTCTGAGGTGTATATACAATTACATGTTAGTGAACGCGACTGTACAATGGTTGCCTCGATACAAATGTACAGGGCCCCCAGTGGGAATCGGATCTACGACCTAATGGCATCTATTTAGACTTTATCTTATAGTTAAAAAAAATGACTTGAAAAATATTGTGACGAGCTGAGAAAACTTGTTATAAAAATTCGCGTACTATTTGTACAGCCTCTGAGTCTACCAGAACAATAACCCACGGACCCGCAGCACCGCTCGGGCTACTAATGGCTGAAAATATCTGGATATTATTGGATTATACTAAATTCCGCCAAACTTTTTGGCGGAATTTAGCAAATTTTCACATTTTAATGCTATTATAGATTTCCGCAAAATTACGCCTGATTCCATACAATCTATCTATTGTTAACACATACTAATTTTTTTATAGCTTTCAACCACCCAAAATTCATGGTATAAATAATACATACCTAAGTCAAAAAAACTTCCTTGGGGTATATTGTACATACTATATACCAAATATCCAACTCGCACTTTTCGCATTGTTGCCCACAAGCGTTGGATGCCATTAGGCGAGTTACACAAGTTAATACGTCGCCCGAAGTGTATGTAAATTAGAGCAGAACGTTATCCCGCAAACATTGGCTGAATTAATGCTTTAGCCGAGTCTTATCTCTTCCTTGGGGTTGGGGTTGCAGATAGAAGTGACTTTGTGTCTTAGTAAAACGTATGCAAATTGGTTTATCAGGTAATTTCGGTATTGGAACGGAATAGGTACACATCTACCTACTACGATTAGACGTAGCAATGTTGACACGTTGAGTAGGTATTTGTCTTTAGCATGGGATAGTGATTATTCGGTTAAGGATTTGGATTTTATGAGGAAAATAAAATTTTATAAGTAAATATTTTCAATCTCATTTAATAAACTTAATAAATCACTTTATTAAAGGCACAACAATAATGTTACAAATAACAATTTTTTTTGTCTGTAGACAATTTCTTAATCTTAATGTGAAACATTAGTATCGGCAGGAACTTGTTCCGCTATCATTGTTTAATTTTCAACTTTTCAAGACGGTAAAATAGTATTGTTTTCATAACTTAAAATTTGTTCAATGACCTAATACCAGCATAATATCTAATTCTAGCACAGAGCGGAAGGGCTTAGCAGAATTCTTTTTCTTCCTTGGTGCCTTATATTTTTTCGGTTTTGTCGTTAAGTTTTCTATTCAAATACCGGCTCAGGAACCGATTGCATGGTTTATTTTCAGTTTACTACATTAAATTGAGCCGTCAAATGATTAGTCTGTCTATTGACGATAGGACGTTGATTAATAACAATCAAATCATCACACATTTTATTCTAGATCATACTTTGAAAGTATTTCAAAAATCTCTCAATCACGAAATTCGTAATTCTTAGGACTCACGATTGATCAAGGATCTGTTGATAACCGATGAACTACGTTCAAAGATCTGAAACTAAATTCAGAGATAGCATGCAAAAACGATCACATTTAGGAGAAAGGAAATATCTTAGTTATATATTAAAGGGGCCTAATCGATCTTTTAGTAGGTAACGTGTAATTACCCAATACTCAATAATTTATTGCATTCCACAAGAATATACAGATGAGATAACTAAAAATATGGATCTTTGTGAACCCTGTAGGGCACGCAACATTATAAATTACAGAAGGCCTTTATAAATTAAGCCTATAAACCTATTACCGAGCCCCATTAGACCAATTTAATTTATAATGTATAAGCAACGCGAGTAATTAGGAAATGTCTTACTATCGTGAATGGTTGAGAATTAAAAAATGATGCTAAACTGAGTGTTTCAGCGCTCCAGCGCGCTTCTAAAGTTTGCAGCTACTATCTTGAGTTTATAAAGCCTAGAATTTTTATTATAAACGATACTGCGTTAAAACCCCAAAATGCAGTCAAATCCGCTGTTTTATTGCATCTGCATATTAATTAGTTTTGGCCACTACAAATATATAATTAGTTACAACAAAGCCTAGTAAAGTAACATAAAACTATGAATATGAGTCTGAAACTTAAATAAAACTATAAATTAATGCTTTGTTTGTATTATTTTGTACTTGATTTAAGTAGTTAGTTTCATAAACTCCATTTCATATTATAATTGTATTTTTAAAACACTTTTTATTATTTTCTATATTTTTCATAATTGTTTTTTCCTTCTTGGGAAGCGTTTAACTTAATATTTAATCACTGCTTATAGACTTATTGTCTTTGTAATTACGTAAGTTCTCATTTAAAGATCTCATTTGAGGGATACATTTACACTATTCTATTTCATTGGAACAGCTTACACGGTTTTGTTATGGCACTTAGCACTGATTTAAACTAACTTAATTGTTTAATATTACATACAAAGACATAAAGAGAATAACTCGTGTTGTAAAGTTTCATTGAAAAATGATTTTTTTAAATATATAATTATTATGCCTGAAAGATAATTTCAAAAAAAAATATACTTGATTATTTGTATTTACAAAAGGACTAGTAGTTAAAGACAATATTAATAAGACTATTTACAAAAATATAGCATTTAGTATTGGATGGTACACTCGAAGACAAGCAATGTTTATGAAAAAATATTTTTGTGTGAGAATCTATGAAGAACCGTCTTATGTATTTTTAGTGCGTTGCAAACATTTTTTTTCCTTAAATTTACTACGTACGTACTACACAACTTAATGTAGCACCTACATTTGTGATAAAAAGTTATATTAATGCGCGTTTGTGCGTGAATACAATCACAGAATATCGTATATGTTTCACATTATTGCTATTAAGTTCGGGCGTTCATTAATTTACGATTAGGTATTCTTAAGTGAACATCCATATTATATCCAGTAATATATTAATTATGATATATTAATTGCGTCCAGTCCAAATATACTTTAATTGCGTCACCCAAACGTTAACTCCGTAAATAAGACACGTTTTCGTGACAAAATGTACAGCGATAAAGGCACTCGTTGGATTCAGTTGAATAGGAAGATCGAGCCGGAATACAATTCGACGAATGCGATTTAATAAAATTCCCATAATTCAACACCCTGGATACTCTCTAAGTTTGTGCTTCTACCTGTATAGCAAACAGACAACGGAAAATTCCGCGAATCGAAATACCAATTTTGCTGTATGTCAAAGTGGTTCTAAAAAGAAAACTGAGATAATTCTAAAAACCTATTTAGAAGCTAAAAATTCCACCCATGCCGGGACTCGAACCCACGACCTCTGGCCAACCGTCACAACTGAGCTAATGGGCGGCATCAACGGACCACCGGCATCAATGAAATTTCGAACCTCTTTACAATACTCTCTGTATTACGTACAGATAATTCTATTAGACGCCACTATAAAACTCTGAGTAAGCTATTGGTCTGCCCAAACTAGTGATACTAGCAAGAATACAGAGATAGTAAAATATTGGAGTGCGTCTACTGTTACCCAGAACCCGTTAAATAAGCGGGAATCTTTAAAATGTATATTTAATGTACTTTTTAAGGCACGAGGCGCCACCAATAGAAAAAAACCGTAAGTTTTTTAACACGTTGTTTTAAAACATATAAAACAAAACCGTAACTTGTTTTATTACACGGTATTTTAAGAACTGAACATATATAGAACAAAAACCGTAAATTGTTTTATTTACACGTTTTTTCAAAAAGTGAGCATGAAATCTTAACAACTATTTTTAGGATCTACAGTCTAGAACCTAGTATCAACAACATAAGACTAATCGATTTCCGCTAAAAACGGTCGTTTTTAGTAAAACTGCTTCAAAGTAATAGATTATTGAACCTAGCTTCTTGTCAGTATGTTCTAAACAGAGCTACTATATTTATAAAGATTTACTATCACTTTTTCGCGATATTAAAGAATTTTCTATTGGGGGCGCTCGCTAGCATCGCGTATCGCCTTAAAGTAATATTTGAGGCACTGCGCTAACTCCGCCGATTTTCAAAGTCAGTGGCTCTGCCCAGAAAATTATTCTTTTAGAAGCCACTGTTACATACATACATAACCTCACGCCTGTATCCCAGAGGGGTAGGCAGAGACCAGGGACTGCCACTTGCCACGATCCTGACAGATCACCTTCGCTTCATCAACGTTCATAAGTCGTTGCATGCACGCACGCCGGTTCCGGGTACTTTTTATCTTTCCCTTTGCTAATACATCCCCTATTTGGTCGATGTAAGTCCGTCTGGGACGTCCCTTACCAGCCACTGTTACTAAAGTACATTATTGACGAGCGTTGTCTCAACCGAGATAAGTTTAGATGGCCCTAAGTAAATACTTAACTGTAGTGCTGTCTCTCCGAATTGCTCAGCAAAGAGCGTGACAAAAGTTACTTAAGTATTTAATTAGTGAAATTCTGAATTCAGAAACAGGCCAATATTTCTTGAGCCTGTTGGACGAACGTAGCCTGGTTTCACGCGTTTAAAAGCAACAACAGAGTATTAGTTTCACACGGCAGCGTCTTTTTCACAAAACTTGTTCAAACACGTTCACACACAGAGTCAACACTGCGCCTCACTGGAGCGTGCACCATCCGCGCAATAGTCAGAGGTTGACGACGCTTTCCCCGTACATCGCGGGCTCTTCCCCGTTGACGCGCTCGTCGCGAATGACCACCGTCGGGTTGTTGGGACAGGAAGATGCCGTTGACACGTCCGATACCTGTCGCAGACAATTTTGTTATTAGATGAAGACATGCAGTCTTGTTTGTGACAAAATATGTAACGTTCTTCAAGTTGAATGTGAATTCTAATTTGTGAAGATTTATAAAATGTTTTAGCTAAAACGCTGATAAATACATTCATATATTCAACAATCATTATCTGTAAAAATGGATTTGTTCGTTTATGCCCTCTTTTGGACATGAGAGTTTCTGTCATAATCCCCTGGTATTTCCTTTTGTATTTTGGGGTAATTACGTTTTACCTAAAAATAATCGCAATTAGACCCTTTTAATATAACTATATACACCTTGTGTCAGATATTTCTTTGCATGGCTGTGCTTTTGTATTAAAATCTCAATACTCAAACAAATATTAAATCAGATATTTGTTTGCATGTCTGTGCTTTTGTATTAAAATTTAAATACCCAAACAAATATTGAATGAAAATAAATTATTCGTAAAATAAATTCACCATGCCACGACCATGAAAGAATCGATCTTGATATCCGCAATAGGTACTTGTCCGGCACAGAATCCAGTAGTCGGTGTCGTGTTTTTAATTTTCCTATTTCTCCGGCAGAAGATGTTCTTTTGTTGCCCTTATTTTCTATTTTGCAATATCTGATCCCTCTTATTATTCTACCCTTCTTATCATACGTTTAGCTGCAATTCCTGCGAAGTCTTTTATGTCATCCACATCTATGGCTTACAGTGCGTCTGGAAGCGGCCTTACACCGCTGGCATTCGACACTTTCATGAGGAATTCGATGTCGGTAAATGTATGTATCGATGTCAGCAAATGTATGTTTATCTGACTCACCGTGCGTCTGGAAGTGGCCTTACACCGCTGGCACTCGCCCACTCCAATGAGGGAATCGATGTCGGGAAATGTATGTATCGATGTCGGCAATTGTATGATTATCTCCTTCACCGTGCGTCTGGAAGCAGCCTTACACCGCTGGCACTCGACCACTTCCATGCGGGAATCGATGTCAGGAAATGTATGTATCGATGTCGGCAAATTTGTATTTCTCTCACTCACCGTGCGTCTGGAAGCGGCCTTACACCGCTGGCACTCGACCACTTCTATGAGGGAATCGATGTCGGTAAATGTATGATTCTATCACTCACCGTGCGTCTGGAAGCGGCCTTACACCTCTGGCACTCGACCACGACCATGTGGGAGTCGATGTCGGTATCAGCGCTGCTGGTCCGGCGCAGTCCCCCGCCGTTCCCGCTGTGCAGTCGATGCTCGAGTATCGCGCGCCATATGCGAAGCTCCACCCCGCCTCTGTGAGTAACATAACATATAATATTCTTTTAAAATTAATACATACATACATAACCTCACGCCTGTTTCCCAGAGGGGTAGGCAGAGACCATGGACTGCCACGATCCTGACAGATCACCTTCGCTTCATCAACGTTCATAAGTCGTTGCATGCACGCACGCCGGTTCCGGGTAATTTTTATCTTTGCCTTTGCTAATACAAATAATTTTAAAATTAATTTCCATGTAAAATGAAAAAAACAAACTAACTGGGGCAGTGTCAATTTTGTGTTGAAATGAATACCTATGACCCATGAAATTCTCAAAAGGAACAAGCTGAATAGGAGTTCCATATGGCAACACCAAAAACATCAAACTTCTTAGGAGTTCGATGCAGCACCACTTGACGAAAATTTCGCCAAGGTTCCTGTAGTTCGTCGATTATCTAGCGCGAAAAACGATTTTGGAATGACGCGCTTCCAAAGTAAACCTGAGTTTTTTTGCAGCTAGTGTATGGCGTAAAGGCAACCTAGATTCTGTTCAAGTTCCCTTTTAGAAACTACGTGTAACTCACTTGAGTTGCACATTAGATAGATAGATAAATAGAGAACACTTTAATGTACATAAAAAAGGAAATTACACAGATATTTCTTAACGGTTTCTTAACCTATGAGTACAGACGGCCTTATCACTAAAAGTGATCTCTTCCAGACAACCTTAGTCAAGTGTTCCCGCGGCACGTGGTTCAGTAATTCATCAAGCGTGTTCTCTTGCGCGCGCACTGTCCTCTGCGTCTTTCTTCCAGAAGCCAAGTGGCTAACTCGCTGGTTTGCTATGACTCGGGTTTTCGTACTACGAACACAGTTTAGCCAAGCGATCCCAAGTGATGGTTTAAGTAGTGCGTCGACCATCTAGCGCTCAGACACTCCAGACGCCAAGCTGAGTTGAAATGCAGTAAGTGTATGATGAAAAATCGACCTAAATTACCTTCGAGTATTTTCCTCTTTTAGAGACTATGTTTAACTCACTTCAGTTGCAGTTTTGCCAAGTGTTCCCGAGGCAAGTGGTTTAGTAAGTCGTCGAGAGTATATTCTTGCGCGCAGACGGCTCTAGCAGCGTCCTCTGGAATGCCGCGCTCTCGGAGCCAAGATGCTAGCTCGCTGGTTTCCTCAGACTCGAGTGGCGGGTCTAAATTCCTGCGAAGATGTGAAAACTGCCTCGTTATTCCTCGTAAAAATAAGAAATATAATAATGCAGCCTGTAGGGCACAGTCCTACTCTCAGAGGCATGGGCTTACTCACCACGCGTGCCCAGCGCGGTTTGACGGTGATTATATAATATACGTCCCACTGTATACAGGATTTCTCTCAGAGAGAGAAAGTACGGGCTTTATCAGCACGTGTGCCCACCACGCTAATTTTGGCAATTTCCTCAGTGCATCAGGTTTTCTCAAGATAATTCCAATCACCATGGTTAACCCTCAGGCTTACATGTATGTTGGCAACCTGTGTGACGTCGTCGTCATCGTGAATATTAGAATATTCATCTGTTCTGTTTTCTGAGAATTAGGGAAAAAAAAAGTTTTGATCTACTACCAAAATAAGAGGGTATAGTAGCGTATTATATCTATGTACATTAAAAAAGTATATTGAGCAACTCACGCATTAGTTTTCTTCTCAACGAGTTCCTGTAATAGTCTTCTCATGTTCCTCTGTTCTTCGAGCATTACTTTCATAAGAGACTGGTTCTGCTGATACACCTCGACTAGTTCTTGATGTAATCTGTCAAAAGAAATAAATATAAATTCAACGTAGACCTAGTGATTGACGCACTTGGGTACCCTTAAGGCTCTGACTACACAAATGGGCGTAGGACAAAGCCGTGGAAAAGCGCATCGTTAATCCAATTGACTTTTTTACAAAAAGTACTGAAAGGCTGGGACGAAGACAAGACGATGCCTACAGAAGAGACAGGGCGAGCGAGGGCGCGAATACTATGATGATGATAGTCCCGACCGATTTCTGTCACGGCGATTACTTCAACTCCCATTTTGGTGGCGTTGGTGCGCTCGCATATGACTCGCATAACCTACCTTTTTTGTGAAGGTTCTGCCACATTTCAGACATGCGATTAATCAATACATAATGCGACAACGCGTCGCATTATGTATTGATTAATATCAACCCTTTGTCCCTGCTGCACAGCTCTCCTGCATCGCAGGATGGTTAGGCCATACTCCACCACGGGGGCCTAGTTCGGGTTGGCGGTGTATTGTAAGACAATGGCGGGCCTTTCTGTCAGAAGTCATCAGGCCGCCCATACGGCCTCTGACATGGCTTAACGACTGCTATTACATGACAGCCGGCCCCAACGGCTTACCGTGCCTTGCAAAGCACGGAAGCGCTCGGAAAAAATGTCACTAGCGGTAATCACTGAATGGTCACGCATCCAGCACCTGACAAAAGCACGATCAATCATCAATTATTCATTCATTCAATTAATCATTCAATCAATCACTCAATACTCACAAGTGATTGTCGTGCCGTAGTTGAAGTATATCCCTGGCAGAATTGACTGTGGATACAGCGGAGGGGGTGGCTTGGTCGCCGGAGTCGGGTTTTTCCGCCTCATTGCCGCCCCGCCCCTCACGCCCGGCTAAGTTTGCACCCAGCTCTGAAGGGAATAAGGTTCGTTTTGCACTGCGCTGGACTTAAAAAATGTGTAAAGTAAGTGAAGTACACTTTGTGCCAAAAGGGCTACTATAATATTAAGGATTATTTAGATGACAATGATGTCTGGAATTAAAGCCAGTACAATGCATGACATTCTCGCCTCATTGCCACCCCGTCCCTCACGCCCGGCTAAGTTTGCACGCAGCTCAGAAGGGAATAAGGTTCGTTTTGCACTACGCTGGACTTAAAAAATGTGTAAAGTAAGTAAAGTACACTTTGTGCCAAAAGGGCTACTATAATATTAAGGATTATTTAGATGACGATGAAGTGTAGAATTAAAGCCAGCACAATGCATGACATTCTATGTTATATTATAACTACTTATGTAAACTCTGTTAAATTAAGGACTTTGAAAAGACTGTGTTAAGTTTTTTTGTCTATTTTTTTTTCCAAAGTGATCTAGATTTTGAAATGGACCTATTTTATTTTGTAACGTTCAATAAGGCACAGTTTCTGGGCAATTTTAAAGAAAATACTTGTTTTTTAACGGTCAGTTGTATAGTTTTACTGTGTAGTTTAATCGCTTTTAACTCCCTCGGTAACAATGGTCAACCTTGAAAGTAACAATGGTTTTCTATTGTTATTTTCAAGGTCAGGACAAGAGGTTAAGGGGATCCATGAGGTTCACTAACGCTGCCAATAAAAAGCAAATATCTACTTTTACAGATCGTCATTGTAAAAAAATTAAGAACTCGCAAACAATTTGATAGTGATTTTTAAGGCCCATGGCAGTGAAGCTAAGGCACAAAAGCTAGGACAAATACGTTTTTTCCATTGGTGACGCTATTTAGCACTCCCCAGCGGCTCAAAGCAAAAAATACAGCTTTTTAAATAAATTCATCTAGTCCCAGGGCCGTGATCCAAGGTTCTCAATTGTGGCTCTTAAGAATCACTATTAATACGATTGAGAGATGACCTATAAAAAAAAGATATGATAATTTTCATTAATTTAATCACCAATCATATTTCCGCCGTTTATCTGCCAAACGTGAAGCGCACTGTGCTAACCATGAGGACACGCCTTTTCTTTAGAAGAAATAGAGCGGAGACACAAACTGTTGTGACCAATCCAAAACAGAAAACGTACTAATTAAGTAACTTACCTGGAGAAAGAACAGTAATAGCCGCCTGCACAGCGTTCCTAACTAAGTTGTCGAGCGCGAACATCCAATGAGGTTTTATACTGTGCATCCTTAACACCGCATTCACCGCCTCTTGGAACATATAAATGGCGGAGTTGAGCTGGTTTATGGCGTTGGAGTCGAAGTCTAACTCTTCCTTGAGTGTGGTGATGGCCTGTTCTATGCGGCGACGATTCTGGTCCATTATGTAGTCTTTGAGCGCGCAGCGGAGGATTTCCAGGTGGTTCTGGGAATATTCAAATAAATTAAAATAATATAACAATACATTCATAGTACTAACTTAATGGATCTGGTTGTGGGACCAATTGTGGCAATTCTACTTTACCACTAATACAAGTAGACTCGTCGTTGTATTTTAACGCTTTACAATATTGATTTTTCCGTATAGAGGTGGTTGTTGGGCCGGATATGTTCATACTTTTTACCACAATCATGCGCGACAAAGTCGTGGGCACAGTTGAAAACATCAGTATAACTTCGCCTCCGTCAGATAATGTAAGTAGGTAAAGAGCTACTGAAGAATATATTTCAACCTTATTTTTCGAACTAAGACTAGAGCTATAGTCTGTTAGCTTTTAGAATATACCTCGGCTACTATCGGATAGAATCGGACATATTCGTGTAATAGAAATATCGAAACTAATATGACACATAACTTTACATAACTTTTCAAAATAGAGAAGTTTTATACAGAGCAGGAAGTAGTATTACATAATGGTTTCCATTGTTAATGTTCAAGTTCAAAACATAACAGGTTACATCCAGATTATTATCTAGAACGTTATAAGGATATCATAGACGGAGTTTACATGTTCAGTCTGGCCTCAGTCAATTCCATCAGTCTGGTAAGACTGACGGCAGACTGATTATCTATTCAGTGGACTGATGACCAGACTGACGGATATTCGAATATTTTGATGGTTCATCAGTCTGGCATCATTCCGAGCTTGATCAAGGTCACGGACTGAACTGACGCCAGAGTGAACGTGTAAACTCCGTCATAGAGAGTTGGTAGTTGGACTATTTATCTAACAACAACCTACCAGCGTGAGTACAGTGATCCCGAAGTCCTGTTGTATGATAAGCATCCACTTGGAGCATATCTTCTCGCTGTCCTGCTCTAGCACCCGGGAGAGAGTGAGACGACGCTGCGAGTCTTTCTTCAGTAGGTAGAAGCCATCTTGCTCAACGTCTATTGACGACCGTGGTACGTTTGTCATGTCCACCTTAGAAGTAAAGCGGGAATTAAATTATACATTTACGTTTATATTTAAAAACACGATTCCTATAAAACACTCCTCAGACGCAGTTTGAATAATCTGTGGTCAGGCTTTTACCACAGACTATTTAAACGGACTCTGATGAGTGATAATGAAATCGTCTTTTAATAACCAAGACTTTTTTCAAGATGCCACATATAAAATTACAAAAAAATCTATTTGTGGCAATGTGCACCACTGTATTGGCGTCATCGCGTGTGGAAACGGTTTGTACATTTTTGTGGCTCTGCATTTTATTGCTTATAATGCATTTGTGGTTGGTTTGTGGTTTCTTGGCTCGAACAATTTATTGGAATAAAACATTTATCTCTATCCTCCCTTTGAAATACATATGAATACACTCAGAGTATAACTGATAGCTCTAAGTGCCATGTACGTGACTAACAATTAAAGTAAGTGGTGTTCGACTCACTGGTCTGGGGGTATCTGATAGTAATCCATGTACACATCAGTTCCGACTCAGAGCATAGCTCCACCTGTTGAGGTTCATCTGAATGGGTTACCAACTTAGATCAGCTTGGCAACTGGCTTACCTCGAGGCAACTGACCCCTTGGTCTGGAGGTATCAAGTCTGATTACCATTTCGGAGGTCGTAGGTTTGATTGCCACTTGGAGCCGCCACGCACTGGTCATTTGTGCCAATTCAGGGTTTATTTAAATGTTGCCTGGTTAGTATAGCTCTGGGTATTCTAGCTTGGACCCAGGACACGTGATTGTGTAGTATGAAGTTATTCATTGATTATTTGTATTTACTAGCTGACCCCGCAAATGTTGTTTTTCCATATTAATTAGCCTACCAATTCTCAGACTTACTAGATATACACATAAAAATCGGCGAATTTCGGAGGAGTTCGATAACAAACACTGTCACTCGCGACAAACAGATGTCTCTGCCTGTAAATAATACAGAGAATATTTTAAAGAGGTTCGAAATTTCGCTGATGCCGGCACTTGCCGATTAGCTCAGTTGGGAGAGCGCTGGTACAGTTAGCCAGAGGTCGCGGGTTCGAGTCCCGGCATGGGCGGAATTTTCAGCCTCTAAATAAGTTTTTTTTAATTGTCCTCAGCACGGGTTAGTGCAACAAAAAGAATATAACAAACACTGTGCCATGATTTTTTATAAATTAGTTGATACCTCGGGAGACAAGAGTCCACCGGAAGAGCTGCGTCGATTCAGAAGCGTGTCATTGCTGTCCATTTCATCCGTTGATGGCGTGTTTGGCATTGTACTGGAAACAAAAATACATCAGTGAATATACAAACCGGCATAGCGTTGAAAAGTAACTCTTGCAACTGTGTATGCAATGCAACACTTGCAAACGCTTAAGCCTCAGAAGGCGCCTTATGGCTACTACAGAAATTAACTTGCAGGGTTCTCTGCAGCTCTTCTTCAACCACTAAAGGCGCACAAGAGCGCTGTTGGGGTATCACATTGGAAATCATACCATATCGTTCATTGGAAAAACCAATAGACCGTCTTGATTTTAGGGGAGCTATTAACGATTATTCAAATGTTAGCTATACATTAAAGTTGGAATTGAAAATCAATCTAGTTGGAAAGCAATCTAGCAATCGAAAAAGAAGCAAAGTTATTTTTCTTTTCTGGCATTAGAAGCAACATACTTACAAACGCTGTACAGGGAAGACATCACTACAAATATCTGGCAGCATATCTGATTTTAAAGGAGAAAGAGTAAGAAAAGCAGTTACGGAACGTATGCGCTAGAGCCATGTTTATAACACGAGAATAGTGTTGTATGAGTAACCGTATAGGAAAACACATTACATAATACAGATTAGATAATGTTAATTTGACTGCCACAGGTGGAGATTAGAATTTGTTACTCGGTTATCAGACAGTTGGTCTAGGAGGATAAGCTTTACAACAGTAGTATATCAAAGAACAAGAAAACTGATATTGCGTTTATATGCACAACGATTTTTACGTTTATATGCACAACGTAAAAAGTTATTTGAGTATTCATATAAAACATACAGGTTCGAAGATTAAACCTATAGGATTCCACTTTGTATTTGATGCTATTTGATTATTTGTTACAGTTGCTAGCAAACATCAAGAACAATGCGCTGTACTAATTTTTTGGGAGTTTTTGGCGGGCTGAAGGTGGCACGCCATTGTTTAGAAGTTCGTGCCTGTATCTCGGGCGGCTTTTTATTACAACTTTGCGCAGCTTTTTTCTCATGACATTTGCGAACATCTGGACTTAATATCAAACGCACAAACAGAATGTTATCAAATAGAAAATTGTTATAAGTCTTATACCGTTATCTAGGATAAAGTATAACGTCCTGTTATTCGAATCAAATGCGAAACTAGCAAGCTTTTAATATCGTTTTATTTGGCTCAAAAAATGTATAATTTAAAAGCACGGCGACTTTAGATAAAAAAATATCGTCAGAGGAGGTCGTTTTTGTAAATTTCTAGCTTTTCCCAGTTTCGCTTTCGAGTTGCTGTAAGCAGTCAGTGGCTGAATTATGGTGCTTCAGTGACCGATTGGATATAGACCAAGCATGTGACAAGCATGTGTGAACAAATCACAAACAAAACATTTAGTGACCACTGTGTCTATGAAACGAAAATGATTGGTGAAAAAATACTTTTCGTTTTCATACATGATGATTGGCCTTTTTGCATCTACGTAATGAGATAATTTATACAGCGTCCAGTGGTATCCTCACTCACACTAGATGGGTGAAGGGACCACTCCGACGCTGTAGTTAAGTTTCATACAGACAGTAATAAAATTCAAAAGTTAATGAGAAAAACAAGCCTACGCTGCTTTTATGTAACGTTCAATACTTTACTTGTGGATATAAGGTCGAGCTCTTCCTTATCATCGAAAGACGTTCTATTTATTGGATTCTTCACTCGACAAAAGTGACCAGTTGAGGTGCAAGTGCAAAAGTGGTGGTTCAAACCGTGATTTAAAACACTGTTTACATTTTGTTGGACTTGATATTTCCTGTGATCATGGCGGAATGAGAGCCGTAGCCTAAAAATTGCGGGCGTCCAAAATGCGTTGAAGTGCATTTCGGCTAAATTATAATGTCAGATTAATGAATATACATAATCTGAGTAATGATTTAAAACAGCAATAGAAAATTAAATGTATTTGGCAGCAATAGAAAATAAAATGACGGATCTATAAGAAATATTTTAATTTTCCTGCATAAACTTCGTGTTTGCAAATAATATTGGCAAGAAAAACTTCATAAACCAACTTCTTGCTACACTTGGTACTAAAATAAAACCATTGTTTTTTTTTATGAAACATAAAATATTATGCTTAAATGTTTTTAATATGTTATGTGACATATCCACCTTTTAAAAAACTTTTCTTTTGTAGCCATTGCCTCCACTTATGAAAAGTATACTAATTTCTTTGCAATCATTAAAATTGCTAGAATAAACGAGGGAGGAATGCCAACAGTAAAAACAAAAACCAACTTCTGGTAATAAGAAAAGTGTTTACGGTTTTCATATTGGTAGAAGTAGTATCGTATCAGATTTTAAAAACTCGATCGATTAGTCAGAACAATTTCAAGACATTTTGACACTTCAATCCTCCATGACCACGGCTTATTTTAAGGCTCCTACACTCTCTCACATTTTCTACAGTCTATTTATTCTTACTTGTCCAATTTAGTAAACAAGATTCTACCCTTAAACTGTGACTTTTTAATCCAAAACTGCCATATTTCCATAAATGAAGTAACCTGGAACACTCTTTTAGATAACACACTGCCAATTTTATAAACATAGTTCAAGATAGTTCATGAATTTGCGAGAAAATGTCTAGTTTAGGCATCTAATCTCAATTTTAAGGTTAGAATTTTGTTTACTAAATTGGACAAGTAAGAATAAATAGACTGTACAGAGATAGATTTTATTTTTCACACCAAGTGTAAATAGTGTTTTAATTCACGCACCGGAGTGCTCGTGGGTAGTATCGAAATGAAAACGTTTACCTGCTATTGCTCAAGTCCGGTGGGTAAATCAGAATCGGTGATAGCATCGAGGAGGCCGTCCGCGTGATTGTCGGGTTAGACCGGATCGTTTTCACCCTTGACAAGTGGGAAACAAGTACAGGCTTAGGTGCAAAGCAAATCAACATACATTAGACATTTTAGAGACATCAAACTGTGGACTTGGTTGGTACAGGTGTGATGTGGGTGAGGGAACGAAGTACAGCCAACTACCTGAAAGTGGAAAGCTGCAAGAGTTGTTTGCAGTTCGCTATGCAACCTTTTTGCAGCCAGTTAAGAACTAAGGGCGCGCCTTATTGACCGAGCGGATCCATTAGCGTTAGAACTTTATGCTGCAGAAAAAAAAATATTCCGCGGTATATGTATTGCGTTACATGTAATATTATGCCACCCCAACATTTGTTCTACTTTTAAAAAGTCTTTATGAAATTGTACATTATTTAATCGATCTATATCAACCCTTGTAGGGTCCCACTGCTGGGCTACGGGTCTCTTCCTGCATCGCAGGAAGGTTAGGGCATACAACACCCAGGGGACCAAGTCCGGGTTGGTAGAGGATTGTAAGACAGCGGCGGGTTTACTGCTTAACTCATCCAATCACTTGGTGCGACTAGGCCACGAGCGCTTCATTACAAGCGTTGTTAGCGCTTTACATTATTATCAATTTTAATTTGATGTGGTTTTACGGTTTTCCTGTTTCATAGATGGGCTGTTATTTAATTTTTTCCTCTGTGATAATGCTTACAACTATAAAAATTAATAGATGGCACTTTCTTTTATGTAGGACAATCATTTACCACAGGCAACAACTTTGGTACCTCGCGCAATGCGCGAATTAAATTAAATATGTTAAAGTTGATATTAAAAATCGAAATGAAAAAACTTGTAACATAAGTTGCTGTAGAACACATAGCCTCTAATGTGCCTTTGGAGTTGCGCATTTTAGACGTACCCCTGCATAGCGTATCATGCAGCCTCCGGCCGGTAAAACTCTAGGTACATTATGGATCCTTATGGGACAGATTATGACTCAGGAGGATCTAAAAAGCACCCCCTTACGACATAAGCGGCTGAAGTAGGCCGGGATAGCGCGCTAGCTAGCTAACTCTTGCAGCTTATTCCTATGTACTAGTTGATAAGTGACGCTGTCAAATTTTGTATGGTGATAAATAAGTCAATTTGTATATTATGTCGATATGGCAATTAAAGGTTGTGTAAGTGAGAGGCAACTACTTCATCTGTTCCCTTCTAAATTCTAGGGTTGGCGATATGAAACACGTAAGTCCCAAAACACAAATTTTTAAATAGGTTTTTAAAACCAGCCAAAAAAAATTATGTACGTAAATTATTCTGTAACATTTTTACTACCGGAACGGAGAGCTGTCGTGAAAAAAATAATTGAACATGCACGTCTTTTTCCAAAAATTAAGGAATCTGCTGCCATAATTACTTACATTAATTAAAACATTATTTAATGACAATTTTACTTAGGTGTTTTAGTCCGCCGTCCCTACTGATTGGTAGTACTTCTCTTGTGTTTATTTTGTTGACTGTACTCTTTGCTCCTACAAGTAAGTACAGTGTACTGAATAATAGGGTGACTGAAGTATTTTTAGGTAGCCCACTTGCTGGGCATAGGCGTAAGGTTTAATTGCCTTTTTTTTATTTTCACATCCTTCACAATTTCTAAGTTCCTTACAACTTCAGTATCTGTTAAGAATCGAAAATCGAAGAAGAATCGAAGAATAATTTCAAATAGGTTAAACCATTAAACATCACGCAATAATAACTATGCACTAATATTACGCTATTAAAATCAGCTTAGCGCAGATGTGGTCTTTACAGGCAAACCATTTTCAATTATTTCTTAATGAATGAATGAATTTACTTACGATGAATTAATAAAGGGGATGTTGTATTAATAAAGGGGATGTTGACTATGGACAGTAACTTCAAAAGTAGATGAGCCTCGCACCAGAGTAAAATGAATCGATGGATCACACCACAATAAAAATCCAGGCTGCACGTATTGCACAGTCAACAGCGAAAATAAACTAAATAAATGCCGTGCCCCAGCAGTGGGGACACACAAGGGTTGATAACGACAAATGCCTTTACTTCGCAGAATTTGGAAACTAAGACAATTTATGGGTGTTATTTTTAATGGAAATTAACTATTTAAAAATAACTATTTTCATTCCATTTTTCCAGATTTTCCAGAAGAAATCCAATTTTTTTTCATACTATCCTATATAATACAAGATATTAAAATACTGACGCCCGAGCCGATTGTTACGCAGATGGCTACGAAACTACGGAAAGCTACGGAAATAAAAAAACATTCTTGAAAATATTTCCTTTTCTGGTCACTAAAATATAGAAAATGTTAGCAAACAATGGACGCTCAAATAAATTGCTAAATAATTATCCACAAGCTTTAACTTTTAATTTTTGAAAAAGTTCCTTGGGAAAAAATGTTCGGTATACAACTGTGCAAAAAACACAATAAAAAAGTGCTACTTAGAACCTCTATCTTCCCTAAGATGTTGATTTCTTAGACATATTTTTGTCAGATAAATGTTATGCAGAGAAATAATATATTTCGGGACAGGCATAAGTGTATTAATACCCATTAAAGTAAAAAAAAAAAAATACTTTTGCTGTCGACCCCTTACCCATGAATGTCAAAACGAAACGAATGAAATAAACCGTTATCCATTGCAATTAGTCTCAAAACATTATAGGGAAAAGCCATGCAAATTATTCGGCCCAAGTTAACTTGTAATTTAATTTAAAAATATCTAAACACTACATTATAGCAACAGTGAAATCCACTGATGTCAACAGCACACCAATACAACATTATCACAAAAAATACAGTCCCTTATTATCAAACTACGCTGGACTGGGGACTGCCGATTCAGAAAGTACAAACTAAGGTCGCATGGCTTCAGAGAAAGACCTAAAAAGTCTCCCGCATTTTTTTACTCAAAGCAGTCTTTCAAAATATCTTTAAACAAGGTAACTTGAAACCATCACACGTGGCATCTTTTGATGTAATAATGATCAGCGCCTCTCACAGCATGGTAAATCGTGGCACTTTTGTGGAGACTTCCAATTTTGTACTTATGTTATTTGTAGTATCTATCTGTATAGCCAACGAAAGAAGTCCCACTGTTGGGCAAAAGCTCTTCAACGTTACGCTAACGTCACCAGAAGCATCATGACTGTCTCGTCGATTGCCCCTCTGTTGCCCTCCTGCCCCTACAATCATAAATCGAGTGCAACATATTATTTAATCCACATCAGGTCAATCTTCACATTTTTGTTCTATGTTGTCATACACTGACACGTGTATTCTGTTACATACACTGACACGTGTATTCTGGAAGGGACCAGGTACCACCCGCATTTAAGTGAATTATTTATGTAAAATTCGGTGTGCTGTCGACTGTGAAATCATTAGTTCTATTACAGCCATTCTATAACTAATTTGGTGCTGTAAAACCACTCAAAGGTCGAGGCGACTTACAACATTGCTATTTATAGACGTACAACGTACGACTTACAACATTGCTATTTATAGAGATAAAAACATTCAACTTAGCTTTTATAACATAGTGTCTGCTAATACTTACTCGATCTCCGGTGAGCTAGGCAGGGTGCCTCCAGGTAAACAAGGCTCAGAGTGCTTCTTCTGCGCTACACTGGCCTTGGCTTTATCAGGCGGCATTGATATGCTTCTGTTGTAGTCCACGCCTGAGTTGATACGACTGCTTGGCTTCTTTTTCCTATAACATGTTTTTTTTTACGTAACCTATTATGTAGTATCTCCCACTTCAGGGCTTTGCGCGCGGGATTGGCATTTTCGAGCTCAGAGGTATGTGTACACCTCTGACGCTCAGGTTTATTCAATACCATTTCCTTCACAGTTAAAATAAAATATTATACATAACTAGCTGACCCTGTAAACTTTGTCTTGCCTTGTTAATTAGTAATTCTCAGACCTATCTAATATACACAAAAAAATAATAAAAATCGGTTAAGCCACTTTGGAGGAGTTTGATAATAAACACAGTGACACGAGATTTTTATATCAATATCCACCCTTGTATGTCCCCACTGCTGGGGCACGGGTCTCTTTCTGCATCGCAGCCGCTTAACGTGCCTTGAGAAGCACAGGAGCGCTCCGAAAAATGCCACTAGCGGTAGTCACGGGACGGTCACCCATCCTGCACCTGACCGCGCCTGTTGATGCTTAACCCGAATTATTGATTCCAATCACTCCGTTCGACTAGGCCACGAGCGCTCTACTAGACCACGAGCGCTTCGTTGTTTATAATATCAGATAAAAAAATATAAAATATTGAAAACAAAAAACTACTTTATGCTTTATTTGTTTTTAGGAAAAAAGGCTAAAAACAAATAAAGAGGCCAATTCAATTTGTTATTACTATTTTATGATAAATGCTGCCGTACAAAACGAAACAGTGGCGCGCTTCAAATCATACTTCGTGATTTTGCTACAATCTGAATATCAAATGAAAATAGAGTCATCTTATGAGGCTACCTTCGCAGTCTCTGGTATACCTAGCAACTGGCAACGTTGCCATGGTAACTGCATCACTCACTCGCAAAGGAAGGGGTCCTCGAGCAATTCGGCGGCGGTGGCCCTTTTCTCCGCCTCCGGTATGAAGCAGCGCAGTATGAAACTCTTCGCCTTCTGAGACATCTCGCTCGGTATCTCCGGGTGGATCTTGTAATAGCCCACCTGTCAGATGATAGGACATCCATAAATTAGAGGGCAGAAGGGAAGTCAGCGTAGATAGAGTAGAACTCCCTCTACGGAAGTCAGCAAGGTTTGACAACGAGTGACAATGAGTTGAAAGTTTCTTGACATACATGTGACGTATAAATCTAAAGTTACATATTGCAACGCAAAGCTATCAAATCTAGCGAAAAACTTCAAATATTACCCTATTACAACAAATAAACTCTATAACAACGCTTAAGTTTGTATTATTTTGTGATTTTCTGTGATGTCTTATACATTTTACATTTTATTAATATAATTTAGTCATTACCAAAATATGTGACGTCAAACATTAGTGTGACCACCTATGACGAGGACTCCAAAAACCGCAAAATTCATGTGACGTAATTTAAATATGGCCCCTTAGCGCCCTGTAATTTAGGTTACAAATATGGTGAGATCGTGTTCAAAATGGGATTTAAAACAGGAAAAGACGGTCAAGGTCAAGGCGCTTCTGCTTCCGTAACACTCTTGACTATCCTTCTAGCAATACAAAATTTTTCTCTAACTCTTTCACTGTCCGAGCTGCGCAACTTTGGAACAAGCTTCCTAACTATATTCAAGAGAGTTCATCCGTATATGCTTTCAAGAAGAGGTTAAAAGTTTTCTTCCTTTCCTTTCTAACATCACGTTCCTTTCTAACATCACATAGTTAATAGGTTTATGTATATATAAGTATACATTTATATGTAAGTGTATTATCGTATTATTACTTATTTATATAGTTATAAATATTTCTCCCGCTATCTCAATTTAAACACCCAATGCTAAGGTTGGCTGGAAGAGATCTCTGTTAGAGATAAGTTCGCCTTTGAAACAATCATGTTTTCATATTTCGAATTACTTTTTGCAGTATATATATATATATATATATAAATATATATATATGTATATATATATATATATACTTTTATATATATATAACTGTCTGGCTACATCTAGCAGCAACAAGCATGCTAAAATGTATCTTTACTTTGGAATTTCAAAATGGCTCGCGATCCTCATACATAGTTATATATTAAACGAGCCTAAATTATTTATTAGGTAAAACTTACTTTCTTTACTTTGGACTTTAGTGGTTTGGTATTTAAGTTAGAAATAAAGAAAACGCCACGTGTGATTGTGCCTGACCAATGGCTGGTGAAAACACGAATTACTTTTGTCTCCTACCGGATTTTGTACCAGACCAACCAGTCAGATGATACTGAACAGTGCTCTGAACTTTAGGTTGATGTTAGTAGGTAGTGTGATGTTATCGTTAGACCTGAGATTTCTGCACTTAGCCTCATAGTTGGGCCATTGTACGTAGCAAGCGCTGAGGTACGCTAACACCTCAGACAGTAGGGTAACACTAGGGTAACAACATAACTCAGAAAACAAAGTTATTGGTACATGCCGGGGTTCGAACCCACGACCTCCCGATTGAGAAGCCGGCGTTCTACACTGCTCCGCTACCACCGCTAAGTGTGATGTTATGTTATCATCAATTTATAGTTACAAGTATGTTACCTTGAATACAGCAGCTTGTGGTGATCCCAACTCGATGAAAGGTGGTTTACCGGTTGCCATTTCAACGACGGTGCAGCCTAGAGACCAGATATCAGCCTGAAAGTAAGGGGTAGCGAGTATTTATTAAGCACAAATGTTAGTATTTTGTTTTCGAATTGCATGTTAAACCCATAATAGCATTACTGAGAAAAGTGCGAGTAGGACAAGCCCTTACGGTTCACAAACAACTATAAACTTTGCTAACTTGTGATTTAATTTTATTATAATTATGGTACATATAATTTGTACCATAATTATAATTGACTCTTTCATTAATTCTTTCCGGGCACTACCCGCGTCACTATCCACATAACACAAGGTTAGCTGGAAGAAAATACTCAATAGCAGTAAGCTCGCCTTTATTAAAATATGCTTACTGTGCAATAAAGAATCTAATCTAATCTTTATTCCGGATCCACTTACGACCTTAATTCACGGGCTTTTTGTCGGAAGAGTCCGATTAGGTTGTGCTCTGATTCGCACAGCTTAATCATGGTAAGTGAATCCGGAATTAAGTTAATAATGTGCAGTGCTCGGGGATACAGGGAATCACGTACTTGATCCCAAGTACGTTTTGGCCGTGTATTAACTCCAAATAAATAAATTACACTTACCGGCGCACCGTACCCGCGCTGTCCTTTGTCAATGACCTCGGGCGCCATGTACTGCAGTGTCCCAGCAAAAGTCTCCGTCGAAGGACAAAGGCCGGCGAGACGCTTCGACGTGCCGAAGTCAGATATCTTGACCACGCCGCTGTACGTGTTCACTAGTACGTTGTCGCCCTTTATGTCGCGGTGCACGATTTTCTGGTCGTGTAGGTATTTAAGACCTGGGGAGTCAAATAATACGGTTTATATTAAATGTTCTCTGAAAAAGATCATCATCAATTCATTATGTCCCCACCGAGGGGCACGGCTCTCTTCCCTGAGGAAGGAATAGGCCATACTACACCACGGGAGCCAAGTCCGAATTGGCGGAGGCTTAAAAGACTAGTGGCTGGTCTTACTGTCAGAAATTTTCAAGCCACCCTAAGGCCTCTGACCTGGCTTAACGACTGCCATCTATCGGCGGCAGCAGGCACCAACAGCTTAACGTGCCTTGCGAAGCACGGAACCGCGCAGAAAAATGCCACTGGCGTTAGTCATAGACGGTCACCCATCCATGCACTGAACGCGCCCTGTTTTGCTTAACCTTCGTGATCGTTTAAGATCATTCAGGCAGCCGGGGCTACGAGCGATTCTGAAATAGATGTGTCTAACTAGAACAAAAGGTCATTAAATCTACTTAAATAAAAATAATTAAATTGACTGTTTGAGATATTTTTCTTTCATAGATACAAGTCGACATGGAAGTTGCTATATTTAAAATTGTCTTCTAGTAAGGGGCCGATTTCGGATTCCTTAGTTATCTAACTAGACTTAATATTACATTAATATTTCATCGCCACTTTCGTATTTCTGGAGATGTAAGTTCATCAAGTCAGAATTATTAGGAAAATATACTATGGTGACTTAATAAAGTAACGTTTGTCTATTTGTATTCACATACTTACTGACGAATTAGAACACATTGTAGGGTTTACAAAATCAATGAAGATTCGTCAGAAAACCCAGCAATGGATGGTTGATATTTGTCGAAAACGCAAATACAAGAGGCCAAGTGTAACGTCGAGAAAATATAGAAGGCAATATTGTATAAGAGAGAGGCAAATAAATTGAGCAGTCGTTATGAATAAACTTTTATTTGCTTTTCTCTGCACTTTTTTCACGTTATACAATCCGTGTAAAGTGGAAAAAGTGCATAAGGTAAGGGTCTGATTGTGTTGATCGGGCTGATACAGAGCACCCACTCCCGGCCGCTATCCCACTACTGCCCGATGCGGGGACTTTTGGCTGCTGGGTTACCCCCCTGGCCCGGTTCGCCCCTCCTTAATGAACCTGCACTCCCCAGACTCCTCCGGGGAGTCCATATTAACACCAGGCTTAGTGCGGACGTCCGGTCAACATGGGCCACTCAGTACCAGAACTCCCGACCTCAAACCATCCTCCATACCCGCCCTCCGAGCAGCCGGATTACAGGAGACGCCACGCTCCCGGGCGAGAAACATCGCGAATTTCGAGTTCATATTCCGCTTTCGGAACCGCGTTCAAACTCAGTTTGGCGCTGATGAAAAGTTTCTTTTAAATTTAAACTTTTTGTTGTTTATAGCAGATCTTAACGATAGGCTAGGAGAAGAGTGAATATAATTATTAAGGGCAAAGTTACGAAATTATACTTACTGATTATTGTCATCTAAACAAGCGCTCTCTGTAGTAGCAATCAAGGATTTAACTAATCAACCTGCCGTTTCGTCAGATGCTTCTTATGACCGTACAGTATTGGCTGTAATAGTTGTAGTTTTTTAATAAAGATGGCGCTTTATAAGATATCTTCTTTATACCAAGATCTCTGTAGAATAGAATGTAGATTTAATTTACGTTGAGCCTTTTAATTTTTAGCTGTACCTTCCCAACGACATGGTAAAAGTTTAGTAACGTTAGGCGGATAGAGACTTAAGTTATTGCCGACTGTACCACTATTCCGAAATCCGTGACAAATAATAACTTCAACACAACAGATTCGCTTGTCCTAGTCCATAACTAGGATACCCATTCTATCGTAACCAGGCAAGAACATAACAAACATTAAAGAACACCCAAACAAAGGGAAATATTGTTAGTTGTTGGCCAGAGTACATACAAAACAAAGAATCTGACAGAAATTAACAAAAAATAGAGCTTGTTAGTGCACGAGAAATAGGATTGGTGTTATGTTGGTAGCCATAGAAAGATTCTAGACTACAATCTATGTACGGAGCAGTTTTTATTTGTATACGGGCTGATTTTACCTTCGAGGATCTGCTTGGTGTAGTAAGCAATGGTAGCCTCGTTTTCTTTAAGCGGGCCCCACTTGGAGCGCAAGAGCGCTGAGAGCGAGCCGCCCGGAACTTGCTCCATGAAGATCTTGAAGTAGTCGTCTTCAGCCCGGGAGCCCAGGTACTAAATGAAATGGTAAAATTTACCTGATTAGATAGATTTCTTAATGTTTCATTTCGCTACATCAGTCTACACAGGGTTATTTTTTTAAATGCGCAGTCCCTAAAACTGTGTATTTTAAAAATTATTACAGTTGATTACAGTTTTTCATTCACAACTTTACAAGTATTGTTCTACGACTTATTAAACTTTTTTAATCTTTATATTTTTTTTCTATAAATATTTTTATGATAAGTCAGGAATTAAGGTGCCTAATAACTTTTACCTAAAACAAAACTAAATCACGATTGGATCCGTTTAATATATAACTATGTATGAGCATCGCGAGTTATTAAGAAATACTAATATTAATTTAAAAGACTTTTTACAGTGTTTCTTACTTTAGTTCGCTGTTTGTTAGTAAATGCTTCAAATAGATTGGACGTTTTTTAGATCAATGATTTTCTGGGGGCTTTGACATTGGTGGAATGTGTACAGCGCGAAATTTATAAAATAATACATATAAACTTAGAAGTTTTATCGATTGATAGAAGTGCAAGATACAAAATATTTGTATAAAATCTTTTTGATTAAAAATATTTTATGCAAAATAGCACAGAAACTGCGGCTTAATGAATGTTACAGGTCAATCTATGTGTCCATTTCAAAAATTACATTTTGGAGAAAAATGGACACAAAAAACTGCATCTAACGTTAGGTCCCTGCCATCTGACACTAACCTGTACAATGTTCCTGTGCCTCAGTTGGGAATGCAGCTGTATTTCCTCTTGCAGTGGCTGCACATCGCCCAGATTCTTGGTGGGGATCTCCTTGACGGCGATACGCACTTGCGTGTTGAGGTCACGGGCTGCGTACACCATCCCGTAGGTACCTTTGCCGAGGACCGCTCGGCGATTGTTGTCATCTAACTCGTACTCAAACTGTAAGAGGACGAAAGCTAGTTGGACCTGAGATTTAGCCACTCAGCCTCACAAAAAAAAATTAAACTGTTCCTTCCAGAGAAAGCCCGGGGAGTATGGCCCAACCTTCCTGTGATGCAGGAAGAGACTCGTGCCCTAGCAGTGGGGACATACAAAGGGTTGATATCAACAACATTTCAGAGAAAATAGTTCGAGGATCCCGTCAGCGAAAATTTGAACTGTTTGTGCGGTACCTCATAGACGATGAACCATCGGTGATCCTGCCCTGCATGCCCTAACCTGCACTCAGGAGCACTAATGATTGCAAGTGATAAAGCAGTCAGCGTCGCAAAGTTTTGAGCGGCAAATGTTTAGTAAAGATTTTTATAAAAATTGTTTTGCTATCGACACACTAAGAAGAAGAAGAAGAGAAAATAGTACAAATGTTTTCAATAGCGTTATCTAAAGCGCCTTGCCATTTAAAACGAGATCAAAGTATTAGTCAATTAGTCAATTAAAAAAGGATTTTGGTTCACTTCTGAGTAAAAAAGTTGTTGATCGCACACATGGGATCTCGTTAGGCAGGTAGTCGTACCAACCTATGCATAGTTCTAAGTGTTAAGAACACTTAGAACACAGACAAAATATGGTCAGATTGGAGTTTTTCTAGCTGACTTTTCTCGACTACTACTCGACCCAAAGACAGCAAGCAAATAAATTTATGGTTTAAAACAATTCTAAGAGTCAACTTCATAACCATCTAACATAACATAACATTTACATACTGGCACATACATTGCTTCTGGTCCTACACTAGGATACCCTGTGTCGTGGGTACCAGAAACAGCGACATCACAAACATGTGAACATCAAAGGCCTGGGGCTTTTTTTTGTCCCAAGCCGGGGATCGAACCCGGGACCTCTCGCATGCTAGGCAGATGCGCTACCGCTGCGCCACAGAGGTCGTCTAATCAAATCTGATCTTACCTTTATCTGATCCTGCATGTCACTTGTGTCCAAGTCAGTTATCTTCTCATGGTCAGCGGTAAGCTCCCCCAAAAGGTCGTGTAACCGCTGCCGGCAGGATTCGGACGGAAGAAATATTTGGAAGTCGTCAGAATTTTCGCTCACGTACAGAAAGAGGCATCGCTCGTCACGCTTGTACAGGCTGTAATTTTAAGATAGAACTTGCTGTGGAGATTTTGTTTTTTTGTATGGTTCCACGCGTGTAGGGTACGTACGTGCCGTTACTAAGGCTACTATGTGTAACTGTCTGATCTATAAAACGATTTAGCTCTTGAAATGTAGCCACAATTTTTTTAAAGATTTTTTTTATATGGCGGATTGAACAAAAAATATGAGAAATAACGCGGCGTTTCACAGACAAGTAACTTAACTTTTTGAACTTTTAAGACAAAAGTATTTCAAACTTGGTGTGTTTATAGTGCGGTATTTATCACCCCTGAAACTAAAACTAATTAAAAGCGGCAGTGTGAGTCGGACTCTCGTTAAAGGTCCCGACTTGATAACTTCTGACAGTAAGGCCCGCCACTGTCTTACAATCCTCCACCAACCTGGACTTGGCCCCCGTGGTGGAGTATGGCCAAACCTTCCTGCAATGCAGGAAGAGACCCTTGTCCCAGTAGTGGGGACATACAAGTGTTGATATCGTCGTCGTCATTACATTAACCGCCCTTGGTACCCGTTTGATGGTAGGTGCCGTGACAAAGATGGGAGACATTACTGGCAGCTTTTAGGCTATGATCACAAGGCGTGATTGATTTTTATTTCATTCATTCAACCTCTTTGATATGTCGAAAAAGAGCTAGATTACTTAAAGAATAAGAATAAAGAGTAAAAATAATTGTACTGACTCATCAAAAACAACTTAAACAAAGTAACACTTAAAACTAGGTATTATAAAATAAGGCAAAAGGTGTGGCTCAGCTGACTTCTTCTTAGTTACTTCTTTAGAATGCCAAGAAAGGTTCTCTTTTCTACAAACCTGTAACTCCTAATCATATCTGAAGTGAACAGCCATCTGTGCACTTGTCTGCAAAGCCCCTTCATGTGTTCCAGACACAAGTTCAGGATCTCGACGGACTTCTCCTCAGCTCCCATGTTTACGTTTACGTAGGACGGCATATAGACGTTTTTGGATTCCAGAATTAAAACCTAGAATGAAGGAAGACTTTGTTCTTTCGTTCGTTCGTTCGTACTTTTATTTCACTTCACATGAGACTTTTCCCTAGATGTGAACAAACCGTAGATAAAAGTAGTTTACAATACGAAAATAAACAACACTACGCGATTAAGCCCCGAAAATATTCCAACAATGTGTTCAAGTCGCGAAAGTTTAAAATATGTTAAAATAAATAATGTCTATCAAGTTTTATGGCGATTTTAGGTCATCCACTAATTTCTTATTTTTTTACTTTGATTATATTACAATAATAATGTTTACATCTCGGGAATCACACAAGACGTTTTCTAAAGTTTTTTAAAATACAATTTTAAGTTTACTGAAGAAAGACACTCACTGGAAACCGAATAATATTGTCGGAACAATTTTTAGTAGCCTCTACAAAGTACTCCATCCAGAACGAAAATATTTGTTGCTCCATTGACGTTTCTTCACTCCTCTTTCGAAACCTGGAACGAAAGACTGTAATCAGCATAACTTACTTGGTAGACAATAATGAAAATGTGTTTTGTGGACAGGCCCTAGAATCTAATAATACATAGTTTTTCAATAGATTGAAATAAGGATGACAATGGTTGTCATTTGCCTCAATTTTGTAGTCCACAAAGCAATAGCAGTACAATGTCATTCCAGGGGTATAACCCGTGCAAACTAAATAGGCGTCTCTCGCGAAGAAGATCGACTCGCGAGAGGCACCGAGTTAAGTAGCACGGGTTATATCATTAGTTACGAGACTACCGATAGTGTGAATGAAACAACCATTACCAGACTAATACGACTCTATTGAACAACTATGCATTGTAGAGAGTCACCCCCTGGTACACATCATAAAAGTCCCTTCGGGAATCTACGTTCGCGCAAACTAGGAAGAAGTGTAACGAAAGTACCCGAAGCTATAAGTACATTCAGCATGATCTTTAACCGATACGGTTAATGTGCATAATTGATTGCCGCAGTAGCGCTACCTATTTCGCTCACGCTAATATTGCCAAAATAATAGTCACCTGCATCGATGACGTTGAATCAACCAATAGCAACAAAGGCGCGCATCCAAAATTTGGTCATCTGCGCAGGTACATCCGCGAGACTTATTTCTTGTGTAGCACTGTACTTATGTAAGCCTTGTAATCTTTGTAGGGTACCGAAGACAAGTCATTGTGTGGTGTGGAAGTTATAACAATATTCTTCGAAAATTGCGCATGTTTTATTCGGTCCTACTGAATAGTGGGTTCTGCTGAAAATCCTTGTTTTTAACAATATGCTGAGCTGGAGACCAATTTACCGGACTATTTCAAAAGTCTGTCAGTGTTAATTTTTTTTTCATTGCCTAGCTCTGCCCAACATTTTTTTTAAAAGAATAAATGTATCGTTTATTTGCTTCTTCTCAACATAATAATTATATTAATTGTGAAACTATCAACTTCGACGTTCACTAAATAAACCTCTTGTTTTTATAACGAACTAAAATATTAGTTTTCTGTTATCTTATAACATAACATTTACATACAGGCACATACATTGCTTCTGTTGTTCATTATTGTTTCAATAAGCTAACGTCACTCACCTATCAATAAGCTCGATGTTCCCAATAGTGGACTTCAGGTACCAATTCGGCGGCTTCAACTTGAACATGCATTCGGCAGCCTGTATGGCCTTGACGTAGTCTTGGGCGAGGACCGATATCTCGAAGAACGTCGCCACGTCCCAATAGTCCTTCAGAGAGGATAGACTGCCTTTCTTGCCGATCAGGTGGTTAAGGACCATGCCTGAAATGAAATAGGGTTGAAATGTTTGTAATACGCTCTTAGACATAGTTATTAATAACTGACCATATACACAATATTGATTTTTGGATAGTTCAAGCACTTAGTACAAAGTGGTGTGTCTTCCAAGACACGCCACCGAGCCCGATCTGCGGCTCTTCTCTTCCAGTCACTGCCCACCGCTTTGCGAATGTAATGTACAGGAGTAACTCACCTATGTGCTGTAATTCTTGAGAGTTTTTAAAGTCGTTTCCAGCTATAACTAGTAGCGTCGCCAGATTGATACCGGCGTACTCGTTAGGTTGTATTTCGAATCCTTGTCTGTACCTGAAATAGAATAAGGTGTATTCAAAAGCCTAGAACAAAAAGCTCAGCGGAAAAAAAAGTGAGCGTCGCCTGGTTAGAAAAGGGTCCACAATAAAGAGTGCTTATATTAAATGCTAAAACAAGCACTTTGTAACCTAACACGTGCACTACGTGCATGTGACTTCATTCAGATAGAGAGAGAGAGAGAGAGAGATATAGTGTGTGAAGGAAACATTTCCTTCACAGTTATAAGCCACATTTAAGAAAATCGTAAAAGGTGGTGTAGTCTATGAAGGTCTGTAAAAGGACTAATGTATATAAACACGATTCCCCTAAAATAAATAAAACGCCTCAAGGAGTCTAGAGGCGTTTTATTTATTCTGTAGTCTCTTTCGTTTTAAATCTCCATAACAGACCTTTCGGCGTTTTACGGATTCGTGTTTTTATAAAGAAACAGTTATGAACTGATTTCAAATTATATCAACGCTTCGATGTCACTGCTGGGGCACGGGTCTATTCCAGCATCGCAGGCAGGTTAGGCCATACTTCACCACAGGGGCCAAGTCCAGGTTGGCGGAGGATTGTAAGACTAGTGGCTGGTCTTACTGTTAGAAATTTTCAAGCCGCCCTAAGGCGACTTGCCAAGTCGTTAGACTGCCATCTATGGACGGCAGCCGGCACCAACTGCTTAACGTGCCTTGCGAAGCACGGAACCCCGTCGGAAAAATGCGGGTCTTACTGTCAGAAGGACTGATCTCAATTCGCGACCTTAATACTCATTAGTATTAAGCTAATAATTATGCTTATTCTGCAGTAAAGACTTTTCTAATCTAATCTCACCAATGAATAGCATTATTCAAGCTCTCCGTGTCCATATGCTGTGACTCCACGAACGTGTATATCCGTCCACACAAGCATAGCATATCCATACTTCACCACAGGGGCCAAATCCGAGTTGGTGGAGCATTGTAAGACAGTGGCGGGCCTTATTGTCCGAAGGACTGATCTCAATACACGAGGTTAAGCTAATGCTTATTCTGCAGTTAAGAATTTTCTAATCTAGTCTCACCAATGTATAGCATTATTCAAGCTCTCCGTGTCCATATGTTGTGACTCCACGAACTTGTCCTTGTATATCCGTCCGCACAAGCACAGCATATCCGGGAATCGGTTCTCCTTCTTCTCGAGCGCCTTGGTGCACACTTTGAGCGCGTTCTCGCGGTCACCGGGCTTGCCTCGCCTGAAATGTTGCACAGAATAGGGACGTGAAGATAGTTGATAACGATTCCCAGATAACTGTGTTCATGTCAAAGACACTCCGTCAGTTCTGAGTTGAGAATTATGGCGAAGACGAAGTATGATTTTATTATAAGATATATAATTGCATGTTTATAATAAATGATAAGTTTATATTTAAAGTAAAGGTATGTAAGTGTATTATTATTAAGTATAAGTATGTATCAATATTCAAATTTGCACTGGCTACCCGTCTTTCTAATCCCTTCAGCAACTTTCCATCGTAAGGTTGTCTGGAAGAAATTGCTTTTAGCAATAAGGCCGTCAATTGTACTATGTATATTTGTAATTAACATAACATTTACATACAAGCACATAAATTGCTTCTGGCCCCACACTAGGATACCCTGTGTCGTGGTAACCAGAAACAACGACATCACAAACATGTAAACCTGGGCGTTTTTTTTTTTGTTTCCAGCCGGGATTCGAACCCGGGACCTCTTGCATATTTAGTGGAGTTTTGAGCTAACAGTATCATGAAATTGTTTGTAAGTGGCAAAGCCCAGCATAAATCAAGCATTGATTTCAACGTTTGAGTATCTTACCAGTACTTTAGATATAAGTTCTTTTTTTATATGTTTTGTTATTATGCTTCACGTAGGCGTCTTTGATTATACACGATACATTTCGCATGTTGTGGACACCTCTAATTAATTTAGCATTTAGTTATCCTTGGTGAATCCGTGCCAGGATAGCCAGAGGTCGCGGGTTCGAATCCCGGCATGGGTGGAATTTTTAGCCTCTAAATAGGTTTTTAAAATTGTCCTTAGCACTGGTTAGTGCATTAAAAATAAAAATAGTATACTTTGTTGGTGAACTTAAATATTTTATAACATAATATTTTTAAACTGGCTGGAACAAATTTCTGTTGAAAAAAAAAAATGCGCCTTTGTAGGTAATTTTTATCACATTATATGTTATTCAAGTTTCGGTAAATGTTTTTTTTTGTGCAATAAAATGTAACGAACAATAACAAATTAAATATAAGGTCGCTAACTCACCTGTTCATAGCGAACGCGTAGAGGAACCGAATAATCGGCATGTTCACGTAATTCTTCCTGTTCATTATGGTCTTCAAGTCGTCCACGACCTGCACTATGGCGTCGTAGCCCTGGATCTCTCTGTACGAGATTAGCATGTTCAGGATAGTGTCTCCGGAGAGAACGGCCGGGTCGTCGAGACGCCTGCGCATCGCGTGTAAGACATTCGCGAGCTCCGGCCCGCTGTATGTCTCCCGAGCCTTGCGCAGATCCGACAGGAATTTCTCTTGGAGGTGGGCTCTGGAGGAAAAAAGTAAAAAAATATTTTTTATTGCCACCAACAATACACTGGTTGAAAGAATAAGGTTTTATTTTTTACACATTTTTACAAACCAATCTCAGCCAGGTAAGCATAATTTATAGTTCATAAAAAGTGTCATTGGCACTTTTTATGATTTATATAAAAATGGGGCCCATTATATACTCAGAAAAAGGTGAATGAAGTAGTAAGTACAGTCTGTTTTGCCTTGCATTGCTTTTAGAATATGTCTCGGCTACTATCGGCGATATATTCGTGTAATAGAAATATCGGAACTAATGTGACACTAACTTTACATGCGCAATAATTATAAAATTAACTTAAACTAAACAAATGCCACTAGCGGTAGTGACCGCTAGTGGCATTTTTCCGAGCGTTTCCGTGCTTCGCAAGGCACGTTAAGCCTTTGGTGCCGGCTGTCATATAATGGCAGTCGTTAAGCCATGTCAGAGGCCTTATGGGCGGCTTGATAACTTCTGACAGTAAGGCCCGCCACTGTCTTACAATCCTCCACCAACCCGGACTTGGCCCCCGTGGTGGAGTATGGCCTAACCTTCCTGCGATGCAGGAAGAGACCCGTGCCCCAGCAGTGGGGACATACAAGGTTTGATAACGAAACGAAACAAATCCACAATCGTACCGTCATAACTGTACAATAGTACATAAAAAATATCCTTAATAAAATACAAAATGTCATTTAAAAAGACCACCTTGAGACATCTCTGACCCAAAGGTCCCCATAACGCTGGCAGCGTTACCACGCTGCACAGCAAGGGAGATCCTCTGCATCAGAAATGCCCCCGAGCGTTTGTCAAGACCACGGTTCCTCAAGCACCGCCCTAATTCTTTAATAAAAGTTTTCCCTTGAGAACCCCAGACTCCAGTTGTCTCTAATGCTAGAGGCACAAAAAATAATTGCTCATTAGCGGCCCGTATTTGAGCCATTTCTGCCTTGCTGCTTGTTCTGCAGCGGCTCCAGGGGTGACAGATGTTGTGCCCACATGTGATGGGGCGAATGTGCATACACACGTCGCGTCCCAAAGTAGTGACCGACCCTCTCCCATGGTATCAAAGTGAGACCGTCCGGACGTCTCCCATCGCTACGACTCAAACCTGGCGGTTCGAGAACCGCCGGAATATCGGCCGAGATGAGAGCCCTCCGGACGATATCATTGATAGTACGATGACGAGAGTCTACCCGCACTTCTAACACAGTGGAGCCCGTGGCGCCCCAGTGAATCGACCTCCGCGCCACAGAAACAACGATGCAGCTGACAAATTACACAGCCCAAACGCAGTGCCACTGCAACTCTTAGGGAACCATCATCCAAAAAAGTACCCAGTACTTTACATAACTTATCAAAATAGTGAAGAAAAGTTTCGTACAGAGCAGGAGCTTTCGGCGAAAACCGAATCCTACTCTAGAGCCCGAGGTATATTCTAACAGCTAACAGACTGTATGTATGTGAAGCTAATATTGGTACGCCTACCAATTTATCTTCCGCTTCCTGGTAGAAAAAGGCATTGAGTCCGCCTTACATTTGTATTTGCAACTAGCTCTACCCGCGGTGCTACCCCGCGGTTTATTAGGGAAAATAAATTGTGTATTGCATAAATACACGCAATTGCATAAATGCATAAAAGATATTTGCCCGCAGTAAAACGTAGCCTATGTGTTAATCCAGAGTGTCAGCTAAGTCTCTACCATTTTTTTATAAAATCGCTCTGCCAAACGGCTGTTTAAACCTGAAGAGGTAACAAACATACACACTCTACACACTCATAAACTTTCGCCTTTATAATATTAGTGTGTGATGATGATGTTATGATAAAAGTATTAATAATCCCAACCTTACTTTGTTGTTCATCTATTAAAAAGATTATGTATGTCGTAGTAGTTCGACCTAAGATTTTTGCATTGTACCTAATAACGTCCACACAACTAGGACAAACTAGGATACCCTGTGCTATAGTAAGCAGGCAAGGAAAAGTACAAATATAGAAATACATCCAAGCTGTGACCATGTAAACGGCGGCCCCAGTGGGCATCGAACAGAAGACCTCCGGCATGGTGATACCAGAAGCAAGTAGCAAACGCCGAGATGTACGAGGTGTTTTGGTTACATACAAAAGCGATAAGACATGGTTGTATTATTTTTCTGGTTGTGCAATAAAGTGTTCCCTATGTATCTATCTACAGTACTACACATCATAAAAGTCCTTTCGGGCATCTACGTTCGCGCAGACTAGGAAGAAGTGTCACGAAATTACCCGAAGCTATAAGCACATTCAACATGATCTTTAACCGATACGGTTAAGGTGCAGAATTGATTGCCGCAGTAGCGCTACCTATTTCGCACACGCTAATATTGCCAAACTAATAGTCACCTGCATCGATGACGTAGTTCAACCAATAGCAACAAAGGCGCGCCTGCCATAAAATGAAACTATCTGATTGGTCGATCAACTTGCCGCACATCCAAAATTTGGTCATCTGCGCAAGTACATCCGCGAGACTTATTTCTTGTGTAGCACTGTACTAAGGTTTCCTGACAATATTTTCCTTCACCGTTACAGTTATTGGTAGTAACAAGCGCCCACGGTGAAAATTTATGTAACATAGCTAATCGAGTAGCAAGAACCTTAATTAAAAGTTACTAGAGTGTTTGTAAGCCTATTGTGGTAAAATAAAATAAGGTTAATTTCTTGCCGCGCGTTTGTAAGAGTGGGGTTGGAATATGGTTAGGGCAAAATATAACTGTGCTAGCTGCTTCCCACGACTTCGTTTGAGATGATATTTTAGTAAGAAAAGATAAAAATATTCTTTATTGTACACCAGAGCACAATATTATTAAACATGAAAAGATACAGAGTACAATTGGCGGCCTTAATATTAAAGAAATATGAATAATTACCATATGTATTTTCCGGAATAAAAATTAGCCTATCTTGCCGTTTCAGAATATAATAAATGTATGTGCTTAATTTCATCCCAACCCGTTCAGCCGTTCTTGCGTGATTGAGTAACATCCATACCTCAGATCATGATCTGAGATCCATACAAACTTTCCCATTTATAATGTTAGTAACATAATCCCACGTAAAAGCTTAACTTGAGCACATGGTCGGCAGGAATAGCTGAATGCTTTTAGCACACAGCTAAAAGCATTCAGTTATTCCTGCCGATTACGCCTAACTGATTAACCAAAATCATACATGAATGGTTAGGGAAAACGTAAGGATATTTATCAAATTAATATTATTACAATATATGTCAAGCAATGCACGTCCTTAATATTGATGTCAAGGTTGACGGAAATTTCACGGTTATTAACGAGTGACCGTTACGAGATGGTTACGAGTAACATACTCACTGATTTTCCAAAATATTGATATCAATACTAGCTGAGTCGGCAAAACTTGTTTTGGTATATTAATTAGCATACGACCTATTCTTAGACCTATCAAATATAAGTAAGTGCGGGGCTGTAAGTGATGCAATCGACTTCAGCCAGATGTCGCTGCCTGTACGTAATACAGAGAATAGTGTAAAGAGGTTCGAAATTTCACTGATGCCGGTGAGTCGCCCATTAGCTCAGTTGGATAGAGCGCTGGCACGGATAGCCAGAGGTCGCGGGTTCGAATCCCGGCATGGGTGGAATTTTTAGCCTCTAAATAGATTTCTATCAAATATACCCAAAAAGAATCATAAAAATCGATGAA